>CM059281.1:20651780-20656780 GCA_030347295.1 Setipinna tenuifilis | reverse complement strand
CTCACACCCACACCCAGAGATGGGAGGAGAGGAGAGGAGAGGAGAGGAAAGGAGGGGGTGGGGGTGTGGGTGGAGTGTTGGATTCTGCTCTCTCTCTCTTCTCCCCTTTCCATCACATCACATCATGGGGCATAAGGTTGGGAAATGTAGGTGGGGGGGAGAGTGGGGGGGTGAGAGAGAGAGGGGGGGGCGGGGGGAGTGAGTGACCAGCGCACTCCTGCACCCTCATCCACAGATGAAGTGCCCCTTGAGCAAGGCATCTAACCCCCACTTTGCTCCAGGGACACTGTATCCGATTCACTCATCTAAATGCAATGTAATGTAATGTAATGTAATTTGGTATCTTCTAGCAGTAAACCCAAGTGTGCTTTTTCACAAAGGGGTGAAAAGTAGCCCTAAAACAGGGATTAAAAAAAAAAAAAAAATCGAGGCACTCGCATGGCTCAGTTTCAAAGCCTTAGTGACATGACAGGAATCCTTTTCATCTCCTCTTCTCTGTCTCTTCTCTTCCTCTGATCCTGGATATTGTGGGGGGCAGTAACAACCCCTCAGCCCCCACACATGTTATTGAAGTAGAGGGGTGTGTGTGTGTGGGGGGGGGGGGGTGAGGTTAAGTGAAGGGGGAACAGCTGCCCCCCTCCCCATACAGAGAGATTGCCCCCACAGTCTTAGAGATCAGTTGCGGTTAGAAGCTGAGAAGGCCATCTTTAGGTGAACATTAAAAAAACTACATTTCCCACAAGTCTCTGCTTCACTTCCTGATTCCCCTTGTCATTGCCATGGAAACCCACCAACATCTCATCTCTCCTCTCTGCTGGGCACGGCGAGAAGTCATGCTTGCCAGCCCACCACTTTGAGCCCGTGTCATCGAGTAGGTGGCTGGTTTCTCCGCGGGGGAATATGTTGTCGTGACTCCAAGCACATTAGCAGCTGTGCGTGGTTGAAATGGCTAACACGTTAGCATCAGTCTGTGTGTGTGTGTGTGTGTGTGTGTGTGTGTCTGCGTGTGAGTGTGGGTTACTTAGCTTTCACAGCATTTACCAGAGTAGATACAGTTGATACCTAAGGGAAGATATGCGTTTTTGAAATGTCCATGGTCACTACATGATCAAATATGAGTATTGCAGAAGGGAAAAAAACTGATCTGTATGACGCATGTTTTGTTGGCTAGGGTGGTTACTAAATGGACATAATTTTATAGTATCTTTGCAGGAAACAAAGTGAAATGAATTGAAATTTGAGCATGATGGGCCAAAAATAATCAGCCATAGGCCAACTTTGGCTGATGGGTGGGTACCAAGTTGGGCAGCTTTATTCTAAAGCATGTCAGGGTCCATAGAAAACAATTTAGAATTCCAGAATCTTCCATTGTTGTGAACATTCTTTTATGGAATGTTGAAACACTGCCGTGCTGGAATGGATCAGTCTGTGTCTGTCTGTCTGTCTACCATCTATAAATTTGTCTATCTGTCAATGAATGTATGTAAGTAGACTTGTTTCCAAAACCTTCAGTTGCTTTAGTTTGTGCCAGTATGCTCTCTGCAGCAGTCTTGTTGGCATGCCAATGGAGTGTGTAGTGTCCCCCTCGAGAGTGTGACTGGCCTTGCTGCTTTGATTCCTGAAGGCTGTGAGGTTGTTTTTGGACGGTGGCTGGGATAAAGTCATCAGCTTAATACCTGCTATCTACACTCTGCCCACACCCCGACAAGGGTGATTAATATGATGATGATACTCAGTCTCTCTATCTCTCTCCCTCCCTTCCTCCCTTTATCTTTCACTCCCCCACCGTCTTTGCCTCCCTGCCTCTCTCTGTGTCTTCTTCTATTTCTTCTATCTCTCTCTCTCTGTACATGAACCATTTGGGTTTTTTTTGTTTTCAAGATGTTTATGTATGTGCAAGTGCACTGGAGTGTCTCTCTCTCTCTCTCTCTCTCTTTCCTTCGCTCTCTCTCTCTTTCCTTCTCTCTCTCTTTCTTTCTCTCTCTCTCTTTCTTTCTCTCTCTCTCTCTTTCTCTCTCTCTCTCTCTCTCTCTCTCTCTCTCTCTCTCCCTCTTTCTCTGGATTTGATGAAATGTTGAAAATGAGCAGACAGCCTCCCTTAGCCAGTGCTGTGTGGCCGTGCCGTGCTGTGCCGTGCTGTGCCGTGCTGTGCCGTGCTGTGCCGTGCTGTGCCGTGCTGTGCCGTGCTGTGCCGTGCTGTGCTGTGTGCTGTGTGGCTGTGCTGTGCTGTGCTGCTGTGCTGTGTGGCCGTGCAGTAGCGTGCTGTGTGCTGTGCTGTGCTGTGCTGTGTGCTGTGTGGCTGTGCTGTGCTGTGCCGTGCTGTGTGCTGTGCTGTGCTGTGCTGTGCAGTGGCGTGCTGTGCTGTGCGCATATGTGGTGTGTTTGAGGATGAGGGGAAGATGCTCTATAATGCAGCCAGCACACAGCGGGGGAGCAGAGCCATCATGATGTGGATGATCCACAGACTTGTGTGGAAAGATGTGAAGTGTGTGTGTGTGTGTGTGTGTGTGTGTGTGTGTTTGTGTGTGTGTGTGTGTGTGTGTGTGTGTGTGTGTGTGTGTGTGTGTGTGTGTGTAGAGCAACAAAGAGTGTGTGTGATGGAGGCAGAGGGAGTGTGTGAGGCTGGGGAAGCAGCTGTGATGTGTGGTGATGGAACACCAATGCTGCTGCACTTAAGGCACAGGCAGCGTTCACATGAACTCTGATAGCGCTCAGACCCCAACCCGGCCCAGCTCCGCTCAGACCTCCACAGCCCATACCTCCATCATTCTTTTATTCACCTATTCCTCTCACCATCTCTTTCTCTCTCCTTCCACCCATGCTCTTTCTCGCTTCCACCGTCCTTATCTTCATTTTGGTTGTTCCGGAATGTTCTGGAATGTTCTGGGGCTCCTCCACAGCAGCGCATGAGGAGTTGAGTTGAGATCGGGACCTGCATGTGGGAAGAGGTGGGTTGGGTTTGTGTCTGTGGGATGGAGAGAGAATTATGGATACATAGCAAAAGAGAAATAGCTGAAGAGATAGATAGCATAGTATGATAGATGGTGAGATGGCAAAAGAGAAATAGATGGAGAGATAGATAGCATAGTATGATAGAAATAGATGGAGAGATGGATAGCATAGTACGATAGATGGTGGAGATAAAGACAGATGGGGGGAGAGAGAACCAGATGGATAGAAAGAGTGGGTTAATGATGGTAGTACACAGTACACGGCCATTTTATGTAAAAGACACCAGAGGAATAAATGCATATCTAACAGGAACCAGACGCAGAAAGACATATGGTGACAGGAAATAGTGACTTCATGTACAAGCAAAGAAAAATAGATAAAAAGAGATTGAGAGAGACAGAAAGAGCACAAGGGAGTCAGAGATAGAAATGTAGTTAGATGGAGAGGACAGGGGGATCAATAGATGGACTACACAGCCATTTCATGTAAAAGACACCTGAGCAATGAATCCATATCTAACAGGAACTGGATGAAGAAAGAAATATGGAGGCAGGAAACGAGGATTGACAATGTAGGTGAAAGAGAGAAGTGAAAGTGCAATAAAATAAAAATGTAAAAATAAAAATGAAGCGGAGCGACTGCTCGCCCTGGCAGATGGAGAACTAGTGATGAATGGAGCCCATGTTGGATGGGCTGTTGGGTCACGGCGGCCATTTGTGTGGGAGGAGGACGAGGAGGATTCACATCCGCTACAGTGAGCGAGATGAGAGAGAAGTGGAGAAGAAATGGAGAGAGAAAGACAGAGGAAAGACCTGATGGAGAGTAGTGGGGGGTGGTCAAGGAGGGGGAGAGAGAGAGGAAGAGGGAGAGGGAGGTGGGGGAGGGAACGGGAGAGAGAGAGGCAGACAAACGGAGAGACAGGTGAAAGAGAAGTAAAAGAGTAAGTACAAATAAAAATTGAAGAAGTGGGAAAAAAAAATGGAGAGAGACAGAGGAAAGACTTGATGGAGAGAGAAGAAGTCAGAGGAGGGAAGAGAGAGGAAGGCAGGGGAGAGAGGGAGAGAGAGAGAGAGAGAGAGCTTATGAAAAAAGATGGTCTGTGTGTGTCAGTGAGAGAGACAGAGAACAGACTACAGTTAAATCATTACCGAAAAAAAAAAAACAGGTGCAACTAGGCCTTCCTCATTTGCAGTGAAGAGTGTTGAGCTATTTCCGGTGTCTCTAGTGAGAATGTGCCTGGGACTCGCTGGGGATTTGGGGCGCCACTGTTTCCCCAAAAGTGTTTTTTTTTTTTTTAATGGAGCTGCTCCTGGTCTCTCCTCTCCTCTCGTATCTGTGTGATGGCAGACGCCGCCAAGGAGCTCGTTAACAATCTGTAGACAGGTGTTACACACACAGCAGGTAGGAACCACACTGAGAGAGATTTCCTCAAGCGAGACTTCCAAGACACACACACACGCATACACATACACACATGCACACACGCACAGACAGACACACGCACACATGCACACACGCACACATGCACACACACATACACACACACACACACACACGCACACGCGCATACACGTATACACACATACGTGCGCACACACACACACACACACACACACGCACACATGCATACACATGTATATACACACGCATATACACACGCATATACACACTGTCATGTGCACACACACTGTCATGTGCACACACACTGTCATGTGCACACACACTACTACACACACAGGCATGCTGGCAAACACACACACACACACACACACACACAGGAGCGGCCTCACAGGAGTCACCCTAGAGGCAGTCTCGGTAGGTGCTGTATTGCATGTCGTAACAGTTGTCTCCTAATAGCACTGCGGGGCTACACACTGGCTTGGGGTGAGTCAGCAGCCATGATTTCGCTCATGTGTTGGGTAATAAGTAGGGCTGGGCATTTCATTTGCTCACAAATTGTGATCGTGACAAAAATTAGGGTCAATAACCACGATCAGCCAAATCAGGCATATTTCAATACAGCAAAAATGACACATTCAAATATGGCG
>CM059281.1:20619280-20649280 GCA_030347295.1 Setipinna tenuifilis | reverse complement strand
TCATTTTACTACTACTCAACTCTTCATTTTTCTGCAACTTTTAATTGTAATGTCTGCAATAATGACAGAAATTGACATGATTGATGTGTACGCCTTGGCAACAGCCAATCATATGAGGCCCCTCCCATTCCATGCTCGTGGAGCAGAGAGTTGATTGGCTAGAGTACTGTATGGGGTGTGGTCCATTGCTCCTTTGTTGCCCATTGATACAGCTGCAAAAGTGCACCAATGCTAAAACATTTAGTCTCACTACACACACACACATACAGAGACACACAGACACACACGCAGAAAAATAAATCTCTAAAGAAAATTAAGAGATAGTTGAGTGTTTTTTATTAAATGTTTTCTTTAATTGACTGCAATCAAAAACCTGCTTTTAATCATTTGCAGTAATAAACCCTACTTGTTCTGGCTGTGCCGGACTATTCTGTGTATTCCGTTGCTGTGAGTTCTGCTCAAAAACGGTGCACTCTCTCCTGAGTGCATTTGCATACAGACAAGACGAGCAGAAAGACAGACAGGTACACAGACAGGAGCATGTAGTGGATCTGTGAGCGTGGAGGCAGGGAGTGTAGACTACATCTGTTAGTGTCCATTTACATACTGACAGACAGACAGGCAGGTGGATAGATGTACAGACAGATAGACATGCATACAAACAGGCAGGTAGGTAGACAGGCAGGTAGACAGACAGGCAGGCAAGGAGTGTAGACTACATCTGTTAGTATCCATTTACATACTGATAGACAGACAGACAAGTGGACAGACAAGTGGACAGACAAGTGGACAGACAAGTGGACAGACAAGTGGACAGACAAGTAGACAGACAGACAGACAGACAGACAAGTGGACAGACAGACAGACAGACAAGTGGACAGACAGACAGACAGACAAGTGGATAGACAGACAGACAGACGAGTGGATAGATAGAGAGACAGACAGGGAAGTGGATAGACAGACAGATACACAGATAAACATACAGACAAGCAGATGGATAGACAGGCAGGCAGGGAGTGTGAAGTGGGTGCTTATGTAACGGAGCTGAGCTGCATCTGAGAGTGGTGTGGCCCTGCCTCTTCCTCTTCCTCTTCCTCTTCCTCTTCTCTGCCTCTGCCTCTGCCTCTGCCTCTGCCTCTCCCTCTCCCTCTGCCTCTGCCTCTCCCTCTCCCTCTCCCTCTGCCGCTGCCTCTGCCTGGTGATCGTGGGAGTGCTGGGGTCCTCAGGCCAGCCAGCCGCTACACCGCACCAGAGACAGTGCTTTTAAATAGACAGTAACACACTATACACACACACACTCACACATATATTAACACAATACACACACACACACACACACACGTGTATTAACATAATACACACCACACACACACACACACACCCTTCATCTTTTCAATAGAGCCACATTACACTTCACAGAGAAGTGTGTGGTAACGGTATACACACACACTCATGTGTATTAGCACAATACACACACACACACACACACACACTCCATCTATTAAAGAGAGCCACATTGCACTCGTGCAGAAAAGTGTGCATTAACGCAGTCTACACACACACACACTCGTGCATTAACTCAATACACACACACACTTACAGTAATGAAATCACAAATGCATTCACTCACTTACACATTCACTTACTTTCATTCTCTCTTTTAATGCACACACACACACTCCATCTCTTAAATAGAGCTGGATTGCCCTCGCTTGGAGAAGTGTGCATTAACACAGTACACACACACGCACACACACACACAGTAATACTGTCACAGTCATTTATGCATTTACTCACTCATTCACTTACTTTCACACTGTCCTTTGATACACACACACACTCTTAAATAGAACATGCATACCCTTTCTCCTTTAGTGTGAAAGTAGTGTGTGTATTTTTCCGCACTTCTTCAAGCAAGTGTAATTCAGTATTCACACTCTTGCATTCACTCGCTGACGCTCTCGCTTATTGAGACACACAGACCATCTTTTTAAAAAACACACACACTCTCTCTCTCTCTCTCCCCCTCCCTCTCTCCCTCCCTCCCTCTGCAGAGATCTAAGTAGGATGGGGGAGTGTAAAAATGATAGGGTGATTGAGTTGTATTGTATTTCTTGTTTCATATTTCTGTGTAATGATAACCTGCAGTGCCATGACCCAAACTACGACCGAGTGTCTCTTCTGTCATGTGACGTGACCACACACACACACACACACACACACATTCACCTACTGACCCTCTTTCAGTCTCTCCCCAGCCAAGCCATGTTCCTCTTCACACTCTCTCTCTTAAACTTTCTATCTGTTTTATCTTTGAATCTATCCATCCTTCTAATTGTGCTTAGAATGTTTTAGGAAAGAGAAGCACTGGGTATTAAGACAGAGCGATGGGTTATTGACTTGAGAAAGTGACTAGCAAACCATATTTACAAAAAAAATCCATGTGCAATTTTTTTTGTTTTGTTTTTCCATGCTTTCTGACAAACACCTCACTTTGCATGTAAAATTATCCCAAAGCACAAGGGTTTGCAAAAGCATAGTTGTGTAGATGAGTGGAAGTGTTGTGAACACCTTCTTCAATGCACTGTTGTGCACATTGATGATGCGTATGTGTCAGCCAAGGAGTGGCCAGCATGTGTGTGTGTTTCTGTTGTGCGTGTATATGTGAGTGTGTGTATCTGTGTGTGTGTGTGTGTCTGTGTGTGTGTGTGTGTGTCTGTGTGTGTATGTGTATATGTGTGTGTGCGTCTGTGTGTGTGTGTATATCTGTGTGTGTATCTGTGTGTGTGTGCTGACATACTCTTGAATGAGCTTAGCCTTAACACCCTCCACCCCCCCCGCCCCAATGAAAGCCCAAAGCCGTATAGTGTCCAGTGTTGGCTGGAGCCTCTGCCCCCTCCCCTAGCCACTACACTAGTAGCGTGACACACACACACACACACACATGCGCCGCATGGAGGCAGGACAGACATGGCCAGTCATCGCAAGACACAGGGTAAGGTGCTGCGCTCTCTCGCCCAACCAGGGCACAGGGCACTGGGCACGGCTGCCCTTCTCTACCGGCCGCATGGAGTCACGCCGGACAACACCTCGCCTATGTGTGTGATTATGTTTGAACGTGTGTATGTATGCGTGTGTGCATGTGTCGTTAGCCTCATAGCATAATTGCCCAAGTCATTTTTTGGCCAAATTGAGATATCTACCTAACTTTACTCTCCTAGCACTGCTGCATCATCCTGCATAACCGCCTAAAAACATTAAAAATATGACTTTTAAAAATATGGCAATTATGCTATGAGGCTATGAGGTGTGTGTGTGTGTGTGTGTGTGTGTGTGTGTGTGTGTGTGTGTGTAAATTTACATTTGTGTGCATGTGAGAATGTTTGTGTAGGTGTGTGTGTGTCTGTGTGTTTGTGTGTGTGTGTATTCGTGTTAAGTGTAAGTGTGCGTGTGTGAGAACATGCGTGTAGACTGTAGACAGGAAGATTAATGGAGTAAGCATGGAGAAGTGTGTCAGGCGTGCTGCCTCCTTAGAACCAAGGCTTTATTCTGTGCGTGTGTGTGTGCGTGCGTGTGTGTGTGATTGGATGGGTGCAGGCTGTGTTTTCCACTGTAGAGAAGTTCACCCCAGTCACCCATGGACTGTACCGTCTCCAAAACTTTCTGTAAAGTACTACTAGTGCTTGTAACACACTTGCTATAATCTCACTGTGTGTGTGTGTGTGTGTCTCCCCCTCCCTCTCTCTTCTATTCCAGTTGATGCTGATGAGATTAAGAGACTAGGCAAGCGGTTTAAGAAACTCGACCTGGATAACTCGGGCTCGCTGAGCGTAGAGGAGTTCATGTCGCTGCCCGAGCTGCAACAGAACCCTCTGGTCCAGCGAGTCATAGACATATTCGACACCGACGGCAACGGAGAGGTGGACTTCAAAGGTACGCTGGTGCCGCTCCCAAAGTGTGCCGGGCCGGGCTGGCTCCACCCCCTCCTCTCGCTCTCTCTCTCTCTCTCCCCCTCTCTCTCTCCCCTCTCTCTCTCTCCCCCCTTCTCTCTCTCTCTCTCTCCCCCCTCTCCCCCCCCCCCTTCTCTCTCTCCCCTCTCTCTCTCCACCCCCTTCTCTCTCTCTCCCTCTCTCTCTCTCTCTCTCTCTCCCTCCCCCTCAGTGTCTGAGAGGAGGGGCCTATACCCAGAAGGCTTGTTCGGATCTCTGTGGATTAAGATTGGGGTTATAATCCACCATGTTGCCCCATGTGCTCTTTGGGGCCAACAGACAGGTGGTTGCTACCAGTCAAAAGATGCATTACACCCACAAGCCCGCTTTGTTGATATACATGTATGAGATTAGCTGTTAACCAACTTATCATTACATTAATATTAACATACAAGTAATAAACATCACCATCAGTAGTAACTGTTGAGTAAAACTAACTTACAGTATGTAGTTGATGAAAATAATTAGACTTTAATGCTATGTGAGGACTGAGCTCAAACATGATGTTCCTATGGCTTTGTCTTTTGAATAGTCAGTCCTTGGTCTTTAAATACATATTTTAAGGAAGCAGTTTAAGGCATTTTTAACAGTATTGCCCTCTGTTAACCATTCTTAAAAACACCTGAAAACAACATTTAGTAATTCTGGTCCAAAACTGTGAAAATTAGTTATCTAATAAGCTAGCACCAACTACCAAAAACAGGCAAACTGTTATGTGTATGTTGACAAGATTTGTAATGTTGTCAAGGCTTTTTCTGTCCTTTTCACCCACATGGCATGACCGTATACCATCAAAGAAAATCTAAGATGATGCCAAATGTAGTTGCCTATACTTACGTTCTTTAAAAAAAACAGCTAGCTGTTGCACAGTGTTGATTTAACACTATGTACAGTTTGCTGAGTGTTATTTTATGAGTTTATTGTGTTGCCTTTACTGGAGGCCCATATGGCCCAGTTTGAGGCCTCGCTGTAGCATAACCACTTCGGTCGTCTTGGGTGCTGTAAAAGACCATATGCCCTCACCGTAAATTCTCTGCAGTTGGCACCTTTCTCTCTGGAGAGAGTGCCAAATACCTCTTTTTATTTATTTTATTTATTTATTAATTTATTTTCACTTTTTTTAATCCCTCCCCCAGCCAGTTTCTGTTGGCTGCTGCTGCGGTTGTTGTTGTGCCTGAAGAGCATCAGGATGACCTCTGACCTTTCCCTCCACTTTTTGTACACCCTTTGGAAATTTTTACATTTCTGCTTAAATTGGTCATAAAATATGGCCTGATCTCTCCAACAACCTCAAGAATTAACAAACAGTGTCTGCTTGAACTAAAACCACTCAAACAATTACATGTCATCATATTTTTATTAACCATAAGACGGAAATGGATGGACCAATTTAGGAAGTAATGTAAGAAATTCCAACGGTGTACAAACTTTTTCTCACTCTTTTTCTTTTTCTCACAGAGGCATGGGTGTTGCTAGCATGTGGGATAAAACTTATTTTAAAAGAAAAACCTTATTTCTTTTTTTGTATTTTGTATTTTTCACTTTTTTCCTTTTTCTGTCTTTATTTTTAATTGAATGTAATAACTGTTTTTTTCCTTCTATCATTCCTTCATGATGTTCTTTCTTTCTTACCTTATGCATCTTATCTTTTCCTGTGTCTTATGTATCACGCTTGCCTCTTACATGTGTTTTCCTGTCCTCCAGAATTCATCGAGGGTGTCTCCCAGTTCAGCGTCAAAGGAGACAAGGAACAGAAACTACGCTGTAAGTTCACGCACAGCCACGACACACATACACCACACAACTGTAGTGTTGACTGTAATTCTGCATGACAACACAGTGAAGATGTTCGCTTTGGCAAATGTCAACACGTTTCTTTTCTGTACAGTGCTTCAATATGACTGATTTGAATTAAAAGTTAGGTCACTTTTGTTTTTGTAGTACATGACCCAAAGTGCTTCACAATGTGTGCAGGATAAAGTTCCAAAAGTCGTGCAGGAGGGTGGTAGGGCCTGATGCATACGTAAAATTAGACATCAGCCAAGATAGACTACAGTGCAACATGAGGATGCACTTCCTGTATCAAATAATCTAATGTCAACAATGTTTTTGTATGTGCTTACTTACTGTCAGTTTGTTTACTTCCTTTTCTATTTTTAATCACTTCTATCACTCTGTCATTTGTTCCTCTTTCCCAAGAGATCATGTTCAGTTAAGCTTCTAAAAAAAAAACCGCTTAAAACAGTTCCCCATCAGATACAACATCTTTCACTAAGAAAATGAATGTAGAAAATGATAGCAATAGTGCACTTCACAAAAGTCCACCTCCCAAAGAAATATTTCTGGCCTTGCCACTGTTTTGGCTTCATCACTCTTATCTCCCTGTTCTTTGTCCCCCTCACCTGACCAGTGATCTCCCAGTTCTATGACATAGACTGTTTGTTTACTTTCATATTTTTTTTTTATAATTCCAAAATGTTGTCATTTGTCACTCTCTTCCCGGCCTAGTTGCCTGTTTGTTTACGTTGTTTTGTATTTTCCCTTTTGATCATTTGAACACTCCCTCGTTGGTTCTTTCAGTTGGCTTCTGGATCTACGACATGGACTGTTTTGTTTTGTTTCTTTTTCCTGTTTTGTTTACTCTAATTTTTTTCTTCCTTTTGTCTTTCTAAACTCGTCTCATTTGTCCCTCTCTGTGTCTCCCTGGGCCAGTTGCCTTCTGGATCTACGACATGGACTTCTTGTTTTGTTTTGTATTTTTTTCCTGTTTACATTTATCTTTTTTTCTCCTTTTGTCATTCTTATTTGTCCCTCTGTGTCTCCCTGGACCAGTTGCCTTCTGGATCTACAACATGGACTTCCTGTTTTGTTTACTTTAATTTTTTACCTTTTGTCTTTCTAAACCCTTCTCATTTGTCCCTCTGTTGTCTTCCTGGACCAGTTGCCTTCTGGACCTACAACATGGACTTTTGTTTTGTTTTGTATTTTTACTTTTATCTTTTTTTTCTCCTTTTGTCATTCTTATTTGTCCCTCTGTGTCTCCCTGGACCAGTTGCCTTCTGGATCTACGACATGGACTTCCTGCTTTGTATTTTTTTCCTGTTTTGTTTACTTTTATTTTTTCTCCTTCTGCCATTCTTAACTCTTCTCATATGTCCCTCTCTGTCTCCCCGGACCAGTTGCCTTCCGGATCTACGACATGGACAAGGACGGCTACATATCCAACGGCGAGCTCTTCCAGGTGCTAAAGATGATGGTGGGCAACAACCTGAAGGACACGCAGCTCCAGCAGATCGTCGACAAGACCATCATCAACGCCGACAAGGACGGGGACGGCAGGATATCTTTCGAGGAGTTTTGTGCGGTGAGTAAAGAAGAGAGGATATTGCTCGAGGAGTTCTGTGTGGGGAGCAGGCCTTCACAGAGAGATGGTTGGGCCTCTGAACGATCAAAATACTGCCACCCCCCCCCCCAAAAAAAACACCGTATGCTTAGCAATTAACCCCACCCCCACCCACCAAATGGCATGTAGTCATCAGTGTTGTCTTTCATAGGCCTAGAGAGATGGTACTTAATACCTGGCAGGATATCTTTCGAGGAGTTCTGTGCAGTGAGCAGGCCTGCCCACAGAGATGGCTGGGCCCCTGAAAATATCCAGTTATTTGCCTAACATAATCTCATAAGGAAACAGAATGCATTTTTGTCCCACCCTACTTGCACCAACCGCAACAAAAACTGTGGAAAAACTTCCAGAGGTTTCCAGAATCTTTTCAGACACAGTTTTCTGATGTACCTCACAAGTTGCCGAACGAAATGGATTTCACTTTACTGAGCTTCACCACATGTAAAAAAACACTATGTACAGTATGTGGCAAACAAATGACCTTTTGACCTTGTATTGTTGAAGTAATGTGTGTCAGCTTGGCTTGTTAGCTGTACCATTGGTTACACTTTATGTTATTGTCCCTGTTACATCAATTAGGTACAGTGCATCAATATGTAACATTTTGTACTTAAACTGTACCATAAGGTTAGGGTTAGGGTTAGTGTTGGTGTAAGTACAGTGTAAGTACATAATATTACATATTGTTAGTGTTAACATAAGCTGTATGTCTTTATGATAGTAATCATGGTTTGGCATTGTTCAGTATTTTCTTTGTGCCTCTGCAAAAGCCTTTCAAGGCTGATTTATGTTTTTTGTGTTCTGTTTTGTCCTCACAGGTGGTGGGCGGACTAGACATTCACAAAAAGATGGTGGTGGATGTGTGATCCTCGCTCGTCTCCCGCTCCCTTCCCATCCTGTCTCTCTCTGCCTCTCTCTCTTTCTCTCTTTCTCTCTCTCCAGCTCTCTTTCTCTCTCTCCATCTCTCTTTCTCTCTCTCTCTCTCTCTCCCCCCTCATGGACAAGGCCCCCTGCCTCCTGGTCCTCCCCCACATCTGTCTTGTCTTCTGCTTGTTCTCTACAATTGTTGAGGAGAATTTGCTAAAAGGTGTCCAGCAAGGAAAAAAAAGACAAAAAAAAATATCAAGGGAAAAGTTTTTTTTTTCGATTGTTTGTTTTGTTTTTTTGTTTTTTTTCACTTTTTTCCGCCTCTCCCTCCAAGCCCTCGTTAGTTCTGTGTAAAGTCGCTGTTTTTTTTTGTTTTTCATTTGTTTTTGTTTTCACTGTTTTATTTTCTGCCCTTTCTCACTCCTCCCATCCTGCTTGTCTCTGTTAGGCCAACTTCTTTGCGATACCCCCCCTCCCCCCCCGCCCCAACTTCTTTGCGATATCCCCCCTCCCCTCAACTCCCCCCAAGGTTGTAGGGCTTTCCAGAGGACCCACAAAAGCAGAACAGAGGAGCGCTTTCTATCGTTGAGCGAGCATTTCATTTCGAGGCGTTTAAAAAAGGAAAGGGAAGTTTAGTTGTGTGCGCATGCATGTGAATGTATGGTTGTGCGTGCGTATGTGCGTGTGTGTATGTGTGTGTGTGTATGTGGATGTGTGGTATGTTTTTTGTTTCTGTTTTTGAGGGGGTGGGGGATTATCTAAAATATTTATTTTGGTCTGTTTTTTTTATGCGAGGAAGATCTATCTATCTATCTACAGGGAATAAATATATATATATAGTAGTTAGGTGGGGAAAGAGAGAAATTGATGTACTTGATTTCAACATGACACAAACACAAAGGACAGCGCATGAAGTGCCAATCAGATTACACAAACTAGTTTAAGCGTGTTATTTTTTAAGATGCTGTTTTGTCATTATATGTATATATATATATATATATATATATATATATATATATATATATATATATATATATAATACACCATGCTTCATCTGGAAAGTGATAATGCTGCAGAGGTTTAAAACAGCAGTGCTTCAGATTTTCTTGGCTCTTCAAATTACTTTTTTTGTGCTTCTTTCACTAAGGGTCAACAAGCAGGTTTAAGACATTAAGCTTTAGATGACACACACTCACACTCACTCTCTCTGTCTCTGTCATACACACAAACACACACACACTTGAGAAAAAAAAAAGAAATGTCTTTTTTTTGTAATATGGGGATTGTACGCTATATTTATATCGTCAGGGAGTTCCATCTACCCTCTTGCTTTCTGATGTTCTGTAGAGTAGAGAGAAAAGATTTAACTATATATTTAAATTTTGTGCGCATACAGACGTATGGTTTACCTTTTTTGGAGACAGGTCTTTCTTTGTGTAACTGGTAATTTGATTTTTTTTTCGTGAATGGTTTCCACCAATTAAAATTAACAGGAATAGTGCCATCGGTTTGAACATCTTGACGTATATTTGCTTTCGTTAGCCTTTTTTGACACAAAGTAACGTTTTTTTCCACTCTATTTGAAAATATTTGAATAGCTACATATTGTCACATTCAAGGAACATTCACGAACGTAACGTAGTTCGTGAAACAAACCAAAAATGGGCATCAAGAAGAAAAATCTATTTTTTTCCATGATTAGGCTAGACTTCCGACCTGACTGCGGGGCAGCATTGCACGGGTGATATAATGTGTATATTGGGCATATACTGTAGGTATGAACGCTGGGATGGGTTGCAACAGACAGGGGAGCTTTACTATAACCGCGTGTGTAATGTTTAACATGGTATCACATGAACAGCGCAGGTCGAAAAGCCTTCCGTTCCACTCCTTATTATCCATACAGAAGAAAAAAAACAAATGATACTCTCTGCTTCGACTGTTTTAACGAACTGTAGAAAGGGGCGCGACTAAAACCTCATCGTCACTCTTTGAATAAAAAAAAAAGAAGTCACTTTGTGAACTATTTTCTGGTTGTTGTTAATTGCTTGCCTGGACGCTCTCACGGACCGCGTGGGCATATGATGGTGCGGGCCCAGTGTCAGCCGGAGGCGCGCGCGTTAGCGCCCGCTCGTGCCAGTTGTCTCATTTTTTTTTCCTTCCGAGTGCTGCACGACGATGGCTCTTCTGTCTTTCCCTCGAGGCCCGACGTGGTCTCATCCTGTGATTGCATGACATGGAGGGTGTCTCTTTTTTTCTATTCTGTTGATTTTTCTGTATGCATGTAGATCCGATTTTGAAGAGCGCCTCTTGTTTACATATGAATCGTAATGTTAATATAATATGAATGACAATGACATATTAGTATGTGGATGTTGCCAAACCTCTTTTTGGTTAATGTTTAAAAAGTATGGAAACAAATAAAAACGTAACTCCACTACATATATTCACCATTCTTATAGTGATAAACAATTATAATCTTTTGGATCAGCGTCACATGATAAATAGTTAAAAACCAATCAGCAAAGCTTGTCTCCCTGACAACTGCCAGATGCCGTTTAGAGGGGAAAGGTTTTTTTGTACAGAATATTTGTTACAAACACGTAGCCTATGAATGCTCTCCCTATCTATTGCTTTTCCTTTTCAAAGGTCCGTCCTCCTGAGTTATTTTCTCCTCTTAGAGGGAAAAAAATGGGATTCTAGTATCGGAAGGGCGTGTTTTGGTGGAGGTGGTGACGGGATAAGGGCTTTAAAAAAAGATGGAAAAAAAAATGGTTTCAGTCTGGGTTATACAGTTTTTTTCGTTTTTCCTCTCCTACATGTTTGCATGCTGCGTCATATGCCGTGGGAACCACTGAAACTTCATACATGAAATTGAGAAATAAAATATTTGAAACTTGTCATCAGTCTTGTGTGTCCATCTTTGTTGACATATATAATACAGGCCTGCTGCTGCTGCTTATCGAAGGGGGTTGCCTTAGTACCCAAAAGTCACCGGTAGGTGGCAGTGCAAGACAACTGAAACAAGGCCAGTCCTTACAAGGAATGGAGATTAATTGCAACAAGGAGTGAAATGCTTTACTTCAAAGCATGTTTAGACCAATACACGGTACCTGTAATAAATCAAGTTGGGTTTGAATCTTAGGAAAACCTTAATTATGGAGTATGTTGATATTGGGTTTCCCCGGAAAAGACTCTTAAAGACTGTTTTGAAACTGGATATTGCTGTGTGCTCCTGCAAGGTGAACAAACGCAAACATTAATCATAGGGGTGCAGCTAAACAAAGGGCGGTATGAAACAGTATAATATTTGGCCCCTAAATGGCCTCATTACTATGTTCTCTGAGGACCCAGTGTCATTGGTGGGTGCCTTGTTAATCCCCCTACACACACACACACACACACACAAGTTTGGATAATTGATGTCTGCAGCATCATAAGACACCAAGGTAGGCCTACTTGTAGGGACATGCTATGGCCTATTTGGTTAAGTGATCGCAAGAGAACAGTAACTTTCTGCAATATGGACCCTCGCCTTAAATCAGGCCCTGCTTTGTTGCCAGAGTGTGGATAACTGCCGTTTACATTTTACATTAACTTCGTTAATGTATTGGTACCTGTCAGCCCTGCTATTTTTTGTCTCTTTTTGTGATTGGAACTATGGTTTTTGCCTCCATTAATATGTTTAACCATAAACAATCTGTACAAATGACATCAGTAAGAGTTGAGGAGCAGTGTGGTGTGATATCTTTCACAAGGTTTCAGGGAGTAAGAGGCCATATTATGTGTCAAAGGTCAAAGACATTTTTGGCCCCCTTAACAGATTTTCTCTTGGTTGGATTTCAGCAAAGTTTTTCATACTACAATTATACAACGGGATATAGAAAGCGAAACTGTACTTTTCTCAACATCCTTACTGTGGACATTACATCCATAAATCAGATGCATCAGATGAATCCAGTGCTTCTGTTGAAGAATCTGCTTCTTCGGGTGGATCCATTCCGTGAATCCACTCATCCATTAATTGAAGAGGAATGAGAATGACCAGCAGTGACCTGCATCTATCCCACTATCCCTTTAAAAGTCTGTCAGTCTGCGTTTTTAAGAAGTCTATGACACGAATGGAAAGAGAAGAGAAGAGGGTCATATGTTCCACACTCCAGTAAAAAACATTCTGTCCGACCCGTGAACCAGCTCCACTGCTGTTCCTGTATGCATCCTTAGGGGACACACACACAGCCAGAGTTTATGGGCTTAGCAGACAGACTTCATATTGGAGAGGGTGTGATGTATATCGAAGTCAGGTACCAGCCAAGTCCGTCAGTCGGACCTCCAAAGAAGCACCTTTTTTGTGTGAACAGGTGCAGTGAGGAGTTAATATGATTATGGCGCGCACACACACACACACACACACACACACACACACAGACACACACACACAGCATACATTCATATTCATTAATTTGAAACACATACCGCCGCACTTGGGGCTTAAGAGGGGGGAAACGTGCCTCCCCAACAACATTCGGTAGAACCTTCATAGCGCTTTAGGATTTGTGTTAAATGTAAATGTCACACTAGCCTGTAATATACTGCCCTCGAAGTGGCAGTTAATGTTTGTATGTGTGTGCGTGCGTGTGTGTGTGTGTGTGTGTGTGTGTGTGTGGACTGTCGTGTTGTGTGCGGGCATAAAGTAGGAAAGCTAGGACCGTGAAAGCTTGAAGTGAAGAGTCCCAGGAGGTGGATCAGTCCCTCTGAACTCCATGACTACACAGTTGAAATAGGCAAATGGAGGGAACTGACTGGTTCCAGAATAAGAATGTTGCTAACAAAGCCCAGCTGTTCCAGAATAGGGGTTCCAGAACTCCAAGCCAAGCCAGATGTTGAGAGGGAAAACCCCCATGATTAAGTGGCGGCTCTGCACGGACCTGGAGCTCAGGAGAAACATAACCATTGCCTGCTTTGAACTTTCTACTCTTCAGAAATTAAATAAATACTGTTGGAATATTTTTAGCAACTAAAGTCTACTAAATCATCACTTTAAGGAAAAGGTTCTCTTTGGGTCTTCAAATAATAGTACCTTGTTTTTTGGCTAACCGTGAAAATTCTTTATCATATCCTGTGAACAAACCATCTACCGTCCTGTGAACAAACCATCTACATTAGTTCTTCAGGTCAGAAGTGGGTAGGGGGGGAAGGTTGATGGATGGTGTTCACCAAAATCAAAATGAAAATGAGAGTGGCCCACGCACAATCTGTTTGCCTTCCTTCAATGTATATAAAGTGTGAAGTGTACCCATGACCTCTTTAGACTGAACTTATACACACACAACAGTCACAGTCACATCATCTGAGCAAAGGTATTGGTGTTACACCCACCCTCCCCCTCTTCCTTGCAATATAAACAATAAGGGACACAGACGAACATGGCTTGATTGCAGTGACAAGAGCAGGCTGGGGGAGGGGGGGTTGGGGGGGGGGGGGGCGTTGGACGAGGCTCAGGTGCATCCCTGGCGCGGATCGCTTTCTTCACATCTCACTGGCGGGCAGACGGGCAGGCAGGCAGGTGGCTCGTCCTGTGCCGAGACCTAACATGAAGTCCCTATCAGCCATCATCGGGTTAGCATGAAAGAGAAAGAGAGAGGGACAGAGAGGGACAGAGAGAGAGAGAGAAAGAAAGAAAGAAAAAAAAGAATCGTGTCTAGCTATCAATTTCCCCTGGATGTTACATTACAAGCATATCGAGAGCGCGATCTCATTCTCGACTCCCGTAGTCCCTGGAGGGGGTGGCGTTCTCGTGTCCTGAATAGGGAACCTTGCTTGGCGCGTTGCCCAGTGCAGGTCGCGTCGTATCGGTGTCTCTTATAATTGGGGGGTGGGTGATGGTGAGAATGATTGATGTCTGGGTGAAGTATCGAAGTCAAGTTTAAGTTTTTTTTTTTTTTCTGGCAGGCAGGGTGGGAGTGGTGGGAGAGGTGGGGGGTGGGGGGGTTGTTGGCAAGAGCGGGGACCGGAGTGGGGTCGTCGAAAGTTCAGCCAAACTCTCGGATGACCTCGTTTGGTCGTGCCGTGCTGGAAGGGTTGCAGACTCCGGCACGATGTCCGTGTCACATGTATGAGACTCTGTGCAGAGGGGTGTAACACAAAACCATGTCAACACTTTCAGACTGTGCACTTACAAGGTGTCGTCTTTAGGCCAAGACCCTTGTTAAAACCATGTTGCGTCACTCATGTGTGTATGTGTGTGTGTGTGTGGCGTGTTATCAAATGAGAAAACAACTGTAGCTTGCAGTTTTTTTTCCCCACACATAGGTCATGGCGACGGCTACTTGTCAATCCTAACTATATAGTCGCCTTCCATAGCACTGCATTAGTGAGTATTTCTACCAACACAATGGAGGAGGGCCGTCAGTTTTTTTTTTTTTTTTGTCTCTGTGTGGTTGGTTAGCTGTGTGAAGAAGAAGAAGAAGAAGAATACGGAGGAGGAGGAGGCTCAGTGAAATAACATATCATGGCCGCTGGTTCACAGCTATGCAGGTGCTGGCTACGGTTACACTGTAGTCTGACGGCAGTGGAGACTCGTCTTTCAGGTGCGCTCAGGTGTGACACGCGCTCAGGGCCGCGCGGCTTATCTCACCCGCGCATCAGACAGGTGTCAGTGCCACGACGACGGCTTTGGAGGGCCCGTGACGGAGCTACATGGAGCAATGGTAGCCACCCATGACAACACGGCCTCACACACACATGCACTGCAGACCCCTGTGTGTTTTTGTGTTACTCCTTGTAAGGTGGAAGTTGCAAGGAGCTTTTTTTTTTTTTTTTTGCTATTCGTCTTCCATACAGCCCACGTTGTTTTAAAATACATTTCTGCAAAGTATGCATGGATTTATCATCATATTGGAAAATGTACCTGAAGAAATATATGGTTGTCCTTGTACCCAATTCACTATATAAGCGCATCAGGTGAATGGCATGTAATATAATGTAGCTTAATGTTATTTTAAAAATGAATACAAAGGTTTTTTTCCCCATGTTTTTTAACTGTCAATACTAGAAAATTGTACTTAATATTACACTAGATGTCACTCTTACATCTGGTATGCACCAGCAGCCCAATCATAAAGCCACTTAATGATTCAGATATGGATAAACACATTTATTAATCAACAAAAACATATTTTAAAAGTCAACGAATTCCCATTTTATAAAAAAAATATACAATTTCAACAAATAATTTGGGGCACTGTGTGAAGTCACAGCCAAATTCAGTTATAGATGACACAGAAAAAATGACTGACAGAAACAAAGACATAAAACAATAAAAACAGACTTGTCTTCAGACAGCCACAAATTAAAACATTTGAAAACACCAATTTAAATTTCTCACAAAATTTCTTGCAAAAAAAGGAAATCAGAAGTGCTCTTTGACATCTGAAATTATTCATTGTCCAAAGCTTTTGCATTGGGCACTTATTCATGACATCATAATTTACAACTGATCACATAAATCTAAACTAATGCAAAAGACTTTTTAGAGGGAGTGCAGTGCTTGTGATAATGCAATTGAAATCCAAGTGAAGCATTTAGAACAAACATTACAGCAAAGTGATTTAATGCACGACACGTCCAGGTCAACCGTATGTACACTATACTAATGTTAGCCCAGCGTGCAGCAGTACATCACATATGGGGTGTCCCATTTACCTTTCTGATACAGGAACCTTCTGTGAGAACCGAGAACCTAGAACCGGCACTGGGCAATACTGGGCTGGGAGGTTCTCACATCACATATGGGGTGTCCCATGCACCTTTGTGATGCAGGAACCTTCTGTGAGAACCGAGAACCAAGTACCAAGAACCGAGAACCGGGCACTGGGCGCTACCAGGGGGCTCGGAGGTTCTGGGTCTGGTTCTGGTTCTGCGTGGCCAGCATACGGCGCCGGCGCCGTTCCAGGGCCTCCTGCTTCTTGCGCTCGATCTCGGCGGCCGAACACCTCGCGGGGACAGAGGCTAGAGGAAGAGGAGAAGGAGGAGAGGAGGAGAGGAGAGTATTAGGCCAACTTACTCCTGTTCCCATGCTGTCATACTGTGTCCAATGGGAAACACACAAAATACACACGCACACACAAAACACAAGACAGACACAGATACAGATACAAAACATAAAAGAAACAGACACACACACAGTAAACAGACACACACACACACACACACACACACACACACACACACACACACACCTAACACTGTCCAAAAATACTCTACTTCAGTTGCTATAAATCATGAGACCTTGGGGTAAATCTACACCTCTCGGACATGCATGTTAGTGTAAGGCCAGCTTGGCCATATAAACACTGACCATGACCAACAGTGAACATGACCACACGACACAGGTTACGGCACAAGGGGGACTGAGTTTTCGGTGAGCATTGCTCTGATTTTTTTTCTTTTTTGGAAAATTGCTGTGCACTTTTCTAAGAAGTGATAACAGTGTTCAGTCTACTTTAAGCCAACACCTGATAGTGATGTTCAGAAACGTAATAAGAAGGGTCCAGGCCTGTGTTAATGCTAACTGGCATCATTTTCAACACACCCATTCATATTCTCCTCCTGTATTTTATATCGAAGCATGTCTGTTCATAAAACAAGTGCATAAGGGGATTCCATGTAAAATCAGGAAGACCAAAACATTCTGGAAATGTTAATAACATTACTGGCTAACTCTAAGAAAAAAATGACATATTAAAATATTTTTTTTTTGGCTATTCAATTTTTAAATATTATAATCTCTGATATCTCAGCTACCTTTCATTCTTGATATTATATGCTACACATGGAAATTATAGATCTCTGGAGATAATAAAAAACATGAACATACAGTTATACATTAATGACAATTAGTTTCTGCTGTGGAACTGCACCTTGTGTGTTTACAGTAGAAGAGCTGACACCTTTGTTGCCGTTTGCTGGCCTCTTGAAAGTGTACTGACTACCGACATCACCGCCCATCCTCACTGACGATTGGCTGGCACCCGCCATACTTCCTGTGTTTGCCCTTAGCTGATTGGCTGTGGTGTGGTGGGAGGAGCCTCCAAAGGAACTAGCCTTCATGAGTTTCTGTGGCCCAAAACCAGTTGCAGCAGTACTGTGATGCGTCATAGGGTCCCTTTTGTCCATACCAACAGATGAGGAATGCCCCGTCTGCACATGACAACCCACACCTTCCATCTGCTTGGCTGAGGAGCCACCAAAGGAATTAACCTTTGTGAACTTCTGAGGCCCTACACCATTAGCAGTAGCAGCAGTACCGGGATAGGGCATAGGGTTCCTTTGGTCCATGTTACCCGATAAAGGCCGATTAGTTATGGAGTTCATTAGCGAGTTTCTCTGGCCCATACCACCAGGTAAGGAATGAGCTGCTGGTGCTTGACCACTCCCACCTCCCGGGTGATTGGTCGTAGTGGAGTGGGAGGAGGTTCCTCTGAAGGTTCCAGATGAGGAGTGGACAGTCTGAGCAGCATGGGAGCTCACAACTCCAGGCTGCTGATTGGCTGATGTTTGGTGGGAGGGGCCTACAAGAGAAGTGGCCCCTACACTCACTGCACTGGAAGGTCTGATAAAGTTCCTCTGGTGCTCAGTATAAGAACTCCCAGCTACTGTAGCTGCAGCCCTTTGCGTCACTGAAGGTCCATTTTTTGCTAGCCCCCCACTTCCTGATGGTGCACTATAAGCCATTTTGCAAGGTGGAAATTGTTGCGCAGAAGTTGCAGCTGGCCACTGGCCACCCTGGTACTGGCCTTTAGCTTCTGCATTTCCTGCTGACGTCAATGACGAAGCAGCTGTCCCATTCGGTATCCGATTCAGCGTCTGATTGTCGGAGAGCGGTTGTTTCGACACGGGAAGCATTTTGCTGGCGGTAAACGCAGCAGGCTTTGGAAGGCCCTGGTCCAAGTCGTCGCAGGCCTCGCACAGCAGGTCGTCATCGTCCACACCGTCGTCCCACCCCGAGTCCGAGGCGAAGAACATATCGAGGTCGTCGTCGTCCGCCATGATCGCAGCCTCGCATTCCGTGACGAGGATGTCATCTTTGGGCTTCTCTTCGACTGTAGCCACAGGTACAGGCTGAGGTACACCAAAACCTCTACTGCTGCTACTATTGCCACCTCCTTGTTGCTGGTTCTGGCGCGACGTGTTACCAGGAGCAACGGGACCAGGCAGCATCCCCGGTGGCCCCGTGACTGGTACTGGTTTCTGCGTGGAACAGTGTTTGGGCGGCGCGAAAAGGTCCGGGTTCTGTGTCATCTCCATCACCAGGGAGTCGCTGAGCAACCCATCATCATCATCACCCCAGTCGTTGTCAAATCCACCCGGATTCACAGCCCCACCAGTGGCGTGTTTTGTGTCTTTTTTACAGCCAAGTGTCGTCACCTCCGAGTTACCCAAAGATAACGGGGCGTTTCGGGGTGGACAGGTGGGCTGTGTCGGCTTGGCGTTTTGGGAGCCGCTGGTCAACCTCACATTGGGGTTACCAAAAGATGGGGTGCTTCGGGGTTGACCAAAGCACCCCGTCGGCTTGGCATTTTGGGAGCCGCCTAGCAACCTCACATTTGGGTTACCAAAAGATGGGACGTTTCCAGGTGGACAGGTGGGCTGTGTCGGCTTAGCATTTTGGGAGCCACTGACCAACCTCACATTGGGGTTGCCAAAAGACGGGGTGCTTCGGGGTTGACCAGTGGACTGTGACAGCTTGGCATTTTGAGAACCGCCGAGTACCCTGACATGCGAGTTACCCGAAGGTAACGGCCCATTTCGGGGCTGAGAGGTGGACTGTGTGGCCTTGCCGATTTGGGAGGCACCGGACAGAGGCTGGCTGAGGCCATTCTCGATGTTGACCGTTGGCCCGTCGAACAGCTCGTTCAGTAACTCGTCATCGTCCATATCAAGGTCGAGAGACAGGGCCCCCACAGCGTCGGGGGGTGAAGGATTTGTCGTCGTCATCATCACTGACAAGGGACGATGAGGAAATGGAGGCAGGTTTTCGTTGGGAGAAGGTTGGAGGTCTTCTTTGCCCATCTGTACCGCAGACTCGTTTTGAAGAGGCTCTTCCTGTTTGTTCAACTGGACGTCAAACTGCCGGGCCAGCTCCTTCAGATAGTCGTGAGTGTTGTGGCTGTGGAAGACACACAACAGACAAAAATATTAACATTATAAAAATAACATTAATATCACAAACTATAACCTGCCTGCCTACACACTATTCAAATGTAGCACACAAAGTTGACATTATTAGTTTCGAACCCTCCCTCTGTTCGCTGATTGGTGCATTAAGATACCACCGGAATCAACCTTGTGAATTGAAGAAAACACAGACTACGACTGTATGGAAGCAGAATTGTCTGTAAGCGGCTGTTCACAGGTGTTGCTCATGGGAGTTTGTTATGGTTATGCTAACCATATGCTATGTTTCAATATTAGCTTTATAACTAACAATCTTCCTGAACAACCTTTACCATAGCCTTATATTTCTGGCATATATCCCCAATGTTAAAAATGAAGTTTATGAATACAACATGGAGAAATAAAATGAACTCTGCCATAGAAATAGAGAACCAACATTTGTAGTGCTCTGTGGCTGATGTGCTTAAGTATGTGTTAAGTGTTGTAAAATTGCCATGGTAACCAAGACCACAAAGACCATCGACAAAGACAGACTCTGCTCAGAATGTTTTTCTCTATTTGTGTAAACAACAAACTCCTTATTCAAAAGAGAGAGAGAAAGAGGTCGATAGCTAGACACGTTATACCACATCAATGATGTAATGATAACTATACTATGATGAATTTAAAACACACGCAGTGAATTTCCTCTCAAATTCATGAATGCCCTTATGAAAGGCTAAGAGCCAAAGTGCTCACCTTGTGACCTTCGTCTTCGTCCTGGGCTGTGACAGCTCGGGAGTGCAGGGAATGCCACCGTCTCCAATCCACTCCACCACAGACGACTCCCAAGCAGGCACAGGTTTTCCACTCTGGACCAAAATCAACGACCGTGAACAAACAGGAGAGACAGGTGGCCTATCTACTAACGTGTAGCCTATGACGCATTATAAATAATAGCCTACAAAAGTTACCTTGGGAGCTATTCGACTGACAAGATCATTCACGTCAGTCTTCCCTTCGTACACGTCTTTCCTCCGACCTCTCCCTCGTATGAAGCCTCCTTTGTATTGTAAACATATAGGAAAGGGGGAAGAACGACCGTTATATCAACACAAAAAACGACATGTATGGCAAACTGTGTTAGGCTACTTGTCAAGCTTACCCTTCCGGACTGGTGAGGGTGAGTTCTGATCCCATATGATGTCGTGTTGATTTATTGAATTATTGAGAGGGGATTCCTTGCTGATCAAACGGCCAGATCTGCTTCCTACAGGTCGTGTGGGTGTTTTGAATGCTGTTTGAAGAATGTCAACGTTACTTTAATCGCAGGAAGACAACGAACAAGTAACGTAAATTAGCAAGGAAGTGTAGCTGTCTTGGCTAACTATGTAGCCAGTCTCACCCAAACAAGTATCATTTTACTTAACCTTATTTTCATCTGTATATGAAAGCACACTTATTCTGATGAATTGTCATTACCTGGTTTTGTGATATCTGAGGTTTCCACTTTGCGTGGTGGTGGCTGCGATGCTTTGGGACTTCGCCTTAACCTGTTTATTTTCGATTTGCGCTGCTCAAGTCTGTGTAGATCTGTCTCCGCTTCATCCTCCCAGGGCATGTCGGTACATGTCCTACGGGTGATCATCTTCACCCTCGGTTAGACACACACTAAAGGGATAACTACGGTATTTTATCCATACAGAACTTAAAATCCATCACAACAACCCGCCACTCCATCATCACTACTTGGCAAAATTCAAGAATTCCGCCAAGAATTTCCCACAACTCATTGCGAGAAGTTATCTTGGTTAGCATCCAAACTGCGCAATAGAGACGCAGGTATAATGTGCAAAGCATGCAATAGAGCTTGATGGCGCTCGCTGAAATTATTGATCTGTTAATCAGACAAACAGATACCCTTGCTGCATGTAAAGTATATGCAACTTTATGTAGGCTTATCTTTTATCCAAATAAATAAAAACTGTCTTAGCTGTGTTTGTCGTAAAAGCAAAGAGAAACATTGGTTTGCTTTAGTCATGGTTATTAACGTTTTTTGTGCCTACATAACTGATATCCCAGTTGCATTCATGTTCCCACAGCCCTATGCGCCCACATTTTTAAGATTTTTCTTGAAATTAGGCCCTATGGTCCCACAGCCGTGTGTTTCCACATTTCCTTTTTCATGAATTTGTATCAGATTTTATTCCCCTTCTCCCCCTTTTTGGTATTTGGTAGACACCCAACCTAAATCTGGTGCGACCAGTATTTGATTATTGCAAACATTTAAAGTGCACATTGTCTTTTAAAATAAACAATTGAAACTAAGTAACACAAAGGGCCTTGCATTGGGTAACTTCTGGTCAGCTCAGTCAAATGAAGTACAGCAACTGGACACAAAGTAGTTTTCAGTGCAACAATACAATGAACATAGGCCTGTGGGAGAAAAAAGGCCTGTGGGAACACAAGGCCTAATTGTATTGTGAAAAAATAAATCTTAGAAATGTGGGAACATAGGCCTGTAGGAACATAAGGCTGACCCCACACTCATTAAACACTGATCATCTTTTAAAATCCGAGACTGTTGAATCTAAGTTAATCTAAGTTTAATCTGACCATATTCTCCTGTGTGCGTCTATTGGCTTGCTCCAAGCGACCATCTCTCAACGCTGTACTTGTGTAATGACAATAAGAGACTTCTACTCTACACTTCCAGCCTTCCGAAAAAGAAAATAAAAGTTGGCCCATAATTCAGAACACCTTTCCGCTGGTGTTCGTCCAAGAGGCGACACAGTGAGTGCTCCTGAATAGAACGCCCCGCTGTGCTAGAGAAAACAGAGAGCTCGGACAGTTCACGCCGAGGCAATCCATTACATCGCTCAGGGAGCAGACAAGGAAAAACAAGCCATTCCACCATTTTGAAGGATTGGGCCATTTTTAATGTCACCCACACACAGAAAGAGCTCCAGTCTGTTGGTGTTGGTCATTCAACTTTGAGCCCTGCTGGCTGCATAGACAGAAAATGCTTAAGTGCACAAAAATGAATAAGTCCTGGAGTGTGGGTGCACTTAGATAGCATGGTTTTGAGAGTAGGCTATATAGATTTATTGTCGAATACATTTTCATTAGTCAGGAAACTATGGACAATAAAAATTTGGAAGAGAGAGAGAGAGAAAAAAAAATAAATCACACAGGTATATTTCAAGCGTGAACCAGAAGTCAAGTGAACCAAAGTCCCATGTAAACAGCACAGACCTTTGAATTTTTATAGCACCCTAGAATACTGAAAACAGGAACAATTTAATGAAAAAAAAATTAACGATGCTTGCAATGCCACGTGTGTCCAAATAAGGTAACAGCCTAGTGGAGCAAATGCCTCCCATTAGATCATGAAAATATTTGACCTGAAAGGCCTACACATCTCTTGCAATACAGACAGCCGGAGCTGAGCTCCCTCTGCTACAGTATTTATAGTAATACAATAGAGTGAGATATTGACC
This sequence comes from Setipinna tenuifilis, assembly GCA_030347295.1. Classification (NCBI taxonomy): domain Eukaryota; kingdom Metazoa; phylum Chordata; class Actinopteri; order Clupeiformes; family Engraulidae; genus Setipinna; species Setipinna tenuifilis. The sequence continues at coordinate 20,626,364 of CM059281.1, read as the reverse complement.
ACTGTGAGTAAAGAAGAGCTCCCCCTCCTCACAAAAGCCAATTTAACCACTGAATACAGTATATAACGTATTTCATTAGAACTACATTAGAAGTTATTTTGCATTGCTGTGATGTATTACCGGTAAGTCATTCGAGCTATTCTATATTTTTGTGTGTGTTTTTGAGTGTACAACTATAACCTACTCTTCAGAAACAGCAAGAAAGTTGGCTTTGTTGTCTGTGTTGTTGCGAATTAGCTACTGTAGCTCGGTCTCTTGATACCTGTGTCCAGTGATACCAGCAAACCGCAATCTTGTCTTGACATATTTGTTTAACATAGGATTTTCATTGGAGGAGGGTTACAGGTACAAATACACCAACTACCAGAAGCCAATACACCAACTGCCACTGAAGTACCTTGAGCATGGTACACACACACACACACACACACACACACACACACACACACACACACACTGAGGTACCCTGAGCATGGTACACACACACACACTGAGGTACCCTGAGCATGGTACACACACACACATACACACACACACACACACACACACTGAGGTACCCTGAGCATGGTACACACACACACACACACACTGAGGCACCCTGAGCATGGTACCGTTCCCCAGGCACTGCTCCATGGCTGGCCACTGCTCAAAGGCAGACATCCCAGAAAGTAAAAGTCCTGCCACATATTTGTTCCAGCCAATTTATCAAACCTGCGGATCCCAGGTAGATGAGATAATTGGTGAAATCACCTGTGTTGAGAACACATGCAGAAGGAATACATGGCAGGACGTTTACTTTCTCAGGCCGGTTTGTCCGCCTCTGCCATTGCTGAGTTAACTGCAAAGATGCAGTTTCATTGTGAGCACTGTGTGCTGTGTGCTGTGCAAAATGGGAATGACTTTCAGTTACTAGATTGGGGCATTGTTGGGTCTTACCTGGAGTGCCATGGCAGTGTTACTGTGTCCCCACAGACCACAAGACTGACCGACAGTCTTTATCATATGAGCATGTTTGTGGGGTGACAACAGCCCAATGAACACTTTCTGAAAATCATAATTTTGTTCTGCTGGTAGTGGTATAGTTGGTGCAGGGGCATGGCCAAAAATTTTAGGACCTAGAAAACTACAGTTTGAAGAATGTCTATACAGAGAATGTCTATACTATAATATCTATACTTCTATAACATCTATACTATAATATCTATACTATAACATCTATACTACTATAATATCTACATTATAACATCTATACCACTATAATATCTATACTATAATATTTATACTACAACATACGTATATACTACTATAATATCTATACTATAACATCTATACTACTATAATATCTATACTATAACATCTATACTACTATCATATCTATATTATAGCATCTATACTACTATAATATCTATATTATACTATATATATCTATACTATAACATCTATACTATAAAATAGACACATATCTGTCGGCTGCAGCCCCCCCTGACACCTGATGGCCAACCTTCACGCCATGTTCTCACTCGATTAACCCCTTGAGTATTGATTTCCCGTCCGCCGTTATCATGCGGCCTCACCACTGGGGACTAATGGGCCATACTCACACTCAGGCGGGACTGGGCAAACACACACCCTCCAATCATTAACCCCCACTAGCCCAAATATAGGAGAAAACCTCAAACATGTTTTAACCTTTTAGATCAGTGGTTCTTAACCTGGGTTCGATCGAACCCTAGGGGTTCGGTGAGTCGGTCTCAGGGGTTCGGTGGAGCCTCCGCCGCAGAGGTCAAGATACACATGACTCATCATGTGCACCAGTAAAAAAAATCATATTTTATTTTTTACTAAAGAAGGGTTTGGTGAATGAGCATATGAAACTGGTGGGGTTCGGTACCTCCACTGTTTTAGATGATTATGTAGGAGATATGTGGTGCGGGAATCAGTGTTTTTTTTTTTTTTTTTTTTCAGTGGGTTTTGATATTCCAAATCCAAATCCCATCCAAATCCAAAAAGAAAGAAAATGAAATGTGAAGGTTGATTTTATAGGATTAAATGTGACTAAATGTTAAATGTTGTAATATTGCACAGGGAGGAGGGGTTGGACACATGTAGCATGAAGAATTCATGCCCGACCATGCAGGTAGATTTCACCAATTTCACTGCATGTCCTACCCTACCCAGTATGTCTATGCATGTCACAATAAACCATCCTTATATCCTAGAGGTTTTTGTAATTGCATGTGTTCTGTACTGCCCTACAAAGCCAAAAGGCAGTAACTACAAATATTTTGTCAAAACTGAGTTCATACTGGAAATTGACTTTATAACACCTCCTCTGTCTTGTGACAAAATCTCCTGCTTCTTCCCAGGGATGTAGTGGAGGGTAAACGCAAGTAAACGGGATTTACCCACCTCTCAAATTTCAGGAAAAGAGTTTATCCACCTCTCAACAGAGTTCATCCACCTATCAGTCCAGTTTATTCACCCTATAATAGAATTTATGTACCAAATACAATTTCTAACATTCCAAAATCACACTATGTCATTTATATGTGCATTAGAGACCATTAACATGCACTGGAACTGTTTTGCATGTCTGTTTAAAGCATCTCATGTCGCACCGTGCACCTCACCATGATCACCAAATTCACAGTTTACCCACCTCTGATTTTACCACTACACGCCTGCTTCTTCCTATTTAAAAAAGTACATAAAAGCATCACCGCTAATATCACCACAACATACTGCGCTGGGCAGTATAACAATTTTAAAGGCATATTTTCTCAGTTTCAATGTCCATGTAGCTACTGCACTTTGCTTTTGTAGGGCAGTGTATGTGTCAATATCCTAAATTAAGCCATGCCTGGGAGTTGACACACAGCATGAAGAATTAATACTGGAGCAGATAGAGGATTTGTAATTGTACTGACTGCACTCTTTCTATGTATCAATAAGTACACTGTAAACCCGGATAAGTTAATACAACTCAAAACTTTTGATGTAACTGATTACGTCAAAAGTTTTGAGTACATTAACTATATATTTTCATTTAATTAATTTAAAAGTTAAAGTACATGTATTTTGTACTTAAACTTTTAAATTAACTTTAATTAAAATAGTTTTGAGTTGTATTGACAATCCAGGTTTACAGTGTAGCCTAGCTTCAGGTCTTCTCTATACGTTTTCTAGTTTTTAACCTTGAAATCTCTCTTGGAGCTCTCCATCCCTGTGAGTTGCCCATGTACAAATACCTGTAACACTACTTACCTCTGTAGCATATATTATTTAATCTGCTGTCATGGATCAAGTGGCTTTTTAAGCAGGTAAATTAAACATGGAGACTTATATGATGACATTTTAATTTTCTTCATATCTACTACTCAACTGTTAATTAACTCAATGTCATAGAATGTCTGTTTTTTTTAATGCTTGAACCTTTTTTAAAAAAAAACTTACTGTACCTTGAATTAAGAAGAGAGAGCTGTTGTCTTTTTTTGCTAGGCTACTGACACACACACACAGACACACACACACAGACAGTCTCACACACACACACACAGACACACACACACACACACTCACACACACTCACACACACACGGACAAACACACACACACATGGACACACACACACACACACACACACACACACACACATACACACACACACGGACACACACACACAACAGGTAACATTAACCCAACCCTGGCCCTCTTTATCGTCTGCCTGCCACCCAATACTCTCCTCGTACTTCCTCTTTGCTCGGTTTCCGAGATGAACCAGACTAATTTATCATTTAACCACTGGGCGTTAAGCACACGCCTCACTGGCCCATATACACGGGGGGCATTAGGACCTGCCTGTTACACATCAGCAGGTTCGGGTTCAGGCACATGCACATGTGATCGGTGTATTTCCATTCTGTGCTTGTCAGCCAGTTGAAAAAAACTCAACCTTAATTTGTATTCTTGACAGCGCATGAAGTATTTAGTTCCCCTTTTTATTTGCTATCTTAGAGAGTAATTAACATTTTTTTACCTGAAGTGAGCACTTTCTCAGACCTTCAAAACCCACAGAGCAGATGTGGTGAGATGGGGTATTGCTTACTTGAGTGTAGGCCAACTGTATTCAGTAGGCTATAATAATAGTAATATAATAAATGACTTAAAGCCACAAGATCAACTGTTTTGTATTTGTTTCATATTTTTTGTCTGTTTTGCCTTTCAATCTTTACGACCACAATAGCAGTAATGGGAAAAGCCTATTCCTAAACTAGGCCTACTCTTTAGATCTTTGCTTTGGGCCTCTTCTGTAACATTTGCACTGTTGAATAGCCCACCCATTCTACCTTATCAGGTAGCCATCCTCAAACTATATCCTATGCACTTTACTCCTCCCTCCCCATGCACAGTTTTAGACAAACAATCACTAATTTCACTGCATGTCCTACTCTACCCAGTATGTCTACGCAAGTGACAATAAAACACCCTTGGATCCTTGTATCCTTGATTTTGTAAACGGTTGCACTGAAAGTCCAGAAGCAGTCAGGTCTCATAGTTCCCTGGTTGTCCTGCAGGTGGCGTCGTCGTCATGGGCTTCGAACTGACGTCGCGGCGGCAACAAGTATGAAGAGGAGCGTGCGTGTCGGCTGTTGTCACCTTTTGGCGGGCTTACAGACTGCGGGCGCACATAAACAGTGCGTTAAAACAACATAAACACTACATAAAACAGCGTTTACCATATGTTTGCGAGTTCATTATTCCCCCCTCTATACCACGTTCATGGCAAATGTTATAAGTGAAGCGTGAAAAGGTAGCGTACATGTGCTTTGGATAACGGGATTTTCCAGTATACAGCTTCACTTAGCTGCACTTACGCTATCTGCACTTTTTTTGTTGTGTAATTTGAGTTTTTTTTAACCAACCGTTTCTCCCCTAAATGTGTTCTTTTTATTTTTTTCTAACCTGCTACATTTGTGTTGCAGACATAGGCCTAGGTTTCCTAATTTACTGCATATCCTTTTAAAAAATTATGAGGTGATACCAAATGCTTTTATCATCATAAATAAAATCTGTTCAATTGTATATTAAAATTAACCCATCAATGCATTGTACACATGTACAAACTAATTATAAAAGAACTTAAATATAACATTTTACAAGGTAACCAACCACGGCACTGTACTCAACTCCCACTCCCCCCACACATATGTGTGTGAACACACACACACACACACACACACACACACACACACACACACACACACACACACATAAAAGCAGCTTGTTCCATTAACACCCACACCTAACTCCTTCAGTGAGATTAACAGCACCTCCAAATGGCCTGTTGGGCGAGAGACTCCCCCCATAGGTGTCAAAGCTGTAGGGGCGCGTGTCGCACCAAATGGCATGTCATTTCCTACTCATACAGACCCCTCTATTATTACCCCTGTATTATTTATCATTTCCTCTTGTGGGTACAGTTTTTATGATTAAATGATTATAAACATATAATTAAAAAAAAAAAGCATAAGTGTGCAGAAGTATAGAAGTGAGCATTGTTAGGTTAAAACGGTTTATTCTCAAACGTGAGGCAGACGTAAAAAGTTTTCAGTTGTATGAAAATCACACACAGACATCAGCTTGAACACACATACAGACTCCTACACACACGCACACACACACACACACAGATGCACACACACAGACGCACACACGCAGACGCACACACACACACACACAAGCACACACAGTGTGGATAAACACGTCATATCCTCTTGAAAAAAAAAAAACAAAAAACAAAAACAAACAAAAAAAAAAAACGGAAAAAAAAACAAACGTATCAGAGCACACACACCACACAAATACCAGCACGTTACCCCAGTAAAACCTCACGCCAGGCCAAAGAGTCCAGCACGTTACCCCAGTAAAACCCCACGCCAGGCCAAAGAGTCCAAAGTTTCATTTCACAGCAGTATTCATCATCATCACCGTATGATTGTCCTGATGACTCCCCAACCCCCCCCCCCCCCCCCGACCCCCCCCCCACCACCCAATAAAAATCAGAAACAATCACAACACTTAAAACACACGGCACAGCCAGGCCTTCTGTTTGTGTCGACCCCTTTCCTGTGTGCCGCAGCACCCTTGTGTTTCACCTGCTTTTCAAAGGCCAGACATCCAGACATCGAGACGAGGAGGCAAACGACGACTGACCGACCGTGACGGGACGGACCGGACCGGACGGGACAGTAGCTTTCCCCTCCTCTCTCTACTTCCTTGTCCAAAACCGCAAGGCATCGTGGGAGTGCTCAACATCCCAATTTGCTGGTCAGTGATCGCCGGACAGACAGACCTCAGCTGTCAGCAAGCTCTTTATCTTCCAACTTCCAGTCCACTACTGTTGTTCTTGTAGTCCGTCCATAGTCCATTGCTTTTGCTTTTGCTTTTGTTTTTTTTTATTTGGTTTGTTGATTTTTGTTTTTTTTTTGGTTTGGTTTGGTTTGTGGTTTCCTGTTTTGGTAATCCAAGGCAAGTCGGCTTGTGGCTTCTCCTGACGGTTTGGGGGTCATTGGTACAGTGTTGTATAGCACCTGAGCTTAAAGAAGCGAAGTCGAATCACAGACGACAGTTTTTTGCTGGCTTCGGGAGTGAGTGGGTGGGGGGGGGGGGGGGGTTGAAAGGTCATAGGTCAAGGTTGGGGGTGGGGGGTGGACAGGGATGGGGTGGTCAGTCAGGTATATGTCCAAGACCTGCCTCCAGACCACCAAACAAACCAGGAAATGTAGAGGGGGGGGGGGGGTAAACAGGTAAACTGTGTCATCCCCGGTGGCATCGCTACGGCAACGTCAATTAGAGTGCATCTCATGCACAGACAGAGAGAGGGAGGGAGAGAGGACTGGAGGACTGAAGGCTCATGGGATTGGGCAGAGAACAGGAACTCTGTTGAGGCGGTGGGGTGAGGAGGTGGGGGTTTGGGTGGGGGTGGGGGTAAGGGGGGGGTGGTTTGGGCAGTGACAGGACACCTAAATCCTCAGAGCACACGGTACATGACAGCAACACTGGAGACTGGACGCCCACACTCCTC
>CM059281.1:20611780-20614280 GCA_030347295.1 Setipinna tenuifilis | reverse complement strand
GAGCCCTTAAATGCACACACACACACTCACACACACACACACACACACACAAAGACATACACATACAGACATGGTTCACAAATACTAAAAAAGACAAAAATAAATTAATAAATAACACAATAACATATGGCACATTTTTTTAAGTTAACAGGGGTTTTGAGAACCACCTGTCTCTATAATCAAAACATAATTATGATAAGCAGTCAGCAGTATCCTCCATCTTGTTAAGCACATGAGAAGCCATTGGGTCAGTAATAAATTAATAGTGGACACTGTGTGCAGTTATCGCCTGAATGCCTATTGGTTGGTGTGAGGCCTGAATGCCTATTGGTTGGTGTGAAGCCTGAATGCCTATTGGTTGGTGGGAGGGCCCCCCCCCAGACAGGAAGTGACTCACCAGGTGGGCGGATCCCCATGTGTGGCTGTCCATCCATCACAAAGCCTCCCATTGGTGGACCCTCGGGCGCGTACGGCCCCCCCTGACCTACTGCAATTAAACAGAGCAAATAGATGCTAATGTAAACACAGGAAGTACTGTACACTGTACATGAGCATGCAGGGCAGAGCAGAGCAGGGCAGAGACTGATCAAAGGGGGAGCAGATCAGGAAGGGGGGAGCGGTGTGTGTGGGTGTGGGGGTGTGTGTGTGTGTGTGTGGGGGGGGGTGAGTGATTCAATTTCTACAACACACACACACATATACACATACGCACAGACACACAAACACGCGTGCGCACACGCGCATATACACACACGCTCGTGTGCACATGCGTGCATACACACACACACAAACACACACACACACACGCATACACGCATACACACACGCGCGCACACACACACACACACAAACAGGGCCTTTCTTTGTGTTCCTGGAAAACTGTTGAGTTTGTACAGTACACAGTACAGGCTGGCAAGGTTTCCGAGTCACCATGGTAACCGAGTAGTAAACACAAAGTCAGGAGTCTCCAGGAGTTTTCTCGCAAAGCATGTCCACTGCAACTCCACTGAATCCAAGTCGAAGTGAGTGTGTGTGTGTGTATGTGTGTGTGTGAGGTGGGGTTACATCGAAGTTCACCACAGAATGGAATGGTACGTGCTATCGGCCCGGCTGAGGCTAAAGTGAGAGGGTGTAGCCAATTTGGGGGGGTGGGGGGATCTAAGGCCCCAGCATTGACAGGGGGCCCTTTGACCACCCCCTGAAAAATATTACTAATAAAAAGGGCAGCCTAATATTGTATTCTTTGATAGGGCTAAGTGTTTCTGTATGCCAGCGTGTGTGTGTGTGTGTGTGTGTGTGTGTGTGTATGTGTGTGCGGACATCTTGGACGTGCACCACAAACAAAGTGTTGTGTGCTATGGCCGGTGTGTGTGTGTGTGTGCGCGCTTACTGGCATTATTAGAGGACAGACGCTGTTGGTTCTGTCGCCCCCCACCATACCTTTATGCTCCTCCCTCCCACACCCGTCCCCCCCACCCCCCCACAAACATCCCATAAACTCTTGCAGGGCAGGGCAGGGCAGGGTGTTGTGGGGGGGGGGGGGGGGTCGGTGCTGTTTCTGCTTTACTCAAGACAGTCAGTCCGTCAGTCGGTGTTCAACAGTTCAACCTCCCTCCAACAAAAAAGAAAAAAGAAAGAAAGAAAGAAAGAAAAAGAAAAAAAACACGCCTTTGAACTTAAACACAGCCGCCCCCCCCCCCCCTGCCCCCTCCTCTCTCCACCTCCCCCTCCTCTCCTCACATCCCTCCTTCGTTCTCTCCCTCTCTCCAGCGCGTGACCCCTGCACCCCATCACAGGTCATAAATTTTACAGCAGCCCCGAAAACAGGCCCTGAGAGGGGCCAACCAGCCATCCCTCCACACACATGAGAGAGAGGGAGGGGGGGGGGGGGGAGAGATGGAGAGCGAGGGATAGGGAGAGAGAGAGAGGGAGATGGAGAGAGAGAGAAAGGGGGAGAGAGAGAGGGAGACAGAGAGGGGAGAGAGGGAGACAGAGACGGAGAGAGAGAGAGAGAGAGGGAGAGAGGGAGAGAAAGAGAGAGTTAATAACGAATATGAAAAGGGAGAGAGGGTGGAGCAAAAAAAGAGAGTGAGAGAGAAAGGGAAGGAAAGAGATAAAAGAGACAGAGAGAGAGGGGGGGAGAGGGAGTTCATAACAAAGATGGAAAGAGAGAGAGTGAGTGAGAGAGAGAGAGAAAGACAGAAAGGAAAAGGTGGAGAGAGAGGGGAAGAGAGAAAGAAAATGAGAGAGAGAGGGAAAACGTGATAGGGGGAGAGAAAGAGGGGGGGGGGGAGAAAGAGGAAGAGAGAGAGAGAGAGAGCAATAACGAAGAATAGCAGGGAAATATGAGAGAAGGGGGAGCACTGATTTGTTTTAACCCCAAACAGTCCTCTCATGCGCCAACACTCAATGCAGTGACACATGCCCAATAAAGAGTTAATAACTAAACATGTACATAGCTCAGTAAATAATCAAATACTCAAATAAACAAACAAACAAA
>CM059281.1:20581780-20589280 GCA_030347295.1 Setipinna tenuifilis | reverse complement strand
ACACCTGTTCCTGTGGGGGGGCTCCCGGCACACACACACACACACACACACACACACTGTAACACAGCACACATCTGCTAACGAGAGCCTGGCAAATTAACCCCTAATTACAATAACAGACATCAGGCCTTCCAGCTAACAGAAAGACTGTAAAAGAGAGAGAGATAGAGAGGGGGAGGGAGAGGGAGAGGCAGAGAGGGGGGAGACAGAGACAGAGAGAGCAACAGTGAGGGGGGGGGAGATGGGGGAGAGACAGAGAAACAAGGAGACAGAGAAATAGAGGAAAAAGAGAGGAGGAAAAGAGAGGAAAGACAGAGGAGGAAAAGAGAAAGAGAGAAGAGACAGAGAAACAGGGAGACAGAGAGACAGAGAGGGGGGAAAAGACAGAGAGAAGAGAGAGGAGGAAGGAAAGAGAGAGGAAAGAAAGGAGGGAAAGAGAGAGGAGGGGGCAAGAGAGACACAGAAACATGGATAGAGACAGAGGAGAGAGAGAGGAGGGAAAGAGAGAGAGGAGAGAGGGGGGAAGAGGAGAGATAGAGACACAGGGAGACCGAGACAGAGAGAGGGGAGAGAAAGAGAGGACAGAGGGGGGAGAGAGAGAAACAGGGGAACAGGGAGAAAGAGAACGGAGAGAGGGGAGAGAGAGAGGAGGGGGTGAGAGAAAGAACACTAGGGAGACTCTGGACTGTACAGTGAGATAACTGTTAAGGAGAAAAAGAGGGAGAGAGAGAGAAAGATAGAGGGAGGAGAGAAAGAGAGAGGGAGAAGAGAAAGATAGAGGGAGGAGAGGAGAGCAGACTGGTGAAGGAGAGAGACAGCTGCTGAGATGACAGAGAAGGAGATTAGTGAAAGAGACAGAAAAACAAGTGAGTTGGTAGATGGAGAGAGAGAGGGAGGGGGGGCATAGTGATAATGGGAATTTGTAATGGGAAGGGAACGAGAGAGAGAGTTAGAGAGAGAGAGAATGTATGTGTGTGTGTGTGTGTTTGTGTGTGTGTGAGAGTGCGTGCGTGTCTGTGTCTGTGTGTGTGCAAGTGTGTGTGTGTGTGCGCCTGTGTGTGTGCGCGCGTATGTGTGCCCGTGTGTGTGTGCGCCAGTGTGTGTGTGTGCGCCTGTATGTGTGCATATGTGTGCCCCTGTGTGTGCCCGTGTGTGTGTGTGTTCTGTGGTTTAGTGTTTTACAAGCTGCCATTGCCAGCTCCCTCTTGCTCACACGCCCTCTACGTGCAAATGAGTCGGGAGCACCGAGCCCCCCCACCCACCTCGCCGCCCCCCCCACCTCGCCGCGGTAACGACCCCGACCGACAATCCCTGCCGGAAAAACCTCCCACGGCGACGGTTGGCCCTAGCAACCCTCAGAGAGAGGGCAAGGCTTCAGGCTTCGTCCTGCTGCTCCTACTCCAGCCAACGTCCTCGTTACCATTTAACATTTGTGGAAATGTATTATTATTATTCTCCTTCTTCTCCTTCTCCTTCTTCTTCTTCTTCTTATTATTATTATCATTATTATTATTATTATTATTATTATTATTATTAACATCCTCATCACAACTTCACTTCACATTTGTGGAAACTACGGTAACACTTTATAATATAATTATGAATATAATCATATTATGAAGGTGCCTACATAAGGGTGACATAAGCCTGTTACAAACATGTCATGACATGTCATGTCATGTGACACATTAATGACACATTCATTAATATTCATGACTATTGTCATAAAGTGTCATTTGGGTAAACCAACAGTATTGTATTTTTGTATTGTTGTGTTTTCTTGGCTAATGTCAAGTTGTCATGAGAAAGACATTGGTCTGGAAATGTCGTTTTGGTGAAGGTCAAATTGTCATCATGAGGACACCCAAAACAATGTCAACTTGACAAAAACTGAATGACACCACTACTATGCATGACACTATGCTACTTAGACGCAAGAGACAGTAGGAGAGGGAGAAGGAGAGAGAAAGTGAGGTCAAAAGAGAAAAGAAGCAAACTTTGGCATGTGTACATGCACTTTCTATGCACTCTCTCTGTCTCTGTCTCTGTCTCTGTCTCTGTCTCTCTCTCTGTCTCTCTCTCTCTCTGTCTCAGTAAGAAGCAGACACTGCATATTCACAGTATATACTCTTATACTGAGCCTGCCCGCCAACACACACACACACACACACACACACACACACACACACACAAAAACCACACACACACACACACACACACACACACACACACACACACACACACACACACACACACACACACACACACACACACACACACACACACACACACACACACACACACACACACACACACACACCGAAAACAAGAGGGGGGAAAAGGCCAGCGGTGGTTTTGTGGGAAAGGTCTTTCCTGCGCGCTCGTTTAGTGTTCAATTAGACGCACTACTGCCAAGCGGCATGGTGGGGTGTGGGAGCAACACACACACACACACACACACACACACACACACACACACACACACACACACACACACATACACACGCACACACACACCGAAAACAAGAGGCAAGCGGCATGGCGGGGTGTGGGAGCAACACTGGCCAGATCCCTCACTGCTCAAGTAGGCATGAAGCTGAGAGAAAGGGGGAGACAGAGAAAGCAAGGTAGAGAGAGAGAGAGAGCGAGGGAGAGTGAGGGAGAGAAATAGAAAGGGAGAGAGGGAGAGAGAGAGAGAGAAAGAAAGAGAGAGTGAGAGAGATAGCGAAAGAAACAAAGGAAGGATGAAGGAAGAGAAAAATGTTGGATGAGCATAAAAAAGAATACAAATGAAAGACTGAAAGAAGAGGAGAGAAAAATAAAAGGAGTAAAAGAGGAGAAAGAGAGAGAGAAACAGATGGAAAAAGGGAAAAAGAGAGAAGACAGAGACAGACAGAGAGAATAGAAAGACGGACAGAGAGGCATAATGAAGATCACACGGAGAAGACAGAGAGGTAGAGAGAGAGAGGGAGAGGGAGAGAGAGAGAGAGGGAAGAGAGGGAGGGAGAAAAAAGGGTTTGTGTGAGAAAAACGATAAGACAAGAGATTACAAGCACATTCACAGGCAAACACAAAAACAGACAGGCGAAGAGTACATGACATAAATGCAGAACAGCACAAACACACAAACAAAATCAAGCTCTGGCACCCCACATCTACAGCTTCTCTACACACATCTGAAATTCACACACATACACACATAACATAAATGGAGAGAGAGAGAGAGAGAGAAAGAGAGAGAGAGAGAGAGAGAAAGAGAGAAGAGGGAGGGAGAGACAAATAGAGAGAGAAATGAAAGAAAGGAAGAATGAAGGAAGAAAGAAATGTTGGATGAGCATAAGAAAAGAACACAAATAAAAGACTGAAAAAGAGGAGACAAAAACAAAAGGACTAATAGAGAGAGACAGAGAGACAGAGACAGAAAGACAGAGACAGAGAGACAGAGAGAGACACACACACACACACCAAAAGTTAAAGCTAACATAGATTGCTATCCCTCTACAAATGTGGTAGCGTAAACAGGTCCATTATGGTGGTAAAAACCGTAATGCGAAAACAGTATAAAATAAGTTCAACATTATAAGTTTACTTACTCAAACCAAAAGTTTATGGGAGCTGAATTGGCCTATTTTTAATGTAATGACTTCTTTTTCACCAGGTGAGGCATTGTTTGAAGTGGAGCAGCAGCAGGGACATGGCTGATACTAGGCGATAAGCAGATAATAGGACATCTTCTGCTAGATAACACACTCTCACTCACACACACTCTCACTCACACATACTGTAACTCACACAATAGAAGGACTCTTGCTAGACTTTGCTCCAAACACATCTTGTGATGAGGGTCAAAGTTAAACATGGCACCCCTCACACACACACACACACACACACACACACACACACACACACACACACAAACACACACACACACACACACACACACACACACACCTGCCAGGGCCAAACCACTGAGCTGTATCTGACCAGAGTTGCACTTACTGTAACCACTAAGGCTTGGAGTTTCTAACATTGATAACTTGTGAGTTTGTGTGTGTGTGTCTGTGTATGTCTGTGTCTGTTTTTCTATGTGTGTTGGCATGGCGTTGAGCTCTATTTGGTCATGAAGTCATGCATAATCATTTTTTTAGTTTGTGTGTGTGCATTCGAGGGTGCCTTGCATGTGTGTGTGTGAGCGTGTTTAGTGTGTGTGTGCTTGTATGTGTATGTGCGTGTGTATGTGTGTGTGTGTGTGTGTGTGTGTGTGTGTGTGTGTGTGTGTATGTGCGTATGTATGTGTGTGTGTGTGTGTGTGGGTACTCCATGAGTGTGTGTGGGTCCTGGTGGCCCAGAGATGTGTGTGAGTGTGTGTGTGTGTGTGTGTACGGCACACACGGACACTGGCGTCATGCTTACTGACTTCATCGCCAGAGCAGAGAATGTGCCAGAGCAGGTTTTGGCAGAGTTCACCTCATTTCAGCATACATAAAATGGGAACACACAAAATGTAAAAAAACTCTCTCTTTATATATATATATATAAATAAAACAAATATATTTATATAATGTATATGTATATGCTGGTCTGTGCAATCCCCTCAACACACTACCTTGCTCCAAAAATGATACGAAAAAAAAAATATTAAAGATTTTTTTTATCGGGGACCAACTCGTTAACTTTTTTGCAGGAGACGAACTCAAGTCGCACAAATCATGTCTGGTTGACTGCTGCAGAGGGTGGTGCTGTTAGTTTGCGTTCTGTGGCCAATCCGTCATCATCAGGGGGAACGTTGTCTGTTTGCCTGCCACAAACAAGTCATGAGCCATTCAAATAGTAGATTTAATGCCAGGAATCCACCATGTCCGGCCGTCCAATCACATCAAGACATACGTTTTTTCCTGGTTCTGTCTGACAGCCAATCGGATCGCGGCTACCAACCACAGACACTCCTCCACACTCCGTGGGAGCCAATCAGAGAGGCGAATGGCTCTGCTGGCTACGTGACATCACAATGAAACTCAGAGGCCCTCTGAGTCATTTACACGTGTGACATGAACCAGACGCCTCTCCCCAATCACAGTAAATTACTAGCAAACCCCCATTAACATTTCATGCAACTAGCTCGATTCCGGTATGCAACCTAATGGATTTCTTGACATTGTGAAGACCAGCTTTTAAAAGAGGGTTGTATTTTGCACATAATCAATGGAAACACTTTCATCCAAGCGCGTTTTTCAAAAAGCACACGGTTACTTACGTTACGACGGAGTCATCAAAATGTAATGTATATCCATAACTCGTCCGAACACTGGCTAAACACTCACCAGGAAATGGGGGCCTGTAAGGGCCGCCACGGCCCACCAAATGATCTAAGGTGAACCCAACACTTTAAAGAGGCATATCCAAACATGGCTGCTTTTTCAAATGGCTGCCTGCTCGGTTCCTGCAGATACTTATGACCTAAGTGATGTATGCCGTGTGTAGATGATTAAGGCCTTCTTTATATAAAAAAAAAACACCAGTGCGGAGCTGGTTGAAGTTAGAGTAGCTCGGCTGCACTGTGTAGAAGGAGGGGGAGTGTCTACAACAATAGAACACAATGTGTGCCGTCTTTAGCGATATCATTTTGATACAATCATCTCCCGCTATATCGCGGTTCACCCTTTTTGCGGTCCTGCTGTATCGCTGATTTTTTTTTTCATTAATATATGCACATTATGTGACTATGCATGCTAAAGATAAGTTTGTCAGAGCAATATTCTAATTTATGATAACTATACTGCCCTACAAAGTCAAAGTGCAGTAACTAACTGTGTGAATATAGAAACTGAGAAAAATGCCTTTAAAACATGCCATACTGCCCAGTCAAACATGCCGTAGATGCTGTATAATAGGTGTAATGCTTTTATGTGTAGTTTAATAGCAAGAAGCAAGAAATTTAGTCACACAAAAGGGGTGTTATAAAGTCAATTTCCAGTCCGACCTTAATTTGACAAAATATGTAGTTACTGCCTTTTGGGTTTGTAGGGCTGTATAATGCAACGTACAAATACTGATTGAAAATGCAGTAATAATTCGATAATATATACAGTAAATGTATTAAAACAGCATGTGGTATGGGTATTTTAAGGCTTAAACTATAAAATAAAATGTTTCCAATATGGTCTCTCTATATGGCAGATTTTCACCTATCGCAGGGGAGGAGAGGGGGGAGTTCGGAAACGTAACTACCGCAATAGACGAGGGGGGGATCAGTATGTTAAAAACAACTTGAAACTTGGCGCTGCACTCTCTCATGTCATATAAGCGAGGTGCCTTGGGGAAAACGAATGAAAAAAAAAGAACGCAGCACTGCTTACTAGATGCACAAACCACTTTAATGGAAAAACCACAGATAGACCGTCGTCTGTTGGTTTGTTTTAAGCCGAGTTGTAGCCAGCGATTTAGCAGCACCTGTGGAATACCCCTCAGAGTTGGGCCGACCCTTCTCTAGCTTTCATGAGCAGGACAACTACCAAATTTGAGGGCAGTGGAGCACGTATTTTTTTGTGAGTTATGCCTAAAAGGAACACAAAGACGTACAAAGACTTATGGCTCTTGGTTGCATTTAGAAGTAAATGTGTCAATGCTATGTTCAGTAAAACAGACATATCTAGCCACAGCTGATTTAAAGGACTTATACTATCCATGAATAAAAAATATATGTTTTTCTGTGAAGGGTAGTATGCTGTCACTGAATTACTGCATCTTCTGAAACTGCTTGTTCGGTTCCTTGATTGTGATTGGCTCTCTCGTGGCTTATTGGCGTACTAGCACGGAGGTTACCTTTAGCATGACATTAACCTGATGACCTGATGACCTGATGATGCAGCTATTTCCATTGAACTATTTGCAGCAGCGGAGACCATAAAGCAGCAACAAAATATGTTACGATTTTTGGCAAGTAGCCATATAACAAGCGGGATAATGTTCCCGCTTCGCGTCGGAGTCCTGCATGTCGACTATGTCGGGTCTTATTCCACGAGAATGGCCGATTCGCAGAACATTATCCTTGACATAACCGGAGGAGACATTTTGCAGTCCAGGAACACCATTCGGGTATTGCTTAGTAACCGCAGCCATGCCAACGCCACAACAACAACAACAACAACATCAGCATACCCTTCTCTTCCGAGAGTGCTTCCCTTCCGAACAAAACTAACAATCACTAAACCAACTCTCTCTTTCTCTGTCTCTATGTGGAAGTACATATGTCTATAGTGTCCCTGCCCCGAGAAACGTATTCAGACACATGCACCTCCCTGTATGTATAAAGGTTATCTGTTTACTCTGTGTCCCTTTACACCTCTGTTTGCTTATGTCCTTCTTTTTTGTAAGTCGCTTTGGATAAAAGCGTCTGCCAAATGCAATGTAATGTAATGTAATGTAATCAGCATCAACCAGCAGCAGCGCAGGCCTCACCGTGAGATGCTGGAAGAGCCAGGCCCTCATGATGTTGGTGGC
>CM059281.1:20574280-20576780 GCA_030347295.1 Setipinna tenuifilis | reverse complement strand
AAGGACGGAGGAGAAGGAGAAGAGAGAAGAAGAAATAGATGAAGAAGACAGAGAAGAGGAATGAGGAGAAGAAGAAGAAGAAGAAGAAGTAAGAGAAGAAGAAGAGAAAAAGAAAATAGGAAGAAAGAGAAAAAGAAGAAGGAGAAGAGGAAGAAGAAGAAGAAGAAGATGAAGATGAAGAAAAAGGAGGAGGAGGATTAGAAGAAGAAAAAGATGAAGAAGATGAAGAAGAAGAAGAAGAAGAAGAAGGAAAAGAAGGAGAAGAGAGAAGAAGAAGGAGGAAGAGGAGGAGGAGAAGAAAGAGAGGGAGGAGGAGGAAGAAGAAGAAGGTAAAGAGAGAAGGACAAGCCTGTGCAAATGGCAGATAGATAGATAGATAGATAGATAGATAGATAGATAGATAGACTGACTGATTGATTGTCTGACTCATTGATTAATTGATTGGTTGATTAATTGATTGATTCATTGATTCATTCATTCATTCATTCATTCATTCATTCATTCAATTATTCATTCATTCATTCATTCATTGTCTTAATTGACCCCTCACCTTGCTCACTGCTGTTGTCCCCGCTGTGGGAGGCGTGTCCCCCGCTACAGGGCCCTGGAGTCCCCGCAGACCGCACAGACACACAGTCCTCCTGATCCCTGGCCCACGACATCTACAGGGGATAGAGGGATAGAGGGACAGGGAGAGAGAGAGAGAGAGAGAGATTGAGGTAGAGAGAGAGAGAGGGAGAGAGAGAGAGAGAGTGGGAGAGAGAGAGGTAGAGAGAGAGGGAAAAGAGAGAGAGTAGGGGGGAAAGTAGTGGAAGAAAGAAAGAGATAGACATGAAGAGACATATAGAGGGAGAAAGACAGGTATAGAGAAATAGAGGGAGAGAGTGGTAGAGATACAGAAAAAGAGAGGGAGAGAGGGATAGAGGGACAGAGAGAGAGAAATAGAGGGAGAGAGTGGTAGAGAAAAAGAGAGAGCAAGAGATACAGATAGAGAGACAAAATAGAGAAAGAGAGCACAAGGGAGGGGTAAAGAATGGTAAGGATAGATAGACAGAGAGAGAGAGAAAGAAAGAAACAGATTTTATATACCCCTGTTATACAGTGAACTTATCACTTCAAGAAGAGGAATGTCTTATACACTGACGCTTTAATGCTCCCACAGAAAGAGATTTTTGCGCAACATTTAAGGTCTTAAGGCCTTAAGGTCTCCCCCAGGCTCTGTGGGAGGGCCGTGAATGCATTAAAACAAGAAAGACAAAGAGCAAATCTGGTACCGCACCAAGCCATGAAAAAACATCCCATAATGCATTCCTCTGTTCCCATACATACGGTGTCCAGTGAGGAACACAAAGGAATGGATGGGGATACAGTCTATATCATCTCACAATCATCTTAGCTTTACAGCTCTATAGGGGGAACCCCACGGACTAGCAGACCTGTTTCTCTATTTAGGCTCTCGTTCGCTCTCTCTTTCGCTCTCTTTCTCTCTCTTTATTCTCTCTTTTTATTTCTCTCTGTCTCTGTCTGTTCGGTCTGTCTCTCTTCTACTTTCTACCTCTCTCCTACTTTCTTCTCCCCTCTCTCCCTCTCTCTCTTTCTTATCTCTCGTCTGCTTTCTCTCTCTCTCCTACTTTTTCCCCTCTCTCTCTCCCTCTCTCTCACCCTATCTATCTCTCTCTCTTCTACTTTCTCTATCTCTGTATCCCACTTTCTTCCTCTCTTTCTCCCTCTCTCTTTTCTGCTCTTGCTCTCTCTTTATCTCTCTCTCTCTGTCTCTCTCTCCAAACTGTGAGCTGAGGAGTCGTTGACTCAGGGAGTGCTGCCCCACATGTGGAGAAGGAGTGGAGTGGTGGAGGAGCGTATTGGAGTAGAAGAGCGGAGTGGAGGAGGAGTGGTGAATTGAAGACGGAGTAGAGGAGTCGAGTGGAGAAGTGGAGGATAATATATGGTGCGTGTGTGTGTGGGGGGGGGATTTTGGACTGACTGCCGGAGTGGAGGAGTGGAGTAGAAGAGTAGAGTGGTGGAGGAGTGCAGTAGAAGAGAGGAGTGGAGAAGGAGAGTGGAGAAGGAGTGTGGTGGTGAAGTGGAGACGGAGTAGAGGAGTGTAGTGTAGTGGAGGAGTGCAGTAGAAGAGCGGAGTGGAGAAGGAGGAGGAGTGGAGAGGTGGAGGAGCATAGCAGAGAAGAGGAGTGTAGTGGTGAAGGAGTGAAGTGGTGTAGCGGAGGAGTGTAGTGTAGTGGAGGAGTGCAGAAGTGGAGGGTAATATATGGTGCGTGGCGCTGCATACCAGAAGCATGGAGTAAGGGGGTAATCTACAACACATGCGCACATGTGATGGGGCTTTTTTTTTGGGGGGGGGGGGGGGGGGGGGGGGGATTGTTGGTGGGGGGGGGGGGGGTAGATGTGAGACAGAGACCAGCTGGGTGCGGGGGAGCTGGTGTTGCCCAGGGAACCGGGGTTGCGATGCTGAGCCAGGAGTCTACCGGACCTGGCCCAGACC
>CM059281.1:20544280-20569280 GCA_030347295.1 Setipinna tenuifilis | reverse complement strand
AGGAGGTTGTGCAGTTCTCTTATATGCAGTCTATGCCGTGACAACACCATGATAAAAATAAAATAACATAAACGCAAATGCAAAACTATTGTACAAAACCATTTACAGTTATTTACAGTATTTACATATATTTGCATTTATCTCCCGTTTTCCTCTGAAAAGGGACTTCAAAATAAAGGTTCCCTCAACACCGGACACCATGGTCAGTAGAAGAGGAGCAGAGAGGTAGCAGCCAGCCTGACCACCCCCCCGCCCTTCCCAAATATATACACACACACACACACACACACACACACACACACACACACACACACACACACACACACACACCACCACCACTCCACTGCACCAACCAGTAGTTTGCATTTGCAATACTGTAATACGCAACCACTAATACCGTAATACAAACCACTGACAAACATATTACAAATTAGTGATTTTAATGATTTTGTTTTTCCTCTAATAAAAAAAAGTTCTCTACAACAAAAGTGCCTTTAACCCACAAACATCTCAATTGGTGCATTGGGAGAGAAGAGAGGTACAGCGCACACCACACAACACAACACCACACCACACCACTACGCTAACCAGACGTTTTTCTTTTGCACACAACACTGTGATACAAAATGGTTAATACCGTAATGCAAACCAAACCAGTAACAACTATGTTACAAAAAAGTACACAAAGTTACACTTTATTTTACGGTCCTTGTTACATGTGCATCTATATCATAAAGTGAAGTGTAACAAAGTTTGTAACAGTATGTAACACTATGTACTTATACTGTACTTTAGGGTTAGTGTTTTGGGTTTGAGGTAAGGTTAGTGTTAGGTGTGTACAGTGTACTGTAAGTACAAAATATTACATGTTACATGTAACACTCTAAAAGGAACCGTAAAAAATTGTTACATAATTATTTCAAATTTCCTCTAAAAAGAGACTCTAAAATAAAAGAAAGATCGCAATGAAGAAGGGGAGGCACACATTCACAGGTGTATCTGGAGAGGATGTTTATGTTTCTATAATAGTTGCTTTTCCCCAAAAGACTGTACATATCACAGTAAACACACCATATTTTAAATATAAGTAAAATACAAAATATAAGTAAAATAAAAGTCCCTTCAACCCGAATGCAGTCAGTAACAGAGGTAAGAGAGGTAACAACCAGCCGAGCCACAGGCAACACTGCACTGCACAGCACTGTGAGTGCTACTGGACAGAGAAGCTACAGGCTGTTTCGTTGAGGAGAGTAAAGATGTGAGAATGCGTAACACAAAATCGGCAACAACCAAAATCGCACACACAGCAATCACAATCGCACACAAAACAACCAAAATCAAAACCGTTCATTCCAATATTTCTTTCTTTTCTTCCTCTAAATAGGAGCTCAAAAATAATAATAAAAAAGTCCCTTCAACTCCACACATCACAATCGGCAGGAGAGGAGAGGAGAGGAGAGCAGAAGAGAGGAGAGAAGAGGAGAGGAGAGGAGAGGAGAAGAGAGGAAAGGAGACGAGACGAGACAAGAAGAGAGGAGAGGTAGAAGGAGGTAGAGACCAGCCCCAAGACACCACCACACTACACTACACTGTACTAAGTAAGTAACTAAATGCCCCTGGACAAAGAGGCTATAGGGTCTTTAAGGGCATTTAGGAGAGAGGAGAGGGGAGAGGGGAGAGGGGAGAGGGGAGAAACCTCCAGGCACCCAGCGCAGAGAGATGCTGGCCTCTGATCACACAGCACGCCGGCCTCAGTGTGTGAGAGGAGACGAGACAGGGTGGACGTGAAGAGAGAGTGTGTGTGTGTGTGTGTGTGTGTGTGTGTGTCTGAGAGGAGACAGGGTGGACGAGAAGAGAGAGAGAGTATGTGTGTGTGTGTGTATGTGTCTGTGTGTGTGTGTGTGCGTGTGTGTACGTGTGTGTGAGGCGAGACAGGGTGGACGAAGAGTGTGTGTGTGTGTGTGTGTGTGTGAGAAGAGAGATGAAGTGAGACGAGACAGAGTGGACGAGGACAGAATATTGGGAGGGTGAGGAGGAGTGTATAGAAAAAAAGAGTGCGCTGACTTTAAGAAGGGGACTGATAGCATTTTGTAGG
Organism: Setipinna tenuifilis; assembly: GCA_030347295.1. Lineage (NCBI taxonomy): Eukaryota > Metazoa > Chordata > Actinopteri > Clupeiformes > Engraulidae > Setipinna > Setipinna tenuifilis. The sequence goes on along the minus strand of CM059281.1, from coordinate 20,567,185 downwards.
GTGTGTGTGTATGTGCGTGTATGTCTGTATGTGTGTGTATGCGTGCATGCTTAGTGTGCATGTAGGCATATTTAAGTCTGGCATATCTGCCTTAAAGAACACACACACACAGACAAATGCACATACAAACACACACACACACACACATACACAGAAAATGCATGCACACACACACACAGACAAAAGCACGTACATGCACACGTACATACACATACAAACAGACAGACAACACACACACACACAAACACACACACACAAACACATGCCCACATAAATATACCTGTCTTTCCACTGCAGTATGTGTTTACCTACCTACACAAGCATATGGCCACATGATAATGACGTCTAATCCACACAGGTGAGGGAATACAGGCGTAAACACACAACATGTTCAGACATACTCACTCTTCCTCTCTCTCTTTCTCTCTCTCTCTGTCTGTCTCTCTCTTACATACACACACGCACACGCACAAACACACACACACACACAAACATTGTGACTTTCCAAACTCTATACAGCTACAAAGATACATGCTCATATAAGTAACATGTTATCTTTCTTTTTATCTATCACACACACACACACACACACACACACAAAGACTCTCTTTGAGAGGGCTGACGGTTATCTGAAAGTGAATAGCAGGGGCGATGGTGTTGTGTGGCCCAACTAGGCCAAGCTCACAGCTCTGCAGACACTCTAAACCGCCTTACATATAGGAAATGAATAGGAAGGCAACAAGAGTCGAGTCGGGGACGGGTACACGCCAGCCCTTTGGGTATTTGTGACTACTTCACGCCGCTTTAAAAGCACATAATCCGCGTAGATATGACGGATTTGGGGAGGTTAAACGGTTTAAGAGGTCATCCAGGGGACGACAAAAGGAGTCCGAGGCATTGGTTGTGCAGTTGGTCAGTTGCCCGCCGCTGCTCTACTAAGGAATGTGATTTCTTAATAGGAAAAAAAAAACAACTCAAGACACAGCATATTTGAATTTGACCTAAACTTATACGAGCATCCAAAAGGGAGGCTTGTGAGCAGATCAGTAAAAAAAGAGGTATTGGTACAAATTGTACAAGGAAAAAAAACGTCTTTCCTTTTTTTTCTTCTTCCTCCGTTAACACCTTGGTCTGTCACTTAAAAATGTTACGCCGGAGGCGTGTCACTTCTCTATTTCAAAGCACCCCCGTCATTCCATTTACCACACACGACTTGGCAGTGGACAGTTCTTTAAAAAAAAAAAAAAAAAAACTTTTTTTTACCACAAAGTAAAGCTACAAAAAAGAAAGTGAGAAAATAGTGTAGTCTAACCTAGATTTCCCTTTTAATTTCATTAACGACTTAAAGTCGCAGGCTGACCACACCACAACTGCTGGTTGCTTACCTGACCAACGTTGCCGGGAGGCCTGGCGAAATCCTCGCTGTCCGACTTTGAATCTCCATCGCGGTCCTCGATGACCAAATCAATTGGCATTTTCCCTTTCAGGCAACTGATGTAACGGTGACAGAAATTGTCACAAAGCTCGTGTACCTGTAAGCGTACAACAACAAATTTTCAAAAATGCAGAGCTGACATAAAATAAAGTCTGAACAAGATATGAGGCAACCATAGCATTAGGCTATTATACATAGGCTACTCACGTCCATGTACATTTCTACTTTATTTGACAAATATCACACATATCAAAAAAACTATTGTCGACCAAAGCGCCGGAATAAAATGAAACATTATCTACCCCTCAACCCACAATTTATGAACATGGCGGCGTGCATTTCAGCGAGTAGTAATTCATCAACAAACTATGAAAGTCAATCTGTGAGAAACCCATTTGACATATGCGGTGGGCTAGTGTAGCTTTACCTTCTCTAGTTCCAGTAGGTGAAACCGTAATACTTGTATGGCTTGTATCATCTGAAAGGCAGGATAAAAAAATGAAAAATTAGTTTTGCACTAAAGACAACCTAGGCCACATTTCAGTCTACAATTCGGTCAAGTTGCAAAAAGCTATAGGCCCTACTAATATTGGAGCAAGTTTTGTGGCCGTTTCAAAACACATAGCATAGTTTTTAACGACAGCCGTGGCATTTTGTAAAGACATAGGTCTACATGGCTACCGTGACTTGGCTGTTATTTGCAGATTCGTTCACCTATTTTTATTTGTTTATTTCTGGCACTGGTATATTTATTATTGGGCCACTGGATATAATATTACGCCGTAATTACAGGCTAATTATAGACCTGTGCGGCACTTGAGTACTGCAGTAGGCCTAATTGCGCCATGATCTGACTGCCTTAAGGAACTTCCAAGAAATCCTTAGAACTGGGGGACTCATACTCATACACACGCAATGGGCAGGCAACCTGTTGCACGCCTCTGCAAGAAAAAATAAAATAAAAAACTGAACAAGCAGTAAACCATTTTCTCACCAAGTTATCCAGTTCGGGGTTGGAGGAAAACAAAGGCTTTTCGGATCGAATCTGTAGAGAAAATATATTGGGAATGTGTATTTCTTGGAATTTTGACATGGAATTATGCTTATTAGTCACCCAAACATTTTGGCCCAGCTCTCTCTGCACAATATTTTCCACAGTCCAAAAAAAAAATGTTTCAATCTTCCCCTGGATAAGTCAAACAAAACAATAAACCGATTGTGCAGGTCAAGAAACGCTTAATTTACAAGACAACCTTGCAATTAATCATACAAAAATACAACAAGTAGCAAACTATTCTCCTTAAATGTCGAACCTGCTTGGCGAACACTGTGATGTCTTCGTTGAAGGATTCTGAGGAACACACGTCGCCCCCAGCCACCCCGCTCTCTCTCGGAGTGCATGTGGCTAATTCACATTTCTCGAAGACCAGTGCAAGAAGAGGGAAAAGGGGATGCCTGTGTGTGTGTGTGGAGAAAAAAAAAACGTTCTTAGAAAAAAGTTCTCAGAAACAAAATAAAAGCTCAAGTTTTGAAAAGTTCTTGGAGAGGAAACAAAACACCAATCTGAGGCGAACCAGTGATTTATCATGCTGGAAATAAACTGGGGTGTGATGACACTGCTTGCTACATTCGCAGGCCTCAAATGTAATAAGTAAGCATAACTGTACTGTCAGGGTATATCGTCGCATGAGAACTGAGAAATGTTGACAGGAACATTTAAACGGTTTCTTCCCCCTTCGATATTTTGTAGCACATTTATTTTTCATTTGCATACAAGGGTTGCAAAATTACCAAATTTTACATTTATTTTTAAGCCTGCAACAACCATGTGCTGTTTCCAGGTAGAATGTAAAAAGAAGACTTAGTTTAAGGTTTTGATGGTGTTTTTATTTCTAGTGGGCATATGTGAAGCCTTCGACACAACGACGCCCTCCTAAAATAAAATGTTTTTCTTGCTGCAAAACTTTCCTCAAACTTCGAGGAGATGTGTGTGTGTGGAAACTCGCGAGAAATAACAGAAAACATCACTTCGAAAAAACACAACGTAAATGTGTAACATTGTATCTTTTAAGGACCTCTGTGGCCCGCGCTGTGCCCGTTGGGCTTCGTAAACCTACCCGTAAATGGCATCTTTGTCTCGTTTTAAAGCGTCGTTAACCGGAGAGCTCATACTGGGCGGCCCGGCAGTCGCATGTGGCCCGTGCGGATACGGGTGCGCATGGAGCTGGGAGCCGTGGTTCGCGTGAGCCGCCTGCAGAGCTCTGGCCGCGTGGGGATCCTGGTACATCGAGGATGGAATCCCAACCACGTCCATTCCGTAGTGGTGCATGTCTTCATACTGAACACCAAGGCATTAAAAAGAAAAAAGAAAAACATTTGTCAGTTAATTAGGCTAAGTAATTCTTGCGTCCCGAAAAATAATTTCTTAAGTCAACAGGTGATAGTTATGAAAGTTGTATGCATTCTTACTTTTGAATTTTAAATAAATAATGGCATTATATTATTATAATTCGGCAGTGTAATTACATATATCCAAACCAACAGTAGTAGGAACAGAATTATAATGCCTACTATATTAATCGAATAAATTGTATTTTTTTTATTATTTAACATAAAACCATGGCTTGTAGGCCTACCTGGCTACTAACCACCACAAGAAAAAAAGTTTAAGTTAAGTTAAAGTTTGACATAACACACATACACTGGGTCTGCCTTTATTCCAAATTTGAATAGGCCTAATGGATCGCTGAATTTTAAGCTCTTTAGTCTTTAGTTTTTATTAGACTAAAGCTCATGGATAAACCTGGCGTGCAATGATGAGCTGCAATTGCAACGCATAAATTGTAAAAGTACACTGTGGTGTTTCGTATCAGTCGCCTGCTGCTGCGGGCTATGTATCGCTTTCCGCTTATTTACACCCCTGAATCTGTTAATCTTTTGTGGTTATGATGTAAAAGATATACAAAAGACGCTGACATTTCAAAGTAAAAGACAGGGATGCTGTATAATGTCCCTACACACCATACTCAAGTTTATTTTCTTTCAGGGAAATTACCCCAGATTGAAGAGGATTCCTGCACCACACATGTCCACAAATATGACCAATTAAACTAAAAACTAGTTAAAACTAGTTTAGTCAGTTTTTTGTATGCCTTGCATTTTATGCTCTGTCTATTGAACTCATAGTTTCTGATTTGGGGTTGCATATTAGGTTGCAATAATTATAAACATTAATTGTAATTAACATTTTATAACATTACCGTTAAAACCAGTCTGGCAATAAACTAAAACACATCTTGTGCTAAAATTGATTGTTTTTAAAATATAAAGACTTGGCATGGCTTATTAGCAATGAGTTAAAATACATGTGAATAAAATGTTATGGTAAATTAAACCAATAACCTCAACATGTAAACACAAATCTATCATATGTGGTAGGCAACATGTCGAAACTGGGTAGACTTTGAGTAATCTCCAAAACAATCTATGCTCAATTAGCGTGTGTAGAATCGTAACAAAAAAAGGGGGGAGTTAGTTAGCCTACGATGCGTTCTGTCATCAGTCACGTTTTCCATTTTAACAAAAATATTTTCATGGGACTGAAAGTTCTCGCCGTGTATACCCACCCGTTGCGCCATGGCCCCTTGTCACCCTCTCCTCTCCTTTTCTTCCTCCGAATCCAAATTTTCTCCTTATGAGGCAGGGGGTTCAAGGGAAATCAACACAAAACTTCAGACACGACATTGCGATGCCACCCCTCTTGTTATTCCTCTCTTTTTTTAAAAAAAAGGGGAGCCAATATTCCCAACCAACACCGTGTGTATGTCAACAACGGCAGCACCAATAAGGCATTGAATGATATTTCTCCAGCTGCGACTTGGTGAACAAAAAAAAGGCGAATTCTTCTGCGTCTGGACAACGTTGGAAATGCCTCGCAAACAGCTAGCTCGCTTTCGACGCCGCTCCAGGTGTAATGTTAAGTCGGTCAATAGCCCAGCCGGATAATTGATGTTTTTTGGCCGTGCGCTGACGTCCAAGTGAAGATAGACATTTTAATAAAGAGACTCCTCATATCCACATCTCCATCGCGTCTTGGCTCATTCTCAACTCCCGGATTGTTTTCTTGATGCAATATCGTGTACATGAGATCTGAAGGGTGGAAGGTGGAGGAGTGAGAGGATGGGGGTTGGAGGTGGGGGGTGGGGGGATAGAGCTGACTTCTTAAAGGCACAGCGGTCGCCAGAGCTCGCTGAGTCGAATGCGTGTGTGTCTGGGAACCTCGGGGTTGCGCGAGACTGCTTGAGTTTTGTTTGTAGCCTATATACCATGAAGCGCGCGTCGAGCGCGTGCGCGGTTGTTAATTAGGACAGCGGGCTAAAGGCAACTGGAAATAATCGGTGTTATTCTGGCCGTGTCATGACAACAAGCGTTACATCAGGTTGTATCCTTTCTCGTCCTTATTGGTCACTGTTTAGAGATGGAGGTCGGTGTAGATGGGAAACAGCACATTTGAGTACAAGGCGTGTTATCAGTGTGAAATCATCACCGAAGGAATGCTCGTTCTCTGTACATTCAGATTAGGCTATAGATAATTCGCTGTATCTTGCTTAATTATTGTTTTGGTGTCAAGTGTGTGCTCGCTACATATGGCACTTTTAAACAGAGCTAAAAAACACACATGCGCGTCCTAAACATGATTGCACACGTCCCTCCTCTTTCTATTGCGCCTAAAATACTCATGTTGTCAGTTTGGCAGCCAAAAGGGCAGTTTTTGCTTACTGAAAGCTGTGCGCTGGGGGAGAAAACACGTTTTTTTGCAGTAAAGGGTCGTTTTGACCTGCGTGTACGCAATTACAGTTCCCATCTGCACTCCATTGCTCTTATCAAACTAATATGTGAGAGTTTACGTCTCCGGAGATACACACACGGGCTCGATCGATAGTCGGTTAAGCTAATGTGTAATCTTTGCGCATTTCATCTGAAAAAAGACATTTGCTCTATCTCTGCTGTTGAGATGAACAGAGAAGATACAGTAGTAGGCGTGGGTCTGTGGTTCCCCATTTTTGCTAGCCACGCTTAAAATAGCTCAAATCAATGTTCACGTCAATGTAAGAAGCCAGTCCAAATGCAGTTAATCACGAAGAGTGGTCTTGTGTTCTCTCTCTCTCTCTCTCTCTCTCTCTCTCTCTCTCTCTCTCTCTCTCTCTCTCTCTCTCTCTCTCTCTCTCTCTCTCTCTCTCTCTCTCTCTTACGCTGGGGAATAGTGCACACTAGTTGTTTTTACTGAAGCATCTTGAAAGCCAGAAAGTCCTGTAAAGTCCATCATATACCACGGGTCGTATGTAGATAATAGTAGCCTACACTAGGATATTTTACAAATCAAATATTCTTGAATTCAGCTCAAACTAATGGTATAAAAAGATTCTGTGTTCAGCCGTCCAAAAAGAGTCAACCCAATAAGCAACCAGTAAATACTTAGTTTTTTGCTTCCTATATGTTTATGTTGTCTAATTTCACCAATTACGCACGTTGTTTAAAACTTCAAGTAGCAAATTCTTTGCATAGGAAACTTGTTAACCCCCTGAATTGATCAGATTCATTAGAAAACCTAAGTTAAATGCTTGAAAATGTAATCTAACAGTACGCCTTCTTTGTTTAGAGTTCCCAGAGCTTAACACAAACGAAACTTTGAGGCAGGGAATAAAACAGAACAAAATGTAGTAATTTACTTGCATTGTTTAAAATATCTGAAATGCCTCTTAGTCCCTTTTTATAATTCTAATATGTCATGGCACATTTATAGATTTACCTCCACTGAAAGTATATGGCAAATATCTGGTCAGGCATGCTGACGTTTTTGAAGAGCAAGTGTCCAAACTTGAAAATGAGATACAACACATTCAAATGTCAGTAGTGGGAAGTTACCAAAGACATGTACCCAAATACTGTGCTTAAATAGCCCACAACTTTGAGATACTTGCGCATTTCCATCGTATGCTTCATTTCACCACAATGCACACAGAAATAAAACACTATTACCCATTTATCAAGAGTTTCATCGTTTCAAATGTGTATTAGCCTACTTTTGGTAACATTTCAACCAATTGACGAGAAGTTTATTTTCATGTAATACAGAATAAACCAAGCGGACGGCATCCATTTTGTTTCTGTAAAGCATTTGACACCTTACAAAAACATTTGGATTGCAGATACGAATTGTTAACAGCTCTGGAAAACAGCTTGAACTTTTCACGTTTCTCATCACTTATTCAAATGATCCACAAAGTTCAAACAGCACAGCATTTGTGTATCAGAATTGAATAATGCATAGGCTAAGCCCTTTTCAGATTTATGTAGGCTAGTGTCTTTGTACATAAAACTGGGCCTCATTTAGAATAGACCCTATATGACAAAAAACATGCTACATAAACACATGTATTTTTCGGCATTAATTAAGACTAATAGTTATGATGATAGCTTAACTGATGTGTCTCGGACGGCATAAACATGTACTTTTAACTTAGAAAACAGTTAGATCTCATTTTGCTCTAATACATTTCTATGTACCCTTGTACTGTGGGCCTATGCAGACTGAACATTTCCTTGATGTTTCTTAGCATAGATGCTCTTATAGATTTCACAACAAAAGGCGGTGGAAAGCCTAATGTTTCCCCGATGGAAATATGCTAATGCTAAGGATATTGGGCACTTCATTTAACATTTTCCTAATCTACATTTTATCAGAATTCACCTACTTTAATTGACAAGGTTATCGTAACAGTTTAGGCTAGTTTGCTTTGTTGATGTTTTGATAGCCATTAGGCCTATAGCGACTGCATCGATTTTAACAGTGGTTTATGTTTCACAACCGAGATTAACAGGGCTTGGTGTAAGGGCACGCGTCTTTACCTGGCTGTCATCATCAAAGGGAGATAAAGACTTAATTATACTTAATTTGCGCGTTTCTTGCGACCTGTATAGGCTACAGAGGGATTTGCTGGTTGTAAGAGATACATACATACATACACTTCGTTTAATAAAGTATTAAAAGTAACAGTTTAGTTGCAGTTAAGACGGGCCTGACTTAGTTTGTTTAATGGTTCACAAATATTTCTGTGACATAGCTTGCATTTAATTTACAATCGATGCCAATGTTTTTCTACCTATATTACTACATTTTCAACTAATTTCCAAATTATTTTTTTGAAAAAAGTAAAACCACAAATTAGTGAGTAAAAAATTCTTTACAAACAGGTCACTCTTGGACACTAAGGGCACTCCATTCACTAAAGACCCTTACAGGCCAAAGGGGCTCGAGCACCACCTGGGGTCTCATCTGTGTCCGTGCAGGGCGAGACCTCACCAACGGCAACAACAGAACACACTGTGGTGAACGGGATATTTTGACTCTTTTAGGAATAGCCCACCACACGATCTCCTTCTGTATCAGAGCTCAAATGATAGAATAAACAGTCAAACTCCGATTGACATTACGTATTATACAGGCCAAGTTCAAGGCACTGGAAGATTTGTTAGATTTTTTTTATTGCTGGCTCACTAAATTTCGATAACTTTAATATTATGTCAGTGAGCTTAAACATGCTGCTGGACGCAAATGCACCATTTAAGGTTTTGCAGATGTTGACATAGGCCTACTCTAAATGTTCTTTACCGCAGTACATTGCAGAACAATAGGGTCAGCAAAGTTTTTTTTTTTTTTTGGAGTAAATCTGACCTACAGTATATCTGTCCCCAAAATGGGACAAATGACACACCTCAAATTTGTCATAAAAACATAGGCTACTGAGTATTCACACTGGCATTATCCTACCCATATTCATTACCACATAACTACAAAGTGTCATCTTTAAAAAGTTTACTGAAACATGTCAGTAAAATTTGTTTACAGTCTGTGATAATTGGCCTACATCGTCAGTTATTTACCATGACCCAAAACATACTGGCCTGCCCTCTGGTGGCGACACGAAGAAGACTCGCCTCATTTGCCTCCTATGCAGGCTATGCCTTCTCGTCCACGCCTGAAAAATATAAATACAGTGATGGTAAATCACGTCAATGTTTTATGACCTATGTGAGTTGTCAAGCCTTCAAAACCTGTTCATTCGTTACTTGTTATTTAGCGACACTCTTATTTACAGAGACTTTTACATGGGGCAGACCTTTGAAGCAAGTAAGCGTTAAAATGCTGAGCTCAAGGGCTCAGTGTTGGCACACCGTGGGAACAAACTTGCAACTGCCTGGTGCTCCGATTTGTAGTCACAAACATTCCCGACTGACCGCCATCAACCTAACCTAAAGGCACTGTATATTCCCTGGGGACAGGAATACGGCGCTGTCAGGTAGAGTTCTCGGCGAGACTATGGCTTTGGGCGTCCAAATTTCTTTTTCTATTCTTCATACGAGGTGTGAAAATGCTCCATCGCGTTGTGACCCCGACGTGATTTGAACACGCAACCTTCTGATCTGGAGTCAGACGCGCTACCGTTGCGCCACGAGGTCCCTGCCTGTGACTAATCCCACAAGCAGCTAAATTTAGACGTACAGTCTTTAAGCAGATGGTGATTATTCAAAATAAAAAATAAAAAAGAAACAGATAAATTGGGTGGGTGCACTTGGACACGATGACGGTCAAGGAATCTTAAACACTGATGAGGGGGGAAAAAACGAATCAGACATCAATTTCAACACTTCACTATTGCCAAAACAATGGCACAGCAAATCTCAAAGAAAATCATTTTCATTTCTTCTTTTTTTTTTTTTTAAAAATGGTGAAAACTACATTAACATCAGCATCAACATGAAGACACATTATTAAGACAAACAATCAAGTCAGTTTATGCTGTTAACCATTCATTTCTAAACTAATTTTAAATAACTTTATTGGAAAACTTCTAGCAAGGGCAAAAAATGCCAGATTGCACCTGTTGGGTTCTGTCTTCATGACGTCTAAACAGCAATACTGGTTAGAGCACATTGAGAGAACCATGTCAGAACTCAAGTTTTTGCCTCTAGAATGTTACACTGTACTACACTGTATATTGCACTATACTGGAGTGTGAGTAAATGAGTGAATGAATGTGCCTGCCCTCTATAGGTCAAGGGGGTATGCCGACAGGTATATAGGTGTGCCATACTGATGCCAGGGGGAGGGTTTGGTGATGCACATACCATCATAGACCGTAGCAAAGAGAACATAGCAAAGACAACGTGGAGAGAGGAAGTAAATGAATGGAACGTTGGAACAAAGAACAAAGAACAAACACTTGAAAACCTTTTTTGAACAGTTGTAATTTCTTTATTTGTTAATAAACCTCAGTTAACGCTGTATTTCGCCTTCTGGAAGTATTTGCACGAGTCAAGTGATCACACCGAACCTCGGATGTAAACAACAAGTCAGTCAAACAACAAGTCATTGGGACTGGTACAAACATCATGGTTTGGACCTTACATGCTGTATATCTCACACTTGCTGCTCCTTGCACTTCTGATTAGATGCCAAACCACATTTCGTTACCCTGCACAGGTTATTTTGTCTCTTCTAGGAATACCATACAATCTCTTTCTGTATCAGAGCACAAATAACCCTAACAGCCAAACTCAGATTAACATTTTTTACTTATGTTAATAATTCATTATTTATTATGCACTTATACATGGGTAATGACAACATATTTGAATCTAATGTAATCTAATTTAATCTAATTCTGAGGTTGTCTATTGGGGATTCTGAGGTGAGTTGACTCTCATGGTAGAGGCCGTCATCTTCTGAATGTCCAGTTTTGTGAATAGTGTTAGGTCTGCTTTTTTAAAGTTGCTGGTAGTAAAATGAATTCATTATAACAGTGAAATATGTTTTCGAGAGGCTGCAATATAAGCCTAAAGCATACTCAATCCTACCTTACTGCCTGGGAGATTTTTTTTTGTCTTCTAAAGATACCTTTGCTTATTGTGGTGTGAAGATTTACCTTTATCATCGTATACATATAGAGAGAGACTGAAATAAAAGAGAAATAAAAAAACATGTGTCTGAAAAAGAATTAGCAGTTATTGACTATCCCTTGCAAATCCAAATCTATGGGTAACATACAGTCCACAGCAGTCCTTTTTTAGAGAGGTTTTTTTATTTTGACTTACATAAAATGTCATGTCTGTGTTCTGTCTATTAATTCTAATTTCTAATAAAGAAGGCTAACACCCCAATCTAAGGTCTGGTCACTACGCTGATCTCACACATACACTGATGCACACACCGAACCAAATGACGTCAGTCTATTCCAGGAACTGAAGGTACAGGTTGCTCTTCTGGGAACTCGGTAGGAACAACCGGAACCGAACAGAACCAAATGGGTTCCCATTAAACGGTACATCAGTTATGCATATTCATGGTGATCTGCCTACACAGAAACTGGTGAACAGGCCCTTTTGTACCTCATAGATCAGAGAGCGGGGTCTGTGTCTATAGCACAAACGACAGTGCAAGAATCCAGCTCATCTTAACATCAATTAATCATCATACAGGTTAATTTCAACACACTGAGCACCAAAGGAATGCTCCTGCACTTTGTGACCCCGACGTGATTTGAACACGCAACCTTCTGATCTGGAGTCAGACGCGCTACCGTTGCGCCACGAGGTCCCTGTCTGAGGTTGTAATTATACCCTACCCCACAGGCAGCTAAATTTAGATGTACCCACCAGGGTTGTAAAGTTAACTTTACAAAATGTGACCCTTTAGCAGCTGCTGAAAAGTAAAAGGAAAAGTTTAGCAGCCGCTCAACAATAAATTATCATTTTGTGGCCAAAATCTACTAGCCACTTTCATATTTTAACAGCATTTGGTCGGTGGTTGGTGTGAATTTCCATCCTTGGTACCCACCCAAGAGCGGATGGTGATTTGACTCACTTTGATTTTCAGTAACTTTAATAATAAGATGGTGAGCTCAAACATGAAGCTGAACATGACTGTAGATTGATGCAGTGATTAAAATTCTCAAAGTGATCCGAGAATCATTTGAGCCACACTGCAGAACGATAAGCTTGGCAAAGGTTTGTTTTTTAATAAACCTAACCCTGATCTGACTCCTAATTTAAAGGAGAAGTTCGGGGTGAATCAATCCATTGCCCTCCTGTTCAAGCCCTCTTATTCCACTGTTATTGGTAGTTAAAAGAACAAAGAAATGTGATACAGTGCAGACCAAATAATAAACTGGTAGCTAACACAAATTAAATGGGGCATAGAAACTAACCATTAGTATAATTTCCAGATGTCCCATATTGTTGGTGTTAGCTACCAGTTCATTATTGGGGCTACGCTGCATCATTTTTTTTCCATTTTGTCCTACCAAACACACTCTGTGACCTCAAACAACAGGGCAACAGATTATTCATACAAAACTTTTCCTTGAAATGAGGTGACAGTGGCTTAGGCGGTAAAGGGTTGCTGGTTCAAATCCCAAATAAAGGGTTGCTGGTTCAAATCCCTGTCTAGGTCAATGTGTCCTCGAGCAAGACACCGAACCACAAATTGCTTCCATAGTGCCCTGCATGGAAGCTTGTGGCCATTAATGTAAGAGTGAATATAAGACAGAACTAAAAATATATAAACACAGTTTCTTTGATTCTTAGTTAGGACCAATACCATATCTCAGTATAATGAGTAAAGGTCTAAAACACCTGTAGATCCTGAGGGGCACTACTGATGAGGTGTTCAGGACATTTTACAGACTAACTATGCAAACAAACCCAACAATAGGACGATTGACTCAGGAAATGGTAGTATGGGAATAATAATAATAATAATAAAACCTGAAGTGCTAAGGCTAAGTGTTTTTCCAAACAATAGTGTGTTAGAATTTGTAAAAGGTTTGTAGTCAGGAAGGCTTAAATCTCTTCTCCTGAAGGTACTCCTCCTAGATGCACAAGTATCTTGTGTTTGCTCTAAACGCACATTGTTCATAATAAACTCTTTAGAGAACCCTTAAGCATATCACTGTACTAACCATGTGACCATCGTTGTAGTTATAAACTTCCCACCCAATGGTAATCTTTCTCATTACATCCTGATGAAGACCCAGTGTGGGTTGAAACTGGTATACTATGCCCCAGCTTCAATAAAGGGTTTTAAATGTATTCTTTCTTTTCTTTTATTTATTTATTTATTTATTTATTTATTCACTCACTCACTCACTCACTCAATGTGAGAGTTGCCTGAAGTAGGCCCAGTGGCCACCACACAGTTCGAATTACAGGGGGTACTGGACAGTACGGTAGTCCCGGATGAAGACCCAGTACCCCCCAAAGAGACAAAAATATATACCAACATATTAAAGCAGTTAATGTAAAATATAAAAAGTAGTAGTCCCTGTGAAAGATAGTACTCCCTAATTATGGGCGGGTAATTCACACTCTGTTCTTAAGAGATAGGAAACATGAGGGACAAGGTTGCAGCTTTGGTGATGGGGAACCATTCAACTCATTCACATGAGTTATGCACATTCTTAGTAATTTGGCTACACAAAATGTACGATCAGGGGCTGCATTTGTATAAACATTGGGGCAGTTTATATGATGCTTAGTGTGTTAAAACTGGCCTGTATGATGATTAATTCATGTTAAGCTGAGCTGGATTCTTGGACTGTCATTTGTTCTGTGGACAGAGGCCCCACTCACTCATCTATGAGGTACAAAATGACTTGTTCTTCAATTTCTGTGTAGGCAGATTACCATGAATGTGCATAACCGTTTAATGGGAACCCATTTGGTTCTGTTTGGTTCTGGTTGTTTGAGTTCCCCAAAGAGCAACCTGTACCTTCATTTTAGAGATAGGAGGATGAAGGGTGCAGCTTTGGTGATGGGGAACCATTCAACTCATTCACATGAGTTATGCACATTCTTAGTAATTTGGCTACACAAAATGTACGATCAGTGGCTGCATTTGTATAAACATTGGGGCAGTTTATGTGAATTACAAACATTTCCAACTTGGATTTCTAAGTCTAATGATGATGATGATTATCATAATGATGATAATGATAATGATAATGATAATGATAATGATGATGATGATTTTCCTGACTATCTCAGTTTGTATTATCCTGCATAAATACAAACACACAAAAAATTGCTCATTGGCACACAACGATGCATACAGAAAAGCACATTTTTCTTCTTTTGTTTCATGAAACTACCCACAGTATTATTTCAAATATAGACGATAACACTGCAGATAGTGTTTTTTTATTTTTTGAAGAAATATCGCAGCCCCAAACCTTGTATACTTTGACACAATAGAGTTCATGTTTGTGGTTAGCTGAGTTAGCAAGTGTTATAGTCATCAACTGGGGAAAAAAACTACATGGACTATTTTCTCTCAGGTAATATTTGTTATATTTCATACTAGCTGCCAGGGTGTGTACGGGGAGGGTATTCATGTTTATGTTCTTCTTTTAAGTTAATAAAAAAAGAAAACCTGGAGGAGGATGTACTGTTTGATGTAACCTCTATCGTGCAATTCCTTCTATATATATATATATATATATATATTTGAGCATCAAGCTAACAGCAGAAGGATGGGCTTACGAACTGTGCTCCCTGACCCCTGTATGGCCATTGATGTGACTCAGAGTTCCTTGTGATTGTATGATGTGATACCAAATAAATGCGTTATTGGTGTGCATCTCCATTTTCCTGCTTTTTTGTTCCCCTTTGTTAATTCAAGCACATCAGCTACAATTCCTATTTTTAAAAAGCCTTATTTTTCAATGCAGACTTCTGGTACTTAACCTAGTAACCATATGCCCTTCTGCATGTATATAACCAGAGTTTGAATTAGGTCGCAGCCCTCTGGAGCTCAGTTCCCCCTCCTCCTCCTCACCTCAGCAATACAGCCAGGCGGAGCTGAGCTCCCCTTGCTACAGTATTTATAGTAATACAATAGAGTGAGATATTGACCACTGTGAGTTAAGAAGGGCTCCCTCTCCTTAAGCTAATTTAGCCACTGGATATAACTCAGAGCATATCTTAGCCAACTTCCTGCTCAACGGGCTTTTGCTGTTATTATAAAACATTTAGAAATAGGGTGAAAACACCACACAGTCCAATCTGTGCAAAAATCAGGATTTATTCACACTTTTGAAAGTTTGAATAAATCCTGTCTTTTGTACAGATTGGACTGTGTGGTGTTTTCACCCTATTTCTGAATCTTTCACCTAAAACTCCAGAACCTCTACTACCAGATGAGCGGTGTGCCGTATTCATTTTGGATATTATAAAGTATTTCCCAGAGCCAGTTACCTTGAACACGTGATGCTGGCTACTAGAACATAATGAATTAGACTACCATATAAGGAGCTCAACATCCTTTCAAAGGGCCCAGAAGGTTTAAAAGTGCCCACAATCAACAACATCATAGTTTTCCAGTAGTGAAGTAGCCTACGTTATGTTATACCACAAATATTGCAGATATGGGTATGAAAAAAAACAGACTATAGCCTATTACAAAGTAGTAAATGAATGCAAGTGAGAATAGCATGCGTGAGTCAACCTTTGCTAAGGGCCTGCATGCACAGATCTACATATTGATAGGCTGTGTCATGGCACTTTGGCGACACCAACTGTTAGATACGAATTAAGGGTAAAGATTCAGGATACAAGTTTGATTACAGATGTTTTTTATTATTATTGCACAGCACAATACTTTGTGCATTTAGTTACTTTTAGGCAATATTGTAGTTCATTTTTTACACTTTTACTCTCCTCTGAAAACATGTTATTCCTCTTTCAAAGCCAAATGAAAGTGTTTAAACATTAATTCAAATTACAATTCCAGAACAGGGGTTTGGCCTGCATGCCATGCCATGCCATGCCATGCCTACATACCATGACCAATGTAACAGATTTGTTGTGGACTTATTGTTTTACCCTTTTGGGAATATTTTTGAATTGCAAGGCATCCAAGTCCAAGATGCAATAACAATTCATTACCACACGATGGCGCAAGACTTCAATAAGTTGTGTTGTCTTCCTATCGTCCATGGCAGTTTATTAAGCGCTGACCAACCTCACTGATGTGGAATACTGTTTTATAAAAACTTCCACTATTCAAGAATTGGCTGTACGTGTAAGACATGCTCTTACATGTGCACTTAAGGCTGTGGTGAGTCAAAAAGGAAAAAAAACAACTAGTAAGGACTCTTTCGAATGTCTGTGATTGGATTAAGTGCCACACAAATTCATTTCTATTGTTTGTTGTTTTAATGCGTTAAGCCTGATTGGCTCACACTTTAAAAAATCATCGTGATGGGTGATCCCTTCCTAAAGTTAAGAAACTTCTCAATCTACAGTGATTAAACACTCCAGTAATTCACACTAGAGGATTACTCTCCGGCAAAGACTAGTGTAGGATAATCGCCTTTCCTTTTAATCATTTGGCGAACGCACCTAATAAGTTAAACCACTTGCCCCTAATTTTGTAGTTTCACTTTCATAAGTAATGTGCTATGCAAAGAAGTGCAGAAATACAGGCTTCACTTTGTTACATGCTTATTATATCGTTACAGGTCTTACCACAATGTAGATTCACTTTCATAACTAATGTAGGCCTACTATGCAGAGAAGTGCAGAAATGCAGGCTTCACTTTGTAACATACTTATTGTATCGTTACATGTCTTACCACAATGTAGATTTAACCGAACCAAATCGTTTAAAAAACCTAAAAAGCTGTACAAGCGTGGGTAGACAAAAACCCAAAAACTTAGCCCTTACTAATATGTTTTGCTTTGGCTTTTCTAAAAAAAATTGTGGCTTTGTAGTTCATATAAAGACGCAAATGGTTTGTTTTGTAAAGATAACACATGGGGGAGAAAAGTTAGGGCACTAACAGCAACAAAATTGACTTGCGTTGCGTGGCGCTGCTGCTACGGCCAGGCTGTGTAGGCTGTCCTCTTGAGTCTTGGCTCGGGAGAGATCCCTCTTCCGAAATGGTCTGCAGTCATTTAAATATGACGTCATCACTTCCGCACCCCTCCACCACCACCGCCACCGCCACCTCCACCTCCTCTTCCACCACCACCAGCCTTCCTTCCCCCCATCATGCCTCCCCTCAGCCCCCCATTCCACCCTCCGTGTCGGCGGCGCTAGCTGCTTCAGCGCTGCCTGGCTGCCTACAGAATCCAACATGGAGTAAGCGGAGATGGGGCTCGTACGGGGCCATCCTCATCGAGAGCGACGCGCAATCTCAACAGCGGCACGTTGGCACCGGGAGTGCGGGACGGGAGCCCGGGCCAGCGGAGAATTCTCCAAGGATTTTACACTTTTTATGGACGCACTGAAATAGTGCAGGCATAACATGTAGGACGAACAAGGGAAGGAGAGAGGGAGAAGAGAGTGAGCGAGAGACAGACAGATAGAGAGAGAGTGAGAGAGGACAAAAACAAACATCGAAAGGGAAATAACGGTTGGGAATAAGTCGTGGTGGTTTTGCGTTTGGCTTTTGCAAGGCTCGCATGGGACGCGGACACAGACAGTATGAAGCCAGAAAACTGTGTGCGCGCGGTGGGATTTTATTGTAGGTGAAACGAGGGAAAAATGAGCGAGGAAACACACCCTGACGAGTAAGTGGAACTGGGGGATGGGGGGGTGGGGGGCTGTCTGTCTTCTTTTGGGGTCTGTGTTACGTGAATATAGCCTCTCTCTCTCCTGTCGTGCTTGATGTTTGCATGCTAATTTCCTCAGCTAAAAATGATCACATACGAAGATGACTGTATGGGGTCTTTTGCTCACTGTTCCTTGTGCTTTGTCTCTCCTGTATGCGAGAGAAGGGCTGACGGTGGGTGGCTGGGCCCCCTCGCCTTCCTCGCTGCACGGCTCCAGACTTTCAGTTCGGGGAGGGAGGGCTGGGGGGAGGGGTTGGAACGGAAACATTTTGTAAAGGGACTTACAGTGAATAGTTTCTAATATGTCGTCGTTGAGACGAGCAAACTTCATTCGCCAGAGACCCGGTCAGTCCTTATCGTTGGCTGAGTCGAAGTGTCTGGGCTCACTCAAGATTCGCACAGTCAGATCAGACACGAAAGTCTTTGTGGTGAACCGATATGCAACATCCGCCATTTCTTTTTCGTGAATCGCTCTCATTTGCATACTGTCCTTCATTCATAAAAATACCGACGACAAGGCCCGGAGAGACTGCGCAGTAGGCTACTTTAGCAAAAGTGGTTGAGGTCCGACATGCGGGCTCAATCTGGTGATTTCTCTGGGGAGGGAAGGCTGAAATTAATCGATTTCTCGCCAACCATGTCTCCAAGTCGAAGTTTATGCCGCAGACCTTAAGGGCGATATAGCTTGGCCTCTGTAGTCAACATGTCGTAGCCTCCGAGGTATAAGTCCTCATAGTCGACAGACAGCACGCTATACTATAGCATATTCCCAATCTTCGTCTGTAAAAAAAATGCCCTGATACCTAATGACAACTCAAAATTGAAACGCGTGATTTGAATTAAGGTCTGTTCTGCCCCTACTCAAACCAGCACGTTTAAAACTCTCCAACACAGTGTTGACATGCAGCACAGCAAACCCTCATAACAGTTAGCCCGGGGTTACTTATTGTCGTGTGTCAATACAAGAGATAAAGCCTAATGTGGCATATGTTGCAACAAAGTAGGCTAATATATCTCTGTTAGCCACTGTTTGCCACATTTGTTTCTACGTCGGCAGGGACTGTGCGTGTAACTGTAACAACAGTGTAGTTAGTTATGCGCTTTCTTTCTCCCAAAGGAAGTAACAGAGACAGAATTATTATTTTAACAGGTAGGCTATTATTGTACCTCTTACCTGAACGTTGGTTCGACATTTAAAGTAAAGCATAGTATTAGACTAAATGTGCAATAGGCCCACGGAGGGTTTCTTTTGGCATGTTCAGCAAGCGAAAGCCTTTTGACCTAAATGAGCGTTCCACCTTTTTATTGTTGAAATTTATGGCTCCCTCTCTCGCACACCCTTTAAGTTAAACACATGACTCAAATTGGAATGCGCAGGGCCATATAATAGTTAGGCCTTATGAAATGTTTACCTTTTATCGATTGCGAAGAGATTAGGTCGGCAGGACAACTCCCCATTTGTGAGAAGCCACGACTCACACTCTCTCCCCCTCTCTCTTTCTCTCTGTCGCTTTCAAACGAGTCAATAATGTAAATGAGTTCCAAGTTCAAGAACTGGCAAACGTCGAAATAAATGCCCGTCCGAGACGGTCTGTTAACGTCCTGTGACTTGACTAGTCCAAATGGTCTGTGCGTAGCATTGATTTCAATATAGCCTGTCTCAAGGCACATTGTCTAAAGGTGAATGACCCTCTTCCAATGCAGCAAGGGGCTCAAACGCTGGGCAGTGTATATTTGGGTAGTTTGGATATGTAGGAAGCGTTAAGTTTTGTAAATTCGAAATTATGCGAAGGATCATCAGCCATCACGTCGTCAAGTTATTCTCTCTCAAAACATAGTGTTCCTCAACGTTTGATCAATTACTCAAGAAAGTCTGTGATCATACACACATAACAATTAAATTCCGAGACGAGGTCGGTTTCTCCTAAATCAAGTAGAGGGTGTCTTGAAAGAAGCTAAGATGCTGAAATATCAAGAGTTAAAAGATGAGAAAGTACTGTGCAAAAGTACTCTTACATACTTTTTAACAATCAAAGAAAGTGTGTTACTGAAGCAAGTTCACAACACACCCCCACACCCACAGTCTCTCAGACACACACACACACACACCTCACTCTCCCATGATGAACTGCTGACTGTTCCCAGCAGGTTGCTGGCTCATCTCCTGCTCCCGCGTGCCACTCTGACTCAGCTGACACCCAATACGACCGTTTGATTTTGATATCACGTCAGAGGTCACGCTCGAGCCTCCCTATAGCTAACCACTACCATATGGCTAACTGACCGACCGTTGCTGCCCCCTATGTGGTTCATCGGCCAAAAATGACAAAAAAGGTGATAACACTTTATGGTCACACGTTATGATCCTGTTATATCAATTAGGTACAGTGTAACAAAGTGTGTAACAGTATGTAACATTATGCTAGGCCTACTAACACAGTGTACCTTAGGGTTAAGGCTAGTGTTCAGTATGTAGGTACAGTGTAAGTACATACTATTACATGTTACATGCAGATACACTAAAAAAGGAACCGAAAAAAGTGTACTTCCTGTTACAGTGTATCCGCATCATGAAGTACATTGTAGTAAAGTGTGTAACAAACATGTAGCTTTATGTACTTACACTGAACTATAGGATACAAGTTAGGGTTAGGTATGTAAGTGTAAGTACATAATATTACATGTAGATACACTGTAAAGTGGATCGTAATGTAAAGTCTTACCCACTTCTTTTTTTTTTTTTTTACAGTATTTAAACAGAACAGCATGTGATATTATGCACTTACACTGTACATACCTAACTTGAACACTACCTCTAACCCTAATGTTACTGATGTTGCATGTCGTTACAAACTTTGTGACAATGTACTTCATAGTATAGGTACACTGCAGCAGGGATCCTAAAATAAAGTAGGTAACACTTTATTTTACAGTGTGACTGTTACAGTGTATCTACTCTGTTAGGTACTGTGGTACAACTTGTGACAAATGCATTATGTAAGTACAACACTAGTATATGATATTACGTATTATTACACAGGTTGTACAACTGTGAACTAATTAGGGAGATACACTGTATCAGTGACTCTGCAAAGTAAAGTGCTACCATAAAGTGTAACCAGAACAATAGACTGGTTACACTTTATTTTACTGTCACTGTTACACCAGTTAGGTACAGAGTACAGAGTAGGTACAGAGTGTGTAACAGTATGTAACATTGTGTACGTACAGTGTACCATTTGGTTAGGTAAAAGGGTTAGGTTTAGTGTTAGTGTCTACAATGTAAGTACATAATATTAAATGTTGTCACATGTAGATACACTACAAAAAGTAAAATAAAGTGTTACCGATACATTTAGATGCTAAATTGTCACAAAAATGACTATACATTGTGTAAGTACAACACTAGTTTACAAATTACACATTACATTACATGTTGTTACACAGGTTGTAACTCTGTTCCTAACTAACAACGACACCACAAAATGAAGCGTTTCCGATAAATTTAGATGCTAAATTTGAGGATGACCTTGCAGTGGCAGTTGCCAGTTGCCAGGCGCTCTGTGTGAGGCCTAGCCAGATGCTAACTGGGTTAATGTACGTCCTCCCTGTCAGAAAGCCAATAGCATCTATTGAGTCACAAACTCAATCAGCCACCGTTCAAATCCACTCCCTTTTTAACACACACACACACACACACACACACACACACACACACACACACACACACACTCATACCAGAGATGGGAAGATATGCTAAATTATGGATGATGATGATGATGATGATGATGATGATGATGATTCACTGTCACTGGCTGGTAAAGATTGACATTTCGGGAAGTGAACACACACAGAGACACACAGACACAGACTGACACAGAAAGACACACACACACACACACACACACACACACACACACGGTGGCCCAGTGTGAACTTCCAGTTTTTTTTGGGTCAGGGCTGTGGGGCAGTGGGGGAGGGTATGTGGATGAAAGGTACTGCATGCATAGAGTATGGTGTGTGTGTGTGTGTGTGTGTGTGTGTGGGGGGGGGGGGGGGGGGGGGGGGGGGGGGGGGTTGTTGATTGATTGATTGAGTAGCAGTAGCAGTGCAAGCCCCCCTCCCAACTACATCCTCACACCAACTTCCTGTCCCATAGCCCTTTAACCCACGATAAACACACACACACACACACACACACACACACACACACACACACACACACACACACATGCTGTCATCAGCACGCACACACAACCCCCTTAAGCTTACCTTCAGGATGTACGGTAGCATACCTGTCTGTCGAAAAGTAACTACAGGTCGAGCAGTAGACAGGATAGTGGATGGACGTGGATAATTTGAAATTATTATTTTAACTAGTTACAAGTTGTAATAACTTATTATTGTACTGTTATTAACTGTTGTTTCCCCTCATTTACTTGTACCGCTCTGGTACGCTGATGGTGCTAGTAAACAAAGATCTTTTGAAATTTAAATTTTGCATGCAGAGGAGAGAGAGAGAGACAGAGAGAGAGAGAGAGAGAGAGAGAGAGAGAGAGAGATGTTAAATGACATTGAGGAAAGGGCAGTCCAGTTAACGGTATCCTCTACCCCATCCGATACCCCCCCCCCCCCCCCCACACACACACCACCTCCTCCTACCCCCAACACTTTGCCCAGTAAAGTATTGATTTCACCCCCAATGTCCCTCACATACAGCATCAGCACATGCCAATGTGTGTGTGTGTGAGAGAGAGACAGAGATGGAGAGAGAGAGAGAGAGAGAGAGACAGAGG
>CM059281.1:20534280-20536780 GCA_030347295.1 Setipinna tenuifilis | reverse complement strand
GTCAACTATGTTTTCATGTTTGTATGCATCTGTGTGTGTGTGTGTGTGTTTGCATGCACCTGTGTGTGTGTGCATGTGTCTGCATGTTGTGTGTGTGTGTGTGTCATCCCTCTACTGTGGAGTTCCTTTCCCACTGCTCCACAGAAATTTCAATGCACAATTCTCTTTGCAGTACAACCAATGACACTACTGCTTAAATGGCACCATTTGAGTTTGATTATATTACACATTGTTTTTACTTATTTGTATTATATACAAGCCTATTCTACTTATTGTTATGTTTATATTATTATGTTGTCATCATGTCTCCCTGTCTTGTTTATAAGATGTTTAATGTTCACTGTGGGCCTAGGGGGCATTGCAATTTCAAATTCTGTGTGTTCAACCTGTACACATGGTTTTTGACAATAAAGCTGACTTTGACTTTGTCTTGGGGTCCCCACAGGTGATCCTGGAGTGTTTCCTGAGGAAGGACCTGGTGTACACAAAGGCCACGCCCACCTTCCATCACTGGCGGGTGGACAACCAGAAGTGCGGACTGACCTTCCAGAGCCCCGCCGACGCCAGAGCCTTCGACCGCGGCGTCAGGAAGGCCATCGAGGACCTCACGGAAGGTAGTGGATGTGGATGTGTGTGTGTGTGTGTGTGTGTGTGTGTGTGTGTGTGTGTGTGTGTGTGTGTGTTTGTGTTTGTGTGTGTATGCGTGCGTGTGTATAAGTGAGAGAGAGAGAGTTTGTGTATGTGGATGTGTGTGTAGAGTGTGTGTTTGTGTGTGGGTGTGTGTTTGTGTTTGTGTGTGTATGTGTGCGTGTGTGTGACTGAGAGAGAGAGAGTTTGTGTATGTGGATGTGTGTGTAGAGTGTGTGTGTGTGTGTGTGTGTGTGTGTGTGGTTTCATACATTTCTGTTACAGGACACATGTACATTAGAGGCAGGCAATACTGTGTAGGTTGTTCCTCACTGTTCCTTTCTATCTCCTGCCCCCCCCTTCTTCCTTTTAAGGGTCCACCACATCCTCATCCACCCTCCAGAACGAGACAGAGCTGGGAGACGATGATGTTTTCACAGTGAGTGTCACCAGACAAACATGTCTGAGGCTCGATATCAAACCTGCACCTTGAGTGTGTGTGTGTGTGTCTGTGTGTGTGTGGGAGATAGGCATGGGTGTAGGACATAGGCGGGACAGAGAGGGGGGGGGGGGTTGCCTGGGTTTAGCTGACAAATAGAAGCATTGACTAAGCACCCCCTTGCATCTTGGTCCCAGAAAGCTTTCCCCTGAATAGGAGGGCTAAAAACTATTCCTACTAGCATTTGTTGCTAGCACAATTGCTGAGGATTGTTGAGAGTAAGGGGAGGGCTTGTGTCTTATTCTGTAGGTGTTTGTTTGTGTCCATGTGTGTCAGGAGCACAAGCACGAGCACTTTCGTGTGTGTGTGTGTGTGTGTGTGTGTGTGTGTGTCTGTGTCAGTGTCTGTGGAGAGCTATGCTACAGCCGGTCTATTATATTAGCACAGATCAAGATGTGGTGTGTTCTATAACTGTAGTGTACTTCTTTCTACAACAACTCTGGGAAGCTTGATCCTTTTACAAAAAAAGTAGAAGAAATTCCATAGATTTTTTTTTCGCAGCCAAGCAGCTAGCTTATTTTAGACACATTTTTGTGCTTTGACTCTGTGAAGGACAGATGACAAGATCTATTGTAAGATCTATTGTAAGCGCCAGTCATTCATGCTATCGTTAGCCCTAGCCGTTCAGGCTATTATTAGCAATGTCCACTCAGACATTCTAAGGTAAGGAAAGTTAGAAAACCTTTCACAGAATAGTAGTGTATAGAGTAAAGATACTTTATTTTTGTGTTTATAGCCTCTTACGAACACTGAGGGCATAGAAAGTGTTGCTGAGATACTTGTATGTATCCTGAAGGGGATTAAGGTGTCCAGGAGCATATACACATCATACACACATGGGCACATAGACATATGACATTCACATACACAGACATACAGTACAGGAGTAAACCGTTTACAAGAGACGTTTACAAGACTTTTACAAGAGCATATCATTAAAAGACGCCAGCTAGCATGCTAGCAGACTTTTATGAGTGGCAGGTGGGCCGATATATGAGGCTAGTTATGAGCTAATGTGAATAGCACGATAATAGCATTGGAAACATTTGAGTAAACAAAAAGGCAAAAGACTTACTTTTCTAGTTTGTTGGATGGGAATATGTTTTTGAAAACTGAGGAATGACAATCAGCAGGGATAAAGAGGAGAGGAGCAAATGAAGAGGTAGACACACGCATGGCATGGAAGTATTATACACAGGAGACGGCATGCTTTACTGACTTTACAAGGACACACTGGATCTGCTTGGAGAGGACATAAAAGGACAATTTGAGGGCAGACACGATTATAGGAATGAATAAGCAGAGACACAGTTACACAAATAGAAGTCAGTTGCGTGTGTGTGTGTGTGTGTTAAGAGAGAAAGGCATGTTTGG
>CM059281.1:20521780-20531780 GCA_030347295.1 Setipinna tenuifilis | reverse complement strand
TGGTACTACTACTACTACTGTTAGTACTACTACTACTACTACTTCTATTGTTACTACTACTACTACTACTGCTACTACTACTATTGGTACTACTACTACTATTGTTAGTACTACTACTACTACTACTACTACTACTGTTACTCCTACTACTACTGCTACTACTATTGTTACTACTACTACTACTACTACTACTACTACTACTAAATGACCTTGCATAAGGTCTCATTTCAGAATATATTCCCCAGAGGGATAATAAAGTCACCTACTACTACTGCTATTACTATTGTTACTACTACTACTTCTATTGGTTGTACTACTACTACTACTATTGTTACTACTACTACTTCTATTACTACTGCTACTACTCCTACTGCTACTACTCTTACTACTATTTCTAAATAAGCATAAGGTTCTTTTTTAAACTCATTTCCTGCAACTGCCCCACTGCCCCCCCCCCCCCTGTCCCTTTTGTCTCATCCATGTTTATTCTTTCATCCATCCGTCTGTCTGTCCATCTGTCCATCTGTCAGAATACCACAGAGCAAAAAGCATTAAATGGCTGGGACAATGTTCTATATGGTGTCTGTGGTTTGATGTTTGCTGCCTGTGTCATGTATTTGGTGCCCTGTAACAATCTGTCCATCTGTCCATCTGTCCGTCAGAATACCACAGACAGCTCGTCCAGCTCGTCCCAGCGCCGGGAGCCCTCCCTACAGACGCTGGCCCCCATCAGCCTGTTCGAGACCCGCCGCCACAACTGCATCATGGGACACTTCTACGAGCAGCAGAGGCTCTCCGACCACTACTTCATGGACCAGGTGAGGACCACATCTGTGTGTGTGTGTGTGTGTGTGTGAATCAGATATGGTGTGTGTGTGTGTGTGTGTGTGTGTGTGTGTGTGTGTGTGTGTGTGTGTGTGTGTGTGTGTGTGAGAGAGAGAAGCAGATATGGTGTGTGTGTGTCTTTGTGCTTGTTGCTTGCTTGTGTTTGCTGAAGCTGTTTGTTGTTGTTTTGTGCTGTTATTCATTCATTAAGGGAGTTTCAGAGAGACTTTGACACGTTCAGTCACAAACACACTTCCTTGTCCCCCTCTTGTGTCTCCCATAATCCTTTGCAGCCGGTGTGTGTGTGTGTGTGTGTGTGTGTGTGTGTGTGTGAAAGAGAGAGAGAGAGAGAGAGAGAAAGAGAAAGAACCAGATATGGTGTACTGTGTGTCTATGTGTATGGTAGAACTGTGGTGTGTGAAGAGACAAACTATTTGTATTTCTTTACATACGTTCTTACGAAAGTTTTTGTTGAGCTGTTGTTTGTTGTTTTGTGCTGTTATTCATTTATTACGAGACTTTGACACATTCAGTTCCTTGTCCCCCTTGTGTTTACCCATCATCCTTTGCAGCCGGTGCCCTCGTACACGCACCACGTGAGCTTCCAGCTGGACGAGCCAGAGGAGGAGATCGTGCGCATCAACCCTCGCGAGCGCGCCTGGCTCTCCACGGGCTACGAGGACTACCGGCACGCCCACCCAGCGGGCCCCGGGGGTCGCTACGGCAACAAGCCCACCACCCAGCTTCAGCACCACCACCTCCACCACCACCCCGCCACCTCCCTGGCGGCCCTGCGGCCCCTCCACCACCACCACCTCCACCCCCACCTCCACGACCCCTTCGGCCCCACGCCCTTCCTCCCCGTCACGGACCCAGACGCCTACGTGCACTTTGACAAGTCGGACCCGCCCAAACACGACTACACCTACCCGTACCCCTCCGGTGGTGGGGGTGGGGGGCAAGGGGGTGGCGTCGGGGTCGGTGTTGTCGGGGGTGGCTTGGACCCCCATCGGACCGAGGGCAAGAAGGGAACAGGGGGTGGTGGTGGTGGGAATAGCGGCGGCGGGGGTGGGGGTGGTGGTGGGGGTAACGGCGGAGGGGGGGGCAGAGGGGTGAGCGTGGTGACGGGCCAGCCTCGGGGCAGCCTCCAGTCCAAATGGCGGCGCGGCCTGGGCGCCTTCGCCAACTTTGGCGGACGCTCCTCTTCCTCCTCCGCCACCGCCGCCTCTGCCGCCCGCCGGCCCGACTCCTCCTCTTCCTCCTCCTCTTCCGCGGCCGTCGGTGCTTTCAGCTCCGGGACGTGTTCGATGGCCGCGGGGATCGCGGGGGGCATCGTGACACCAGGCGGTAGTAGCGGTGGCGGTGAACGAGCCCGATGCGTTTACTGCCGAGACCTGTTCCGTCGCGAGGACAACCGGCGGGGTCACTGCACCGAGGCCCCCGACCCGGTCCGCACCTGCATCCGGCGGGTCAGCTTCATGTGGTGCGCGGACTCGCTGCTCTACCACTGCATGTCGGACCCCGAGGGCGACTACTCGGACCCCTGCTCCTGCGACGCCTCGGAGGGGGAGCGCTTCTGGCTGCGCTGGGCCGCCCTGCTGGGCCTCTCGCTGCTGGCCCCCTGCATGTGCTGCTACGGCCCCCTACGGGCCTGCCACCGCTGCGGGGTCGCCCTGCACTGCTGCGGGGGCCGGCACAAGGCTGTGGGGTGACACCTGGAGGGGGGTGGGTGGGGATGGGGGAGCACTGTGACCTTTGGGGGAGAGGGGTTGGAGAGAAAGGAAGAGGGGTTGGATGGGGCCTGTTTGAATAGTAGGCAATGGGGGGGTGGGGGTTGGGGTTGAGGAAGGATGAGGTTTTGGATGGGGCCCGTTCAAATAGGAGACAAGGGGTTGGGGTTAAGGAAGGAAGAGGGGGGCTATTTGAATGGGAGGCTAAGGCAGGGTGGTGGTGAGGGCAGAGGATTTCTGTTTTGACTGGTTGTCGGTACAGCGCGTTGTGGAACAAAACAAACCACCACAATCCCAAGAGGAACCAACTTTCTTGGATTGATTCTGACCCAGTTCTCCAGAAAAGGATCGCGGATGCGGAGTCGGAGTCGGAATCCACCAACCCGGATCTGGAGCAGGCATAAACCCTCTCCCAGTAACACTTTTATTTCACGACGTCACTGTTACAGACTATCTACCTGATCAGGTACAGTGGTACAACCTGTGTATCAATATGTACTATCAGGTACAAGTGTTGTACTTACATAATGTAGTTTTGTGACAGAAACACACATTATGTAGGTACAACAGTAGTACATGATACTACATATTGCAACACAGGTTGTACCACTGTGACTAATTAGGTAGATGTACTTGTAGCAGCAACACCATAAAATAAAAGTTGTTAGCCAGCTTCCCTGTTAAGAGTGGACCACAAGGAGATCTTAAGAGTTGATCCAGACCTCTACCCGCCACCCCCGACCCCCCAAACCCCTTCCATCCTCTGATCCAGCTTTGACAGATCAATCAGGACCAGGACTGATTCCCAACCTCCTCCCCCCTACCCCACCCCCCACCACCGCCCCACCAACCCCGAGTCAACATCTGATGGAAAGCCTGTTTGTAGTTTGAGTAGTCTGGGTCCAGATACGCTTAAGGGCTGCTCCTGCTCCTGCTCTTGCTCCACTCCTTATCCGGGCCCAAAAACGAGTGCAGACCTTTACAACAGCCCTGATGGACAAAGAGAAAAATGGGAGGAATACACGGGGTGGCGGAGGGAGGGAGGCAAGGCAAGACAAGGC
The DNA here is from genome assembly GCA_030347295.1 of Setipinna tenuifilis. NCBI lineage: Eukaryota > Metazoa > Chordata > Actinopteri > Clupeiformes > Engraulidae > Setipinna > Setipinna tenuifilis. The sequence goes on along the minus strand of CM059281.1, from coordinate 20,528,164 downwards.
AGAAAGGAACTTTGATCACCAGCAGGAGACCAGAAGGAGTAAAAAGAAAACGGGGGGTAAAATGACCAGGAACGCTAAAGGGGCGGGCAGGAAAAGGAGGACGAGAGGACAAGCGTGCCGTTGGACCGTGTGCATTGGGGGTTTCTATTTTATAAATATATATATATATAAATATATATAAATATATATTTTGTTTGTTTTTTGTATTTGTTTATATTTTTTCCTTTCTTGCTGACCTTCGGTTGCCAAATCTCTGACAGAAACAAAAAAACAAGTGAGGAATGGGCTATCGTTAAAGGAAGGGACACTGTGTTTTATTGGGTTCCTTTGTTTGTTTGTGACCAGAGATGGTTGGTTGTGTCTTTACAATCATGATGGCTGTTTGTTTGTTTGTTTGTTTGTTTGTATGTTTTTTTGCATTATTTTATTTGCTTTCTTTGTTTGATGTATGTGTAAAAGGGGTACACTCAGAAGCTTCCGAGATATACATTTTATGGACAAAAAAAAAAACAAATATCTGTTTCTATATAAATCTATATGAAAATATTCATAAACCGGTACTTTATATTTTTACACTTACGTGTTGTAAAGGCTTGAATTAGTCATTTTCTTTCTCTTTTTTATGTTGGTTTGGTATGCGTTTGGTTGTTTATCTGTTTGTTTGTTTGTTTGTTTGTGTTTACCTGTTGCCATGGCTTGCCAGTTGTTGATCATGCAGGTTCTCGCTTACAGCAGAGGCACTTAACGTACACAGACTGTGATCATTATGCCTAGTGTCAGGACCATCCCACTGTGTATGTGTGTGTGTGTGTGTGTGTGTGTGTGTGTACATAATTGTGAGGACCTGTTTTTTGCTGGGGTGGACTAGCATGTGGGTACAGATGCGTAGCATGTGTGTGTGTGTGTGTGTGTGTGTGTGTGTGTGTGTGTGTGTGTGTGTGAGAGAGATAGATAGAGAGAGAGACGGAGAGAGAGAGTACCCTGAACTTCCTAAACCCAGAATGTGGCCATAGATTGTTCTGAAAAGTTGTACCCTAATCGACAACATTGCTGTGGAAAGCTTTTAGTCACTTGCTTGGCACAATCAGAGTAACCGGTTCAATGACATACTAAACACATGTGCCTAGAGTAGTTCTCAATATTTCAAAACCTCACACATGTCAACATTTCAAACCTCTTTTTTTTAAAGAAAAAACAAAAAAGGCTATCAGTCGTAAGTAAACATAAGTGGTTAAGAACAGCCGTTTGGATAATTGAACTCCCTGTTTGCATTGGTATATTGCATTGACTATTTGTCCCAGCCATTTCGCTAAATCAGCTATTCCGATTCCCACAACTCTTTAGTCAGTGAGTGAGCCAATTAGGGGAAATCACCTGTCTTAACCTGTGCACAGGTGGGGCAAGGTGAGAAGAAATATCTGGCACTGGATTGTAGGTTCCTTCCTGAAGGCGAGCTACCCATCCCTGAGCTAGCTGATGCTATCAGTCACCTTCATCTTCATGGTGTAGGGACCAGAGGCGTCAATCCCGGGTTCAGGAAGCAAAATCCCTGCCACGTTTTCCTTCTAACACAGGTGGCTTCACTGGCTTCTACTGACCTGTGTTGAGTGCTCATTATGATCAGCTGATTCAGAGCTGGTTGGGTCAAATTTGTGGCAGAGTTTTTACTTTTTGAATCTGGGATTGACACTCCTGGTAGGGACTGAGAGTAGGGGTAGACTCTGTGTGCCAAGCGTATGCATAGACTTCATAATGCCAGCTGTCTCATGGAGTCTCCGTCTGAGAACGGTCATGTCCAGCCTTAGCTGATTGTCCAGAACCTAGATGTAGAATACTAGAAGGCCAAAGAGGACAAGAACCATCAATAAACAACCATGACTGACCAAGACATGCATGTAAGATCTATTTCTGTTCGTTCTTTGGGGGTATTCCAAGTATGTGGTTTATGGACAAACCAGGATAAGTTACCTCAGAGTAGGCCTATCTTATGATAAGCCTCCTTAAAGGCTGGTCATTTGGCTTTACTCTTATAGCAGAACAAAACTATAGAGAGCTTCTTTTAGGAGTTTTACAACTCTTATAGAAAAACAAAACTATAGAGGTCTTCTTTTAGGAGTTTTACGGCTTAAAGGGGAAGTCTGGTGTCAATCAATCCTCAGCCCTGTTGTTTAAGATGACAGAGTGCTACGAGTAGATAAAAAAGAATGAGAAAATTTGATGCAACATAGACACAATAATGAACCGGCAGCTAAGACTAACTGAATGGGGCATAGAAATTAACTTTCAGTTTCATGTCCCTATGCCGCATTAAGTTAATGTTAGCTGTTATGGTTATGGTTTGCTATTGGGTCTATGTTGCATCGAATTTCCTCATTCGTTTACCTTACCAGACAGCATTCAGTAACCTCGAACAACAAACAGGACTGTAAATTAATTCACATCAAACTTCTCCTTTAATCTGAGTGCACTTGTCCAGGTATGTCACTGAAACACCTAACTGGCACCCCCCCACCCCTTAAGATGTTCCAAACATTCTCCTCATGAAAACCCCTCTGCCAGAAAGCATTGATGGACTAAGCCAGAGAGAGGGACTGAGAGAGAAGAAAAGAGAGAGAGAGAGAAAGAGATTGAGGGAGAAAGAGTGTCCTCTGTGAGTATAGCCCAGCAAAATATATAGGGTCATGACTGAATTGGTGTTCTAGCTATGTATAAACAAAAATGTGTGGGTGTGTGTATGTGGGTGTGTGTGTATGTGGGTGTGTGTGTTAGTGTCTGTTATTGCGTGTGCGCGTGTGTGTGTATGCATGCATGTACAAGAACTGCCTGACTATATATATATGTGTATGTGTACATACACATACATACACATGTATATATATAATGTATAATGTCTATTTTTTTAAGAAGAAATCCAGCCTCAAACTACTCTGTATCGTTGTGTGTGTGTGTAAGACAGGAGAGTTGTGGTCCCCTCTTCAATAGTGGTGTCTGTGTCAATGCGTATAAGCACAACCCTAAACCCTAAAGTCAACGCTTTGGAATTCGCCTGAAGATGTCGATGAAGTGCCCATGCAACTGTTGTGCGTGTGTGTGTGTGTGTGTGTGCGTGTGTGTGTGTGATACAGACCAATGTTAACTGTGGGGAATATGGGAGTGGGGGTGGGAAGAGGGGGGGGGGAGGGGAGTGGGTTGCAGGGTCCTCAACATAAGCTGTTATTGTTTCCATGTCTTTCTGTGTGTCACATCCACCCCCCACCCGCCCCCCGCCAACCATTTCTCTCACTCACTTACCCTCCCCCTGTTTCTTTCTTTCCCTCCATCCTTCCCTCATGTTTTTTCACTTGTCCCTGTGTCTGTACCACCCCCCTCACCCCCCCTCACTGTCTCCCCACCTACCCAGGACAGAGGAGGAGATCCAGGCTACAGAACCCAAAAACCCTGCCATGTATTCTAAACTAGAACCAGAATCAGAATCAGAATTTGTTTTATTGGGCATGTATATGTATGTATACAAGGAATTTGACTCCTGGTAGTTGTTAGTTCTCTATACACTCAACATGTAGACATGTGGTAGTATACATTCAGTGGACAAATAGTTCATTCCTTTGACCTGTGCACTCAACACAGCAACACAGGTGATTTCACAAAAAGTTAATTCTTTCCACCTGTGCACTTAACACAGGTGATTTCACCAATCAGCTACCAGAGTTATCTGTCTGTGGGTGTGTGTGTTCCTCACGAGGATAAGCTGGGTCAGAGAATGGCTGGATCGGACTCTCTGAATGTGGCAGGGATTTTACTTTCTGAAGACGGTGGGTCTCAACCAGATGCTCCTATCTATCTATCCGACCCCCCCTTTCCAAACAAACCCAATCGAAATCAAAAAAAGGCAAGCAGAAGTGTCTTGACTGAAAGAAAGATGGATACTATTTTTGTTCTTTGGAGAAAAAAAAGGACTTTTATTTTTCTACCTGTGGAAATGGAACGAAAACCAAAAGCTGTCTGTTTGTGTGTGTGTGTGTCTGTGTGTGTGTGTGTGTGTCCGAGGCCTGGTCTCTTACAAGACCTTTGACTTGAGTTGAGAAAAATGGGTGGTCACTCGTTCCATTAAGTGTCTTTTAGTTAATGCGACAATGAACGCATTAGTAGTTACCATGCCAACAAGCCATTTCCTGCTGCCTGTAGGGTCACAGGTCAAAAGGTTATGTGGGGCGTAATCAACCAGATTTCCTCATCGACCAATGGCGTTTCTCACTTTCTTAAATGCTACATAAAAAGTGTCCAACAACAGCGGCGTGTGTATGTGTACGTTTTGTGAACGTGCGTTATGGTCTCTACATGACGCACCAGTCACTATAAAAAAAGCTGTCTAGTAGCATTGTGTATAAGTTTGTGAGCGTGCGTTACGGTCTTCCGTAACGCACCGGTCACCGTGACGCAAACCGGTTAGTGCTTTTTTGGCTAACTTTGTCAGGCTATGTTAGCTATGAGAGAAACTTCAATGGAAAGGGTTACCAAATATGGGCGAAAAGAAAATCTATTCTAGGAAAGTGCCTGTAGCACAAATGCTCAGTCCACTCCTCAAGTGTGTCTCATAATAATAATAATAATAATAATAATGGTAATAATAATAATAATAACCATCATAATGAATTAATTATTATTGTTGTTGACATCATGGTGTACAAGAAAGGAAATAACATCTGTAATATTAATTAGAATGTTTTTTTGTTTTGTTTTACTTTTTTTTTACAATAAGCATTTTTACCTCTGTAAAAAGTAAAGTATAAATAAATATATATATATATATTATAAATATATATATATAATATCAAGTGTATGATGTACATTTTAAGTTTTATTTTTTTATCATTTCTAATAAGATGAAACTGATGGCTGGAAAAAGGTGGTTTTTGTTTCGTTTTTTGTTTTGTTTTGGTTTTTTTTTGAGAAAATGGAGGGAAAATGGAGGTGTGTGTAAATGAACAATACATCATACAGAAGCTAACCTGACACCAGGACCTCAGCCTGAGCCGTTTTTCATTGTGTCTGTGTGGGTTCAGTGTGTCAGTGTGTGTGTGTTGTGAAGTGTGTAGGTATGTCTGTGTGTGTGAGTGTGTGGGGGTGGACGTGATGGGAAGAATGTTGGTGAGAGTCTGTGTGTGTGGGGGGGGGTGGGGTGGGCTGTGTGTGTGGGTGTATGTACGTGTGTGTGTATGTGAGTGTACACGTGCATGTTTGTGTGTGCATGTGTGTGTGTCTGTGTGTGTGTGTGTGTGTGATATATATGTGTGTAGTGTGATTGACAGACGAGTGAGAAGAGGAGGAGGAGATGGAGAGGTCAGTAGTTCTGGAAACAGCTGAATGTCACAGCATCATTGGTCAGCAGAAGCACCTCACCCCACACACATACAAACACACACACCCACAGAACTATCAAGAGATAGGAGGAGTGTGTTCGGTGTGTGTATAAAGAGAGACAGAGAAAAAGAGAGAGAGAGAAAGTGTGTGTAGGAGAGAGAGAGTGTGTGTTTATGAGTGTGTGTGTGTGTTTTGGGGAGGTGGGGGTGGTGTGAAGGGGGTGTTAGGGAGGTTTAGTACATGGCTAATCCTGTCATCTTGATGGATATACCACACATACACACACACACACTCATAAACATACACTCTCTCTTTATACACACACATACACTCTCACACATGCATGCGTGCACACATTATGCCTTATAAAATCAGCTACATAGGAGGTTCTGCAACACAGTGTCTGCGATAACGCTACTTCTCAACATGTGGGACATTTGGTCAACAATGAGCAGTACATGGCTATGAACAAGCCCAGCATTCATGCTATGATTCAGACGATTCTGCGTTCAGAGATCATGTTTACCTTTGCCCTCAAAGTGTGAAATGGTATTACACAGTACTTGGTAAAGGTATATTGTAACATGACTTAAATGAATTTAAACATTTACTGCACTAATTTAATGCATTCTACACAAGACAGCTTTTAGCCGATGCCTCCAAAAAGAAAACTCACAAGTTTCCAAAAGGAAACACATTCATAGCCTCACAATAAGCTACTTTAAATAATTTTTTAAAAACAAATTTTAAAAACTATTTTAAAACCAATGGCAATGTTGAAAGTAGCCCTGTGTATTATGTAAAAAAGACATGTTTACACAAACAGTTCCTTGAGCTATATTAAAATGACGTTTGTACAAGTCGGTCGACGACCGTGATCAAATGGGTAGTTTATATGTTGATATTTGTTGACTTGATTTACAGATTACTTCATCTGTTTGTGAACATACATCTAAGAAAATGGTCTGGAACAGTTTGCAGTTCCTGCTGCGTTGGGAGGGATACAGTATAAAGAGAATGAGA
>CM059281.1:20495169-20500169 GCA_030347295.1 Setipinna tenuifilis | reverse complement strand
CACACACACACACACACACACACACACACAGTGACTTGACTGGGCCTTCTTGCTCTCCTGCACACACACACGCACACACACACACACACACACACACACACACACACACACTCAGTGACTTGACTGGGCCTTCTTTCTTTCCTGCAGATGAAAGGGGGAGATCATGTGTGTCCCCACAGGCCACATGCCCCCTCTCACACTCACACACCTACTCATCCTCAGTGTGTGTGTGTGTGTGTGTGTGTGTGTGTGTGTGTGAGAGAGACAGATAGATAGATAGATAGATAGATAGATAGATAGATAGATAGATAGATAGAGAAGAAAGGAAGTCAGAAAGACAAAGGGAAAAATGGGAAAAGGAATGTATGTGTGTGTGTGTGTGGAAGTGAGTGAAAGAGAGAGAGAATCCAGAAAGGAAAACGTGTGTGTGCAAGGAGGCGTGAAAAAGAATGTGTGTGTGTGTGTGTGTGTGTGTGTGTGTGTGTGTGTGTATGGTGGGTGTCAGAGTGTAACTAAAGACACCGGAGAGGTCAGTGTGTGTGTGTGTGTGCACGTGTGTGTGTGTGCGTGTGGTGGGTGTCAAAGTGTAACTAAAGAGAGTGGAGAGGTCGGCGAGGAGAAAGAGGGAGGAGAAGAGATTTGTTCTGCCTTCTTGACCCCTGGAGGGGGGTGGGGGAGTGGGGAGGGGTGCATCTCTGGGGATATGGTTGACCACACTGCTTTAGGATGCCCTAAGGGTGTGTGTGTGTGTGTGTTTGTGTGTGTGTGTGTGTGTGTGTCTGTTGAGGGATGAGAAGGGGGCTTTGCAGGAACTCTGGGACTCCGGAGTGAAGTAGACTTGTGTGTGTGTGTGTGTTCGTCTGTTGAGGGATGACTTTGCAGGAACTTTGGGACTCTGGAATGGAGTAGACTTGTGTCTTTTTCACATCACACTCTTCTACGCCACAAGCGAAATGTTCACTTCTTTTCTGAAAAAATAAAAATAAATGGTGTACTTTGTGCATTAAAAACACACATACATAGTCCACCTTATCCCGTATGCTTAGTTTATTTATGTCAACTGGCTCTGTGTCTTCAGACGGGGTGTGTTCAGACCTACATATTTGTTATTTGTATATTTGTGCTATAAAAATAGTTAATTGCAGTTATTAATGCACGGCGCACACACACAAACACACACATACACCCCCTGTCACACTCCTCTCTATTTTCTCAGTCTTTTACTCTCTCTCATTCTTGTTCTCTCTAACACGCCCACACACACACATACACTCTCCCTCACACACACACACACACATATTGGTTCAGATTTGCTGTCCTGCTATATTGGAGTTATTTGCATGCCATGTCACTATGCATGCCAAAGACATGTTTGTCAGAACAGCATTACAGTTTATTAATACATATACTTTAACATATAAATACTGACTGATGCAGTAATTATTCAATAATACATACAGTAAATGTATTTTTCAAGCGTATCAGGAATGGAAATTCGCTTCAGCGACCAGCCAAATGCAGGTAAAATATGAAAGTGGATGATCAATTTTGGACACAAGAAAATAGTTTATTATTAAGTGGCTGGTGAATTGTATCATTTATTTATTAAGTTATTATATTGTGCTTATGGCCCATTGGCAGAGCCCAAGCCTCACCCATGTGAGGGTCTATATAAAGAGCTCTTTTCCAAAACGCTATAAATCCATTTTCAAAAATATTCCAAAATTAAGTGTTTTTATTGTCTATTTATTGCTAATATTACTATAATGTTTACATTTGTTCTGAAAATACCAGATAAAAATAAAAAAATAATTTAAAAATAAATAAATAAATTTAAAAAAAATAAAAAATAAAACAAAAAATAGGAATTAAATGGCTTTTATCTCGTTTTGGAAAAGAACTTTTCATATATTACTTTGATTACACTTCATTTTACTGTCGTGCTACTTACACTGTACTATAGGGTCAGGGTTAGGGTTAGGTATGTAGCGTGTGTGTGTGTGTGTATATTCCATGGGCTGGCCACATATGCGGTGTTCTCCTCTGGTCAGCTGTGAGTGTATGTGTATATGTGTGTGCGTGTGTGTGTGTATGTGCATTGACCATGGCCTGCAGTATATATATGCTGTATTCTCTGGTGAGCTGTGCGTATGTGTATATGTGTGTGTGTGTGTGTGTGTGTGTGTGTTCTCCTCTGGTGAGCTGTGTGTGTGTGTGTGTGTGTGTGTGTGTGTGTGTGTGTGTTCTCCTCTGGTGAGCTGTGTGTGTGTAAGTGTGTGTGTGTGTTCTCCTCTGGTGAGCTGTGTGTGTGTAAGTGTGTGTGTGTGTGTGTTCTCCTCTGGTGAGCTGTCACTCAGTCCCTCCCCCCCCGCCGTGACCCCTGGGAGAGGGTGCTTGGGCCGGGTCAGCCACAGAATGCAACAGGAAGCGCTCTTCCTGTGCCGGGGTCGTCGGCATGGCGACCATCAACGGTGGGAATTCCAATGTCAGTGGCCTGGTAACGGGACACTCACACAGGACGACACACACACACACACACGCACACACACACACACACATACATACAAGCACACACATGCAAGCTAGCACACACACTCACATATATGCTATTACACTCACTTACACACACTTGCAAGCAAGCACATATACCCACCCACACACACGAACAAACATAAATGCGCACACACACACACACACGAACACACACATAAACACATACTCTCTCTCTCTCTCTCATTACACAAACACACTCTCTCTCTCTCTCTCTCTCTTTATACACACACACACACACAAACACACACACACACATTAATACAAAACAACATAATTAATACAAACATACTCAATATCACAAGCACAACACCAGTCGTATAAATCATCTTTTATTTTAATCAGCGGTTTGGCAGTATATCATGAACATAACAATCAAAACAAAAACAAAACAAAATTTAAAAACAAAACATCAAAACGCAAACTCAGATACAGTGACAACACTTGGCACTGCATAAGGACAGAATACAAAAGATTTATTCATCGTTTTTTTTTTAACAAAAATTAAAAATAAAAAGACAACCATTAACATGAAGTGCCGCTGATAACTGCCACTTAGTACCGAAACCAATAAATCAAATACTTCTGAATTCCAGCTTTTGTTTTTCTTTTTGTTTTTATTTTTCCTCTTTTCTTTCTTTTTTTGACAGACTGGTTATCAACATCAAATGTGTTGCCAACAGTATACTTAAAACTCTTTTTACTACCCCATCTCTAGTTAAGTGTCGGGTTCATCGCTATGGGCCAGAGGTGTCAATCCCGGGTTCAGAAAGTTAAAATCCCTGCCACAAATTTGATCCAACCAGCTCTGAATCTATCTGATTGTAATGAGCACTCAAGACAGGTAGATCAGTTACTCAGTGAAGTCACCTGTGTTAAAAGGAAAACGTGGCAGGGTTTTTTACTTTTTGAACCCGGGATTGACACCTCTGCTATGGGCCCAGACCGAAGGAAAAAAAATCGCAGTTTTCTTTCCAGTCTTAGTGAGGTGATGTTTTCTCATAGCTTGTATTTTTTAATTAATCTCTTAAAAGACTGTGTGGATTTGTTGTCAGCTATGTGGCTGAAACTTCAAATGAGTGCTATGGATTACGACCTTGAAAAACGTGGGTCAATGAATGAATGAATACCTACATAGCACAAAACATACAAAAGAAACCCTTCAGTATAACTGGACTTCTTTTTCTTTTCAGTAAATGCTTTTAAAAAACATGTTCCTCCGACAAACATTCATTCACTCTTTCATCATAACTCCTCTGTCTGTGAGACCCCTCACACAACACCCCCCCCTACAATTCCCCTACCCCCCCTATCCAAACCTTCCCATCCCACTCCAGAAGACCTCCCGGGAGAGATCCGGTTCTGATTAGGGCCGGACTCTAGCCTGACCTGGGCCAGACCGAAGCCTACTGTAACTAGTAGGGTATCTTCTTGAGGTGTTGGGAGAGAGGTTTATGAACATTCTACTCACACAGCTTGGCTAGCTTCACACAGCTAAGTTAGCTTCACACCGCTAGGCTAGCTGGCATCTGTAACACTCAACCCCCAAACCTCACTCCCAACCCTGTTCACGGCACCACTATAACCAGCTGCGTCTTTCAGCGCAGTCAAGCCCTAGGTTCGAACCCACAAAGACACGCTACCAGGTAAGCTAAAAGCCGGAGCTATTAGCTAAGTTATCCTCTCCTTGAAGCAGGGGCGCTGCTAGAAATTGTGGGCCCACTGAAATAAAACAATTTTGGGCCCCCATCCCAACCATATCATAGTCCTCTGTGGGCCCCTGTGAAGCTCTGAGCCCCCTTGAAGTGTCAGGAGGGAGGTTTGCTAACATTATGCTAGGCTAGCTAGCATCCATTACAGCTCCATTACAAACAGACCTGGGTACACACTCACACAGGGACCGGCTGCATTTTGCTGCCTTGTACAAAGATGTGCACAAAACTTCATGAAACAGGAAGAGAGACATTACAAAAAACCAAACCACCACCAAAACAATTGGGGGGAAAAAAGGCAAATCTTCATTAGATACACTTCGGATACTCACTTCCCATATCCACTAGCAACACTACCCACCCCCTACCCTACGCACTCCTTAGACACACAAGTGCAACCAGGTGAAGACATTAAAGTGACTGAGAGGAGACAAAGACTGTGGTGACCTTTGACCCGGAAGGAATAGTTTTCATAGCGATTGGCGATGGAGGGGAATGCCTTGTCCTTTTTGCACCTTGGGAATGATGCCAGAGTTTGAACATGTAAGACAGAGACTTTGTGTGTGTGTGTATGTGTGTGTGAAAGAGAATGTAAGTGTGTAAAAGGGTGAGTAAGTGAGTCAGTGTGTGTGTATGTGCATGTAAGTGTTTGTATATGTGTGTAGAAAGCTGAAGTGACCCCCTTCCCCAAACATACACACACACACACACACACACACACACACACACACCCTGTGT
>CM059281.1:20485169-20490169 GCA_030347295.1 Setipinna tenuifilis | reverse complement strand
TGTGTGTTTGTGTTTGCTACAGTGTGTTTGTGTATTTGCTACAATGTGTGTGTGCTACGATGTGTGTTACAGTGTGTTTGTTACGCTGTGTGTGTGTTACGGTATGTTTGTTACGCTGTGTGTGTATGTGCTTGCTACGGTGTCTGTGTGTTTGCTACAGTGTGTGTGTTTGCTATGGTGTTTATGTGTTTCCTCCGGTGTGTGTGTGTTTGCTCTGGTGTGTGTGTGTGTGTGTACCTGGTGTCGATGTCGGCAGCCTGGATGGTGTTGAAGAGCAGCTCTGCCACGCCCACTCCCTCCACGTTGATGAGGTGGGGCTGGAACAGGGCCTCAGGAGCCTCGAACCGCTCACCCCCCACCTTGATCACACGCCCGTCAGGCAGCTACACACACACACACACACACACACACACGCACACGCACACGCACACACATACACTTAATGTATACACACACACACACATGCATATACAAATCATGCATACACACACATATACAATGCACACACACAGGCACACAATGCATAGACACACACACAGACATGTATATACACATCATGCATGGACACACACACACACACACACAAACAAACAAAATAAACCATTAGGCTAGAGTTCTGCTGCCCTCTGTTTTGTTAATCTGCTATGACCCGAGTGCCTTATCGTTACTGACCAATAGAGGGCGCCCAAGATAATGACACTTCCAGACAGGCCATTTGAATCCTAAGTGCATATTTGCATGCTGTGGGCACTTAACTATGTGACTGTGTGTGTGTGTGTGTGTGTGTGTGTGTGTGTACCGTGTATGACTCCACTAGTACGGTGGTCTCTAAGGCCAGTTTCTGCTCCTGCTCGATGTTGTAGCCCACGTAGCACAGCTTCTGACTGTGTGTGTGTGTGTGTGTGTGTGAGTGTGTGTGTGTACCGTGTATGACTCCACTAGTACGGTGGTCTCCAGGGCGAGCTTCTGCTCCTGCTCGATGTGTGCGTGTGTGTGTGTGAGAGAGAGTGTGTGTACCGTGTATGACTCCACTAGTACAGTGGTCTCGAGGGCGAGTTTCTGCTCCTGCTTGATGTATGTGTGTGTGTGTGTGTGTGTGTGTGTGTGTGTGTGTGTGTGTGTGTGTGTGTGTGTACCGTGTATGACTCCACTAGTACGGTGGTCTCTAAGGCCAGTTTCTGCTCCTGCTCGATGTTGTAGCCCACGTAGCACAGCTTCTCCTTCATCATGCGCACCGTCTCAAAGTCCGCAGAGTGGTTGAAGGCATAGCCACGCAACAGCAGCAGCTAAACACACACAGACGTAGACACAACACACACACACAGACAAACACATCACACATGTAGACACAACACACACATAGACACCACACACACATAGACAACACACAACACACACATAAACACAACACACACATAAACACAACACACACATCGACCCAAAGACACAACACACAGGGGGGTTGGATGAGAAGAAAGGAGAAAGAGAGGGATTAAAAACAGCGAGAAAATGAAAACAAAGAACAGATTTTACTGAGTATACAGCAGAGGTATACATGTGTGTGTGTGTGTGTGTTTACCTTAATAAATTAGTGTGTGATGTCCCTGCCTGTGATGTCCAGTCTGTGTGTGTGTGTGTATGTGTGTGTGTGTGTATACCTTGATGAGGTAGCGTGTGATGTCCCTGCCTGCGATGTCCAGTCTGCGTGTGAGGTGTGTGTGTGTGTGTATGTATGTGTGTGTGTGTGTGTGTGTGTGTACCTTGATGAGGTAGCGTGTGATGTCCCTGCCTGCGATGTCCAGTCTGCGTGTGAGGTGTGTGTGTGTGTGTATGTGTGTGTGTGTGTGTGTGTACCTTGATGAGGTAGCGTGTGATGTCCCTGCCTGCGATGTCCAGTCTGCGTGTGAGGTGGGGCAGGGAGAAGCCCTCATACACGGGACAGATGTGTGTGACGCCGTCACCCGAGTCCACCACCACACCCGTCAGCAAGCCTGTGGGGACACACACACGCACACACAAACACACACACACACACACACACACACACACACGCACACACAATCACACACACAGGAACACAGGTATCTGAGGTCATCGTAGTGCCCAGCGAAAATGTAAAAGAACACAAATACCTCACAGTACTACATATCGTCTGCCCTGCACTTTAATGTTTAATGTTTAATGTCTAATGTCTTGACCTGCACTTTAATATTTAATGTCTTCATTTAATGTTGTCCTGTCTTGTCTATGAACGTAGACATAGAAACATAATTTCGATTCCTTGTATGTTCTATGTGAAGAATCGACAATAAAGCTGCCTTGCCTTACACAAACATCTTAGGTCAAGCCAAATATCAGCCAATAGCAAATATGGCAAATGTCATTGGAAGTGGAGGCCGGGGGCGGGGTAGGGGTGTTTGGTATAAACCACAGCTGTCTTAACACCTAAATACTAAAACTAAGACTTAAACTAAATTAAACATTTTACAAACTAAAACCAGCCAATTCTCAAAATAAAAAAAACTAAAACTAAAACCAGACTGACCAAAACTAAACTGAAACTTAACAAATGAACTGAAAAAACGAAATAAAAACAAAACCTCTAAAATGTAAAACTCTAATAACTCTGCCATGTATCCCATCAGCCATTGCAGCAGAAAGCAGGAAGCTCAGCTGGGGATTGGCTGGGAGGGAGAGGATGAGGATGAGCTCTCTCTCTCTCTCTCAATCGGCCTCTTTCATGGGGCACACACGAGTCCAGTTCCAAACTCGCCCAGGGAGCGGACACACCACAGAGAGATGCACTGTGGGTAGTCTGTCAAAGCTACTGTTTGTGTGTGTGTGTGTGTGTGTGTGTGTGTGTGTGTGTGTGTCAGTCAGTCTGTGTCTGTTTGTTTGTGTCTGTCAAAGCTGTGTTGGTGTGTATGTGTGTGTGTTTGTGTCTCTCTTGGTGTGTATGTGTGTGTGTTTGTGTCTCTCTTGGTGTGTGCGTGTGTGTGTGCGTGCCTGTGTGTGTGTCTTGGTGTGTATCTGTGTGTGTGTATGTGTTGGTGTCAATCTGTGTGTATGTGAGTGTGTGTGTGTGTGTGTGTGTGTGTGTGTGTGTGTGTGTGTGTGTGTGTGTGTGTGTGTTGGTCAATCAAAGCGGCTTTATGTTGTGCTGTGAATCTGCACTGGCTTCCCCCAGAGCTGAGCTCCATAACTGGGTCGCCTCTACTGGGCCACTCCACTCACAGACAATGGCTGACTTGTACACACGGGAGTGTGTGTGTGTGTGTGTGTGTGTGTGTGTGTGTGTGTGTGTGTGTGTGTGTGTCACTAAGTTTAGAGTACTTGTACATGCGGGAGACTATAAAAAAATCCCCAACAGCTCATGGTGTGTGTGTGTGTGTGTGTGTATCACTAAGTTTAGAGTCAATTGAAGATGCACAGACTCTGGAATTGGCCGTTGTTTCTTAAGCATTGAAAAAAAGGTCTTTTTTAAATGCCAGTTGGAGTAATCGTCAAGACCAACCACACAATAAACAAAACAAAGTAAAAAGAAAATGCCAATTTACATTAAATTTACAACTCTTCAATTATTATCTTAACATAAAACTTTAAATAGCACGCTCTAGATCCGGAGCTCATAATGCCAGATCCAGAGATTGGCTGAATGGATTAAAAACAATGGGAAAACTTAAAGGAAAACTTCAGTGTATATCACTTCATAGCCCTGTTTTTTGAGGTTACAGAGTACTGTTGGTAAGAAAAAAAGAACAGGAATATTTGATGTAACACAGACCAAATAATGAACTGGTAGCTACCAATTACTTAATGGGGCATAGAGACTCACTATCAGTTTACATTCCCTATGCCCCACTGAGTAAGTGTTAGCTACCAGTTCATTATTCAATCTACGCTCATGAAATTTTCTTGTTCTTTCTCCTACCAAAAACACTCTGTAACCTCGAATATAACAGGGCTATGAAGTGATTTACATCAAAGTTTTCCTTTAACTGTTTAACTCTCAGGGAGTTGGAAACTTAGCCTATTTGCCAAAAAAGTGGAGTGGTCCTTTAATGACCTGACATATGTAGATTTGACATGACACAGAGGTGCATGTTGACAAATATGACCCCTCTGGACCATAAATATCATTTTATCTTCCTGTTGTTGGTTTTGCTGCACACTGACAGCTCAACCACACCGCCTCCAACACACACTTCTCTACACATGACACATGTCCAAATATGGTGTCTGATATGGAAGCAAACACTTCCTGTGTCTTACTTACCACACACACACACACACACATACACACACACACACACACACACACACACACAGACACACACACACACGTACACACACTACAGAGGGCATGTTAACATTCCTTTGAATGTGCTTCATCCATCATGCTCAAGGAGATCCAGCTGTGTGTCCTGACCTGCGTGTGTGTGTGTGTGTGTGTGTGTGTGTAGATATTTTCTCAAAGTAAGAAGAGTCAAACCCAACTGAAAAGAGTGTGTGTGTGTGTGTGTGTTTGTGTAAACTCACCTTGAGCGTAGAGTGTGAGAACGGCCTGGATAGCAATGTAAACTCCACCGAACTGATATGTCTCAAACATCACCTGCACACACACACATAATGCTGTTAGTTTAGTCGGTTTAACTGAGAAGACTCTTTCATAAACAGTCTCATACATTCTTACAAACACAAAACACAGTCTGTCAAGTACCATAGTAAGCTCAGGAGAGAATAGCAGCAGCATTCACACACACACACACACACACACACACACACACACACACACACACACACCTTTCTCTTTCATTGACACACCTCGGTATTCTTGATTTTTTTTTTATACTCGAAACAACCTAAGGTCACCCACAGACAAACAACACACACCTCCACACACACACACACACACACACACACACCCACTCTCGCGCACGTGCACACACACCTCGATGATCTTCTCGCGGTTCTTGGTGGGGTTCATGGGTGGTTCGGTG
>CM059281.1:20465169-20482669 GCA_030347295.1 Setipinna tenuifilis | reverse complement strand
CAAAGGTCACCCAGCGTCACTGCACTACAGTCTGCCCACATCAACGAGACTCCAACATCATGCTCCGACTGGTGCAGCAGCTCATGTGTAACACACACTCACGTGTAACACACTCACGTGTAACACACACTCATGTGTAACACACACTCATGTGTAACACACACTCACATGTAACATACACTCACATGTACACACTCATATGTAAGACACACTCACGTGTAACACACACTCACGTGTACACACACTCACGTGTACACACAGTCACGTGTACACACAGTCACGTGTAGCACACACTCACGTGTAACACACACTCACGTGTACACACTCATATGTAACACACACTCACGTGTAACACACACTCACGTGTACACACAGTCATGTGTAACACACAGTCACGTGTAACACACTCACGTAGCACACACTCACGTGTAGCACACACTCACGTGTAGCACACACTCACGTGTAACACACACTTAGTGTAGAACGTTAGTAAACCCCCGTCCCGACACCACAAAAATATACACTGACTGAGCTAATAGCCTGGCCTTTAGCTTCCTTCTGTCTCCCAATCTGTGAGATGTTGCTGGGAGGTCGCGGGTTCGAGACTGGGTCTGGGCTGCGCAGGAAGACCTCGGTCACACACACACACACACACACACACACACACACACACACACACACACACACACACACACACACACACACACGTCAGCTCCTGTGTGTCAGCCTCTTACTCATAGCTTAGCTGCTGTGTGTGTTCTCTCTGATGTTATTTTTACCTCAGTGACGCACAGAATGATAGAGACATGGTGGGAAACTGGTTAGGGGGACAGACTAGACTTGATTGTGTGTGTGTGTGTGTGTGTGTGTGTGTGTGTTAACTGTGGTTTTAAAAAGTGCTCCCTCATTTCCTACATGCACTTACCTTGTACTACCTTGTACCTTGTACTATCACACATGCATACACACGTGTGTGTGTGTGTGTGTGTGTGTGTGTGTGTGTGTGTGTGTGTGTGTGTATGAACGTTCAATCACAGAGCGTGCACAAACTCAAAATCTAATCCAGAATGGTCTGAAAAACTGTAAGAAACACTAATGTAGGGTTAGTCCTGGTGTGAGCTGTGTCTTCTCGTAATTGTGCTGGATAGTGTGTGTGTGTGTGTTAATTGAAGTTCATACGAAGCCGATTAGCAGTGCAATAGTAGGGCACCATGTCTCACGGTGCTGACACCTGATTTAGGCTGACCTGGAAGGTCGTGACCTCTTTCACTGGGACAGGAAGTGAGTAAGTGTCATTTTAGGTGACTGACAGAAGAGAGGTGGAGAGTGTATGGCATATTTGAACAGAAAGTGTGTGTGAAAGTGTGTTTGTGTTCTTTACTTATGTGTTAATGTTAAGCACACTGGTGTGTGTTTGTGTTTGTGTGTGTGTCTGTGTGTATGTGTGTGTCTGTGTCTGTGAGGGAGCGAGTGAGGGAGCGAGTGAGCAAACGAGCCAGCGAGCGAGAAAGCAGGAGGGAGAGAAAGAGAGAGAGAGAGAGAGAAAGTATGTGGTGTGTGTTGTGTGTGTGCACAAAAGAGAGACAGAGAGGTAGTGTGTGTGTGTGTGTGTGCACAAAGATTTTAACAGAAGTTAAAGGAAGTACAATGGTGTGTATGTGTTAGTCCAGTGTTTCACTTGGCCTGTAACTCCAAAAAAGCAAACTGGCAACACTGATGATGGGCTTGACCCAAAACACTTGCCTCCAGATTTTCTGCATGGGCTGTATTGTTTTCACCATGTCTATCAAATACAGATTTTTGAAACCATTTAGCTCCTGTGTGCAATTCTCTACCCTCCTTGCATTTGTACCGACACACACACACACACACACACACACACACACACACACACACACACACACTCCTCCTAGCTGATCCCACCCTCTCCAGCAATAAGCACCCTCAGGGTCATGGTGGTGGCTGCGCTGGTCAGTCAGCGGCTGGTTAATGTGTAAGCCAGACTCACACCCTGATAACACAGCTGTAAATCAGTGCAGCCATATTTCACAGCCTCAGGCTCAGGATAGCGGTCATTCATGTTCTGCTGTGTGTTCCCATATGGTCCTTCAGTAAAGGGTCTTTATAGTCACATATGGTGTGTTGTGTATTACTGCTGCACAACTGATTGATTGATTAATTGATTGATTGATTTACTGATTGACTGATTTTTAATGCAAACTGTAATAGGAACTAATGTAATTATCTAATCGCAAGGGATACATTTAATCATGCGGCTCACGAATCTGTCGCAATAGGTAATAAAAGAAACAAAAATCGGAGCAACACAGATGTAAGCATGACTTCAGTTTTAATTAAGATGCACAGCAGAAGAAGGGCCTAACGTTTCGAAACACCTTAATTAAAACTTAAGTTACGCGTACATCTGTGTTGAGCATATCCTCTTGAGGTGTTCAGGAGGGAGATTTACCAACTTTGTAACACCAAGCTGTGCCAGCTGGCATCAGTAACACTCGTTTGCTGTCATATCATGTTAAGCCAGCCAGCCGGCCAGCCGGCCAGCCAGACAGCCAGACAGACGGCCAGACAGACGGCCAGACAGACAGCCAGCCAGCCACACAGACAGACAGACAGACAGACAGCCAGACAGACAGCCAGACAGACAGCCAGCCAGACAGCCGGACAGACAGACAGCCAGCCAGCCAGACAGACAGCCAGACAGACAAGACAGACAGACAGACAGACAAGACAGACAGACAGCAAAGTGGAATAAGCCCACTGTGACCAATGACGGAACATAAGCACAGTGATGTCTGGCGATTAGGTAGTTAAGACACTGATCATATATGAATACTCATAAATATGCATATTTGACAGGCAATAGGAGCAATTTATTGCCAAGTGAGGATGAAGAATGAGTTACCTATTAGATGATTGGTTAAAAGGAATGTAACAGGGCAATAAGAAGGCCTGCGATTGGTTACCTTGATCTCGATGTTGCCCACTTTGGCCGTGGAGCGGATGATTGGCCGACCCACCAGCGCGGGGAAGATGTGCTCGGGGAAGTTAGAGCCTGCATAGCCACACTTGACAAACTGAGGGAGAGAGGGAGAGGGAGAGGGAGAGGGAGAGAGGGGGGGGGAGAGAGAGAGAGAGAGAGAGAGAGAGAGAGAGAGGGAGAGGGAGAGAGAGAGGAGATAGTTAGACAGACAGACAGGCAGACAGAGAGAAAGACAGGCAGACAGAGAGAGAGACAGACAGACAGACAGACAGACAGACACAGATAGCCAGATGTAGGGGAGGAAAAGCAAGAGAGAGAAATACATTTTAATCTAATGACATTTTTGTTTTACTTTAATTCACAGAACACCTTCACACTTTCAGGTGTCATCAATAAATGCATTTTGATTTGAGCTTTGTGTCTTTCACCAGACAGTAAGGTCTGTGTGCAAGTGACACCTGAATTCACAAAGTAACATAGAACCTTTCAACAGGATGTTGTACAACAAGCGAGGTGTCACTGAATGCAGAATGGTGCAAGGATCAAGGACTCGACAACGGTCTGTGGGTCAGCAGTTCCACTATGCATCATTTTTTAAGGTCAGCTAGACTGAGAGAAAGTACCCTACTTGGTGATCTGGCCATCCAGTATCTAAAGTAAACGTTTGTATCTGATATAAGTTTGCTGTAAGTGCAGATCACTCAGGTCTAGAAGGCTGGTTTTAACTGTAGCAACGACTCCATCGGGCCAAAAAAGGGTTAATATGTTGTATTTTGGCTAGAGTAGTGGACAACAGGTGTAGACAAATCTCTTCATCCACCTTTACTGCCAGACGAAAAAACACTGCGATTCCCAGCCTGTGTAACCCAATTTAAGTAGTTAGACAGCTAAATGCAGGAAAGAAGTGAGGCGCCATTTAAGTAGTTCCGGGGGAAATGAAAAGGGACAGACAGACAGATGCCTTGTACGGTTACATCTCTGCAACTTCCTTGTTACATTGTAACGACAGTTCGCTAGATGCCTTAGCTGCCTATGATACCAGCCATACCGTCTGGATCCTACAGCTTGCTTATACGTTACATTCATTTGAGTTGCTGGATAGCCAGCTGTGTTATTGTGAAGACATAGACTACTAGTGGAGTTGCACTGACGGTAAATCATTTCAGACATAATTTATACTGATGATAAACATTAGGATAGGCACGTACATCCTGCTAACCAACTAGGCTACGCGCTAAGGTGATGTGCATTTCGGTCACATACTGCTGGTAACTGATATTTCTGTCAGCTGGCTAACTGGCTAAGTCAATGCAACTGTCATGCTGTTTCAGTTAACACAGGCTAACCTTACTGCAACAATGCACATACAATCTTTATAGGATGTCAAAATGATCCGTCTCATTTGACTACCGCACCACAATGTACCACTGCCATCTTTCATTCACAACCTGGCATTTGCATTCCTTGATGAAACCCACCCAGTCTCGCTCTGTAGTTGGGTCACTAGTGCAGCATACTTCCTGTTTCTACTGAGCCCTTTTTACCGTCAGAAAAAAGACAACAGTGAGAAGAATAACGGTTGACTATCGCCGCCAAATAGACTATTATTGTGTTTAGGTTTTGGACTTACCCCTGTACCATTGTCGCAAACCACCACTTTCCTTCCCTGACTGTCCATTTCTTGTCTGATCCCTGAAACCCGCAGTCCTGCCCTGCACAACTTTCTTCGTCTGCGAGGCGGAAATCACACATCCTCCCCGGCTCCTGCAACGGGCTTCTTCCGGAATGTTTAGCATGTGACCTCATCATTTAAGTGTCAGCCAACCTTTAAAGCCACTCAGGATTTTGCATGTGGTTTTGTCTGGACAACTGTTTTCTTTGTTTATTCTCTTTTTTGCAAATCAAAGCAGCAGCCTGGGGTTTAAACTGCACATGCATGCCTTGGTGCTATTATGTGCAAGAACATTACACAGAGCTGCCAAATGTGGGTTTTCTGCTAGATTAGATATTATTGTTAGGTATAGAAAAATAGTTAAGCTGTTGCACAACACAACGGCAGGTATGTTCAATTTTACACCGGTTCAAGTACGCACAGACAACAGTAACATTGGTATAGCTGTCATATGTCGGTTCGGACATTGGTTGTGTTTGAGCCCCCCCGTGTGGTTAGATTACAACATGCACGACTTTTATTTTGACATGGATATTTATGGATGTGTGCCATATATGCCTATATTAGATCTATTCGGAAAATCCCTGGCGTACAGAGAAGAAAAACATTGTAGTGACGGCACTACATCTATTAAGTGATTATATCGACAATACATTTTTTATTTCCCCGATAGACAACCTAGGAATTTAACTCTATCACCAAATTTGAGCACTTTTAATTTGACAATTTGTGTGAAGCATTCACTGTGGTGTGTTCACTACTACTGCGCTACTGTTCTCTCACTGAAGGGGTGAAAGTGCAACAGCCTCACTGGCCATAGAATAAGTGCAGATTATTTCACTCAAGATTTTAAAGTCCTCTTTGGATTATCGATGACATATTTATTAGTTGTCCTGCAATGTGGTTATTTGCACAGCTGAACTCACTTCCTGCTTTTACCGGTTAAGTATTGTGAAGAAACTATTCTTGTCAGAGTCAGCCTACAGCCAGTTTAGTTGGAAAGATAATGTGAAGATAGATGCTATTTCTCTTGCAATTGCATCGCCAGTTTAGCAGGGATTCCTCATACAAATACAGTCTCTGGTACTACTTATATCCGAATTGTTTGTGCCAAGGATGGAAACTTCACTTCTTGGAAAGTTATCTAGTAAGCTGTATGCTAGGAAGCTAGCATAATGACAGTAGAGTTGAGGTGTCAACCTTGCTAGTTGGCAAACTGACTAAATGGTCAAGTTGCGTTTATGTCCACACTCGTCCGTAATATTCATCTTGTCATCTTGTTGTTGTGTCTGACGTGTAGTCTTTGCTGTGGGTTCTAGCGGGTGACCGCTGAGGTCATTCTCACGATGATTCAAGCCTTGAACGGTGCCAGACATCTCGCCACAGCTACAATGAAACGCGCCGGTAAGAAAACCTTTTTTCTGTTAAAAAACAAAACTCGAAGTTTGTCCGTTCAGTTACAGAGGTTTGTCACATTCTTCTTAAGTTTTGCCCCTGTTCTTGCTCAATGCCGACATAGGATTGTGTCTGGTAACAATATTGTTATAATCAATGTCGTAAGAAGTTCAGTAGTACAACTGTAACAACGCTGGTGACATGTAACGACATAAGGAGGTTTTACTGTCATTTTATGTCAATAGCTAATGATGGAGGCTCTACAGAAAGGAGGAAGAAGTTGTTCCTCTGCCCACTAGTCCCTAGTTTCAGGGCATAATACCTCTGGCCTGATGGGAGACCGGCAGGCACTGACTTGGGTCAGTTATACAGTATCCATGCTGATTGACCATGCCTTCCTATGCAGGCACTTGATCATACACATGGCCTAGAGTGGGGGTGTAGCTCAGACAATGCTTTGGGCAGTCTTATTTATCACCTAGTACAGAGCTCTCATCTCCTCTACACTACAGCTGGGGTATACCACACTTTTGCAACTCTGGTAGATGATACTCTCTGCTGGGCTGTAGAATGCTAGTCTTGATGGAAGAGAACATTTTAGCGTAATATTTATGATTTAACACTTGTGGCATCAAATGCTAAGATGTCAGTAAGACGTCATGAACATTTTATGCAGGGTCAAGGAAAAAACGTAAAACGTTTTGTCTATGAAAAATGAGTATGAGCCTTGTACAAAGCAGGAGCCCCTTAAGGCCCACCGAAATCCTGCCAACACGACATACAAATTTTGTGATAGTCTTAACCCTGACATTACTGTTGTGATGCATCAAAAAGTATAAAGCCTTGAGTTACAACCACTGAGCACTGAGATAACCACAAGGTTTTTTGAATGAGACATAAGAAAGACAATTCCACTTTTAACCTGCAGGGCGACCGAAGAGGAAAAGTGCTTTAGTGTTGCTTTAATAATAATAATAATAATAATAATAATAATAATAATATTGTTGTTGTTGTTATTATTGTTATTATTATAATTATAATAATAATAGTAACAATAATTATATTTTGTATTAGTTGCTACAGAGTTCCGGTTGCCAGTCCCCTGGGGGGAGCTGAGGGGGCAGGTGTGGGGTCCTGAAGAAGGCCGTCCTGTCTTATGCCTGCACGGCTGGGCAGACAACTCTGGGTCCTTCAACACCTTGATCCCGCTGTTACCACAAGGTAGGCTGTGTGAGTAAGGATATGGGTGTGTGTGTTGAGTGTGTTTGTGTGTTAGTATTTGTTCCGTAGTTGAGGTGGTAGGCACAGAGTAACTCAGCATACATTTCTCTGACAATACTGCCCTACAAAGCCAAAAGGCAGTAACTACATATTTTGTCAAAATTGAGATTAGACTGAAAATTAGCTTTGTAACATCTCTTTGTCTTGTGACTAAAAGTCTTGCTTCCTTCTCTTAAGAAAGTACCTGGAAACAGTGCCACTATTATACCAACAACATGTTGGACTGGGCAGTATGACAACTTTGAAGGCATTTTTCTCAGTTTCAGTGTTTATATAGTTACTGCTTTGTAGGGCAGAATATTGCCCACTGTTTACATCACATCAGTGATAACGTAACAATAGTATTACGATATACTTAATATATAACTCGACAGTCGATATATTGCCCAACGCCTATTCTGTAGACTTGTGTTTGGTTTATAATCGTAAAGACTTTGCCTTACGCTATGCTTCATTGTCCCCCCTTCTCTGGTCTGTGTAGAGTGGAGGTGTGTGGCTGTGGATATGGCAGGCCATGGTCTGTCCTCCCCAAGACCTCCAGGAGTGTTTTACACTTTCCCTGCGTATGTCGCTGACGTGAGGAGGGTCGTTGAAGGTGCAGATTAACTTTTCATTTGTTTTTTTGTCTGACACGTGCCACATCTGCGCCTGTAATAACCTTACACACAACAAGCTTCAATAACAAAACAATAAGTGTGCTCTGCAAGCACACTTAATAAGCTTCTTTAATAACATAGCATATCATCTTTTGTAATAACATTATTAGCACACGTCATATCTACTTCTTTCATAACATTAACAGCACACATCATATGTACTTCTTTACTAACATGGCATATATCACATTTTTTCCTGTAATAACATTACTGACACATGCCACATCTGCTATTGTAATAACATTAACAGCATACATCATATCTGCTTCTTTAACAAAATATCATATATCACATCTTCTGTAATAACATTAGCAGCACATGTCATATCTGCTTCTTTAATAACATGACATATATCACATTTTCTCCTGTAATAAAACTGCTGACATATGCCACATCAGGTCCTGTAATAACATTAACAGCACACATCATATGTACTTCTTTCATAACATTGACAGTACACAAAATATCTGCTTCTTTAATAACATAGCATATATCGCATCTTCTGTAATAACACTACTGGCACACAACATATCTGCTTCTTCAATAGCATATCATATATTACATCTCCTGTAATAACATTGCTGACATATTTCTTCTCTACTCCTGTAATAACATTAACAGCACACATCATATCCGCTTCTTTAATAACATGGCATATAATAACACTACTGGTACATGTCTTCCATGCCCATATCTCTCTCTCTCAGTAAGGGACTGCATGAGGTTCTTAATGCATGGAATTCTTTAGGGAAGCATTCCTAGAGAACAGCAAATGGAATATTGTATCCTTAGACAGCAACAGTGCAATACCATGTAAGTTTAACACACCATGTGTTATTATGTAAGTGTGGTTAACACGAGTGACGCTCTGTGGTGTCCTTGTTGGTTGGTTAGGCATTGCCGTGAGTAATTACATTGTTATGCAGGGAACAGCTGTGTAAGGAGTCCCCCAGGGAAACACTGGTCTCTCTTACAAATTGTCAAAGTAGTTTTAGCTTCATGCTCTCTATGAAAAGTTCTACATAAATAATAATAATAGTAATAATAATAACAACAATAAATAATAATAACAATGCTACATAATAATAATAATAATAATTATTAATATTATTATTTTTTAATCATTAATACATTATCAAAAATCTAATAAATACTGATAATAAAATAATAATAATAACAGGTATGATGATGATTTTTGTTTGTTTATTATTACTTGTTTTATTTTATAATGATGTTGTTATTATTATTATTATTTTTATTTTTATTATTATTATTATTATTAATTTGTTTTGTTTTTTTGTGGTGTGTGCTAATGTGTGATCTACTTCACCACAGCTCTCCAGTGGAAGAGGTTCTCCATACTTGGCCACAGCATGGGTAAGTGTCTTTGGTGCATCCTGCATATTAGACTGAAGAGTGAAGGTCTTGTCTTCAAGGTCTTAAAGGTGAACTAGACTGCATTCCCGCAGAAAATGCAAAAAGTGTGCTTGCATTTTAGCATTGTTAGCAATGTTAGCATAACTGGTAAATACCTTCGGTAATATAACTACACAACACTGTAAGCACAGTTAATTACTTCACATTTTAGCATAGTTAGCATAATTAGCATTGTTAGCATCATTAGCATTGTTAACATAACTGTTAACAAACACTAGCTGTGTTAACTAAGTAACACTGTTAACCCATTTAATTACTGTAGATTTTAGCATAGTTAGCATTGTTAGCATAACGGCTAAATAGCTTCAGCTAATATAACTACACAACACTGTTAGCACAGTTAATTACTTCACATTTTAGCATTGTTAGCATAGTTAGCATTGTTAACGTAACTGCTAACGAATACTAGCTGAGTCAACCAAGTAACACTTTTAACCCACTTAATTATTTTCCATTTTAGCATAGTTAGCATTACTAGCATTGTTAGCATAACGGCTAACAAACGTTTGCTAAGTTAGCAGAGTTGCACTGACTACATAGATAACTACTAGAGATAACTACTATAGGCTGCAATACACTCCCATGGCAGAACATTATGCAGGCCATGGCATGGGGATTATGACATCACTCAAGAGTTCTATTCCTGCACATTCCACATTTAAAAAATGGCAGTTGGTCCAGGTGCAACTGCCACAGTATTGTCTGCCTCTCTTTCACCATTTTTAAACTGTCCTGTTTCAAACAGTTTAAGTAGTTGCCGCATCAAAATTTCACAGCTCACAGTCAGATCCCAGACCTCTCTTACAAAGTTTAAATCAAGTTTATAGGTTAAACGGTTGAGTTTTCATCATTTAAAACTTCAGACATGCACCCTGACCTGTTTACAGTAAGATGATGAAATGTATGGCAAAATCCCATAGACTGTCTGACACCATTTTTAAACTGTCCTATCTCAAACAGTTTAAGTAGTTGCCACATGAATTTTACACAGGTCACAGTCAGATCCCAGACCTCTCTTACAAACTTTAAATCAAGTTTATAGGTTAAGTGGTTAAGTTTTAATCATTAAAAAACGAAGTGGAGGTTAGAGTGAGGGCAGAGCTCACTCTGGCTGCTACAGTGGACCAGTGTACTATGACATCATCAGCCTGAACATTCCGCCATTCATTTTCAATGGCGGAAAAGTTGCAGAAAAACGACAATAACGGACAAACGACAAGAGGTACGGTATAGGGAAAGGTGGGCGGTCTTGTCCAAACCGGGCCGGTCGTTTTAGAGTTGGAACGGTGTCTCTATCTCAAAAGCCTGAGGAGTAGTAATGTCTGAAAGATCCAGGACAGGAGAATAATAATAACTAGACTGCATTCCCGCAGAAAATGCAAAAAGTGTGCTTGCATTTTAGCATAGTTAGCATTGCTAGCATTGTTAACATAATGGCTAAATAGCCCCAGCTAATATAGGTACACAACACTGTTAGCACAGTTAATTACTCCATATTTTAGCATAGTTAGCATGATTAGCATTGTTAGCAATACTACTGACGAATACCAGCTGAGTCAACCAAGTAACACTTTTAACCCAGTTAATTATTTTGCATTTTAGCATAGTTAGCATTGCTAGCATTGTTAGCATAATGGCTAAATAGCCTCAGGTAATATAGGTACACAAGACTGTTAGCACAGTTAATTACTTCATATTTTAGCATAGTTAGCACAATTAGCATTGTTAGCATTATTACCATTGTTAGCATTACTGCTAACAAATACTAGCTGAGTCAACCAAGTGACACTTTTAACCCAGTTAATTATTTTGCATTTTAGCATAGTTAGCATAGCTAGCATTGTTAGCATAACGGCTAACAAACGTTTGCTAGGTTAACAGAGTAGCACTGATTACATAGATAACTACTAGAGATAACTACTATAGGCTGCAATACACTCCCATGGCAGAACATTATGCAGGCCTGGCATGGGGATTATGACATCACTCAAGAGTTCTATTCCTGAACATTCCACGTTTAAAAAATGGCAGTTGGTCCAGGTGCAACTGCCACAGTATTGTCTGCCTCTCTTTCACCATTTTTAAACTGTCCTGTTTCAAAAAGTTTAAGTAGTTGCCACATCAAAATTTCACAGCTCACAGTCAGATCCCAGACCTCTCTTACAAAGTTTAAATCAAGTTTATAGGTTAAACGGTTGAGTTTTGATCATTTAAAACTTCAGACATGCACCTTGACCTGTTTACAGTAAGATGATGAAATGTATGGCAAAATCCCATAGACTGTCTGACACCATTTTTAAACTGTCCTGCCTCAAACAGTTTAAGTAGTTGCCACATGAATTTTACACAGGTCACAGTCAGATCCCAGACCTCTCTTACAAACTTTAAATCAAGTTTATAGGTTAAGTGGTTAAGTTTTAATCATTAAAAAACGAAGTGGAGGTTAGAGTGAGGGCAGAGCTCACTCTGGCTGCTACAGTGGACCAGTGTACTATGACATCATCAGCCTGAACATTCCGCCATTCATTTTCAATGGGCCAAAAAGTTGCAGAAAAACGACAATAACGGACGAACGACAAGAGGTACGGTATACAGAAATGTGGGCGGTCTTGTCCAAACCGGGCCGGTCGTTTTAGAGTTGGAACGGTGTCTCTATCTCGAAAGCCTGAGGAATAGTAACGTCTGAAAGATCTGGTTCAGGAGAAGAAGAAGAAGAAGAAGAAGAAGAAGAAGAAGAAGAATAAACGGTGGGATAACAATAAGTGTGCTTTTTGCAAGCACACTTAATAAACGGGGAGATAACAATAAGTGTGCTCTGCAAGCACACTTAATAAACGGGGAGATAACAATAAGTGTGCTCTGCAAGCACACTTAATAATAAACGGGGAGATAACAATAAGTGTGCTCTGCAAGCACACTTAACTAGACTGCATTCCCGCAGAAAATGCAAAAAGTGTGCTTGCAAATATGTGTGCCAACATTCCGCCATTCATTTTCAATGGGCCAAAAAGTTGCAGAAAAACGACAATAACGGACGAACGACAAGAGGTACGGTATACCGAAATGTAGGCGGTCATGTCCAAACCGGGCCGGTCGTTTTAGAGTTGGAACGGTGTCTCTATCTCAAAAGCCTGAGGACTAGTAACGTCTTCAAGATCTGGTTCAGGAGAAGAAGAATAATAAACGGGGAGATAACAATAAGTGTGCTCTGCAAGCACACTTAATAATAATAAACGGGGAGATAACAATAAGTGTGCTTTTTGCAAGCACACTTAATTATGGTCTTGCCTAGAAGTGGAGAAAGATGGTGGGACTTCTGTAGTAAAGTTTGAAAAGCTTTAAAGGAAAACTTCAGTTCTACATGCAACAGACTAGCGCAATTTTGCTCCTCAGCAAACATACCAACTCGGTATGATGTTTTAACATGCCGATTTTAATTTTACCTACGTTTTCCTTCTATAAGAAACGGCTTAAGAATGGTTATCTTATCCTCTCTTATCTTATTTGAAAGATGGTCTGCATTGCTCCTCAGGTGTAATACCCTTTAGATGTTTGGACATACAGTGCAGTAACTACGCAAACACAGAACCTGAGAAAAAATGCCTTTAAAGTTTTCATAATTCCTGGTCAAACATGTTGTAGGTATAATAGTGGTGATGCTTTAATGTAGTTTCTTAAGGAAGAAGCAAGAGATTTAGTCACCAGACAAAAGAGGTGTTATACAGTCAATTTCCAGTCTAAACTCAGTTTTGACAAAATATGTTACTGCCTTTTGGCTTTGTTGGGCAGAAAACTGCTCAGAGGAGATTGCTTTCCATCTAAACTGTATCTGTAGAACCATATGGAAACCTCCAAACATGTATGTGTAGGCACATAATGGCAGCAAAAAAATACACATCCCACCTGCACTGCATTGGCCTTAGTGCATCTGGTCCATACACAGGCAGAGGTCAAAGGTCAAGGCCTTCCCTGTGTCCTGTCATGATAACAGTGAGAAGTGGGTGAAAGGTTGCTGGGCTGAAGCTTTGCTTGTGTCTTGTTGTGCTCATTATGAAGAGTGTGGGTGAAAGGTGACAGGGTAAAGTCTCTGCACTTGGTGAGATTACTGCCTTCAGCACTGAAGAATCTAGTGTATGTTTGATCTGTATGAGCCCTATGATGTGGTTGGTCCCCATACACCAAGGAATGTGAATATAAAGCCATACACGAAAGCTGTTCATTTACAAGAGAATGTGAATATAATGTTAATGTTATAATGTCATGTTTTAAATCCTCTCAGTCGTAATATTTACAAAAGAGAAAAGTCCAGTTGTTTTCACACTTTATTAAACATGTATAAACATAATTCAGAATTCATAAATTCATAATTAACAACATAAACACTATATTAGTTTAACAAACATCAAATATACTTTTTCGGCACTCTATAAAACAGTACATTCTTAAACACTATCAAATGTTAGTCACCCACCCTTCTCATGTCCAGGTTTTAGATCCGTTTTTGTGGTGTGCTATTTCTTGTCATGTAGCTGGTGATGGTTTGGTCACTAATATACTTGACTGTGTTTTTCTCAATTTCAAAGACAAAACAAAATCAAATCCCCATACAGTAAATCTGTCTTTTTTTGTCTGTGTCCTTACAGGGGGTAATGTGGGCGGAATGGTAAGTCTGGAATGCCTCTGTACCACTCATGTCATTGGCTTACACTAACAGGAAGCTCATGTCATTGGCTTACACTAACAGGAAGCATTTTGCTATTGTTTGTAAATGGGAATGGGGTGTAGTGGGAGGTTTTGATGTTGCTGTGGTTGCTGTCACCCATTTATCACATTTTTGTGTGGAAAATTGAACCACAGTGTTAAAACAAATGTGGTAGTTCTTGTTTTTGCCAATGGAATTTGGCTTGTTTTGACATCCTTGTGTTGATTTGTTGTCTTGTGGCAGTTTAGATTGTTTTGACACTGTAGAGTGTTTGTGTGTTTTGTTTGTTGGTGTGTTTGTTTGTTTGTTTATTTGTTTGTGTGTTTGTTTGTTGACAGTTCAGCGCCCTGTTCCCTGAAATGGTGGAGTCTCTGGTGCTGTTGGACTCATTTGGGTTCCTGCCCACTGACACGGTACAGAAAGCACTTCATTGATACTATTACCACTTTGTGTGTGTGTGTGTGTGTGTGTGTGTGTGTATGTGTGTGTGTGTAAACCATCCTTGTGGTACGGTGAAGTTCTGGCAAGATGGTCCAAAAACGTCACTATTTCAAGTCCAGAATGCACAGCTTTAAGTCTGCCACTCAGCCAGCCAGTCATTTCAAACAAGCCCAGTGTGTCATTTCGCGGTCACATTTGACAGATGTCAGGTACTCGTCAGTGTCTGACATCACAAGCCACTGACTTGTCTCTTCGGCCCCCCTGCACACCCAATCCCCTCCTCTTTCCCTCCATTTACTTCTGTTTTTCTCTCCATCCATCCATCCATCCATCCATCCACCCATATACCCATCCATCCATCCATCCATCCATCCATCCATCCATCCCTCCCTCCATCTCGACCTACAGAAGGAGCTGCCCAGTATAATGAGGAAGGGCATGGAGGAGATGGTCAGGCTGGAGAAGAGTGAGAGGGAGGGCAAGAAGGAGAGAGTCTACACCTATGACAACGCCATGCAGAGGTAACCGCGTAATCTCTTTCAATCTTTTATTCTCTCTCTCTCACACTGCCTCTATATACTCTCCCTCTGCCTTTCTTTCTCCATCTCTCTCTCTCTCTCTCTCTTTCTCTAACTCTCTCTCTATACTCTCCCTCTGCCTTTCTTTCCCCATCTCTCTCTCTCTCTCTCTATCTCTCTCTCTCTCTCTCTCTCTCTCTCTCTTCTCTCTCTCTCTCTATATATATATATATATATATACTCTCCCTCTGCCTTTCTTTCCCCATCTCTCTCTCTATCTCTCTCTATCTCTCTCTCTCTCTATATATATATATATATATATATACAGTCGTGGTCAAAAGTTTACATACACTTGTAAAGAACATAATATCATGTCCCTCTTGAGTTTCCAGTTATGTCTACAACTGTGATTTTTCTCTGATAGAGTGGTTGGAACAGATACTTCCTTGTCACAAAAAAACATTCCTGAAGTTTGGTTCTTTTATGACTTTATTATGGGTTAACAGAAAAAGTCACCAAATCTGCTGGGTCAAAAATATACATACAGCAATGCTAATATTTGGTTACATGTCCCTAGTCCATTTTTACTTCAAGTAGACACTTTTGGTAGCCATCCACAAGCTTCTGGCAAGCTTCTGGTTGAATCTTTGACCATTCCTTTTGATAGAATTGGTGCAGTTCAGTTAAATTTGTTGGGTGTCTGACATGTACTTGTTTCTTGAGCATTGTCCACATGTTCTCAATGAGGTTTAAGTCAGGACTTTGGAAAGGCCATTCTAAAACCTTAATTTTAGCCTGATTTAGCCATTCCATTACCACTTTTGATGTGTGTTTGGGGTCATTGTCCTGTTGGAGCACCCAACTGTGCCCAAGACACAACCTTTGGGCTGATGATTTTAGGTTATCATGAAGAATTTGAAGGTAATCCTCCTTCTTCATTATCTTATTTACTCTGTGCAAAGCACCAGTTATATTGGCAGCAAAACAGCCCCACAGCATGATACTACCACCACTTTGCTTGACGGTAGGCATGGTGTTCTTGGGGTTAAAGGCCTCACCTTTTCTCCTCCAAACATATTGCTGGGCATTGTGGCCAAACAGCTCGATTTTTCTTTCGTCTGACCACAGAATTTTTCTCCAGAAGGTCTTATCTTTGTCCATGTGATCAGCAGCAAACTTCAGTCGAGCCTTAAGGTGCTGCTTTTGGAGCCAGGGCTTCCTTCTTGCACGGCACCCTCTCAGACCATGGTGATGCAAAACACGCTTGACTGTGGACACTGACACCTGTGTCCCAGCAGCTTGTTATTCTTTGCAGATCTGCTTTTTGGTGGTTCCTGGTTGACTCTTCACCCTCCTGGCCATTTTTTTCTCAGCAGCAGGTAATGGCTTGCATTTTCTTCCTGATCGTGGCAGTGACACAACAGTGTCATGCATTTTATACTTACAAACAATTGTTTGCACTGTTGCTCTTGGGACCTACAGCTGCTTTGAAATGGCTCCAAGTGACTTTCCTGAATTGTTCAAGTCAATGATTCTCTTTTTCAGATCTGTGCTGAGCTCCTTTGACTTTCCCATTGTAGTGTTTGTGGGTGTCTGTATCCAATAAGCCCTATTTAAATGGCCTCAGAGAAGTCACCAGCTATAGTCACTCATAATCACTCACAAGAAGTTAAAAGACCATGATATGAAGCTCATTTCATTGACACAACTTTCTAAATCACCAAAAATATTAATTCATGTTGCTGTATGTATATTTTTGACCCAGCAGATTTGGTGACTTTTTCTGTTAACCCATAATAAAGTCATAAAAGAACCAAACTTCAGGAATGTTTTTTTGTGACAAGGAAGTATCTGTTCTAATTACTCTATCAGAGAAAAATCACAGTTGTAGACATAACTGGAAACTCAAGAGGGCCATGACAATATGTTCTTTACAAGTGTATGTAAACTTTTGACCACAACTGTATATATACAGTATGTCACAAAAGTGAGTACACCCCTAACATTTTTGTACTTTTTTTATTATATCTTTCCATGGGAGAAGTCTAAAGATATAATACTTTTCTACAACGTAAAGTAGGCAGTGTACAGCTTATATAACAGTGCAAATTTGCTGTTGCCTCAAAATAACTCAACACACAACCATTAATGTCTAAACCACTGGCAACAAAAGTGAGTACACCCCTAAGTGAAAATGTCCAAATTGTGCCCAAAGTGTCAATAGTTTGTGTGGCCACCATTATTTTAAAGCACTGCCATAACTCTTTTGGGCATGGCGTTCACTAGAGCGTCACAAGTTGTCACTGGAATCCTCTTCCACTCCTACATTACGACATCACGGAGCTGACCTTGAGCTTGAGACCTTGAGCTCCTCCAAATTCCATTTGAGGATGCCCC
>CM059281.1:20360169-20457669 GCA_030347295.1 Setipinna tenuifilis | reverse complement strand
CACACACACACACACACACACTGTCTCTCTCTCTCTTTCTCTCTCATACACACACACATCCTCACTTACTCACATATCAACACTCATACTGATATTCAGAGAGGGAGAGGGAGACGCATCCATCCCCAAAGTCAGGAGAGAGGAGGGCAGACGAGACCCAAAAATAAAAGGACAGAGAGAGAGTGAGAGAAAGAGGGCAAAATGCTAAAAAAGAAAAAAAATCCGTTCCGTTACATAAACCCGCTCTCCTGCTCTCCCTCCCTCTCTGCCTCCCCTCCTCTCTTTCGCCGTTCATCCACTCCACGGCAACACTGCATGGCTTCGCTGCCTGGAGCGGATCGGAGGGCTGTTGCCGTAGTTACCATGAACCCCACCCCCCCTGCCCACCCGGTGCTCCCTCTTCTCCTGTTGCTAACGCCCCCCCACCCCCACCCCACCCCCACCCCCACTCTGTGACGGCACAGCCGCGATGAAGATGAGATGAGATGACGCCGAACAGGAGGAGGAGGAGGAGGAGGATGAGGAGGAGGAGTTGATCTGTGAGCAGAGTTTTGGCTGCTCGTGTCTTGCGAAAACAGTCAGACCTGCACCAGCACGCACTAGCAAACCGCCCGGGCACCCCCACCCACCCACCCACTCCACCCCTCCGCCGCCTTGTTTCTAAATTTGGGAGCAGCTGCCTGCCACCTCTCCCTCTTCCTCTCTTCTCCACCTTCTCTCCTCTCCTCCTCTCCTCCTCTCCTCCTCCTCCTGCTGCTTGCTCTCCGTGCTGAGGACAGGCAGGACAGGCTCAGGACAGACTCTGAGCTCAGCAGCACAGTGGGACCCACAGCTGCGTCCTCACTACACACCGGGGCCCGCAGAGGAAACAAACACAGGTATCTGTGTGTGTGTATCTGTGTGTGTGTGCTTTTGTGTGTTTGCATGTGTGTTGTGTTGTGTGTTTGCATGTGATTCATGTTGCACTGTGGGTGACACCACTGTTGCGCGTGTGTTACATGTGTGTGAGCTGTTAGCCCTGTTAGCCCTCCCCCTTCGCTGCGTGGGGTGTGTGTGTGTGTGTGTGTGTGTGTGTGTGTGTGTGTGTGCTTCTTGTATGCATTTTCTGTGAATTTTTGTTGCACTGTGGGTGACATGACTGTTGTGCGTGTGTTACATGTGTGTGAGCTGTTCACTCTGTTTGACAAATCAGCACCCTCCCCCTTCGTTACGTGGTGTGTGCATACGTGTGTGTGTGTGTGTACGTGTGTGTACGCGTGTGTCTCCAGACTCCATGTCTGTCCTTTTCATGAATGAACCGTGCGTCTGACTGAAGCAGCCATTGGAGACAGCGCTACAGCCGAGTCATGCAGTGCATTAAATGGCTGTCTGTCTGACCAAAGGCTGATTTGCTGCACAGCGGGAGTGTGTGTGTGTGAGGCTGTCCTTGAAGCTTATCGTATCGTGTCATTATTAACTAGTTCCTCTCTTATTTAATGCCAAGATTTAATGTAATGTAATTATTTTATTATTTAGTAAATTATAGCTGGGCAGCAATGCAACAACGCAACTTGCTGATGTTGCTTCTTCGTTTGACAGATTTAAAGCCAGCTGCATGCCTGTGTGTGTGGGTGTGTTACGCCTGCAGCAGTATTATCAAGACACACATCAGGACACAACCACACAGCAATCTGGATAATTGTGTCTTGAATGTGTGTGTGTGTGTGTGTGCGTGTGTTTGGGTGGGATGGTTGGGTAGAAATTGGCAGTGTTTCAGTTGTGGCTAAAAGCCAGGACTTTGAAAGCAAAACCCACACACACACACACACACACACACACTTTGTGGCAAAGCCAAGAAGGACATCCATCAGTATCAGTATCAGTATCAGTAAGACGTCCATCCGGATTTACATCAATTTCCTCCATATTAGCTCCTCCAGTGATTATGCAACATATCCTGGATGGCTGGGTCCTGCTTCTTTAGCCTTATGAATGAATTAGTCAATGAATTTGTCACTTTATCAATCAACTGGCCAATCAATTCAATTCCATCAATTGATCAATCAATCAATCAATCAATCAATCAATCAACCAACCAACCAATCAACCAATCACCTTCTTTTTTCTGATTTCAGTCCCGCCTCTGGTCCCACAGCATGCCCCTGATGTTTCTGGATTGGTTTGTTCCCGTCTACCTGCTGGTGTCCGTCCTGGTGCTGGTTGGGTTCGGCGCCTGCCTCTACTTCCTGGAGCCGGGACTCCAGGATGCCCACAAGTGGAGCAACAAGTCCGTTCAGAAGCCCCCTCCGCCCATGTCCAGGACCTGCGTGGAGGAGGATGGCAAGGTGCTGATATGATGAGGGTGTGGGGGTTCGGTGGGATGGAGGTGTGCAACCAATTACCCATCTTTTTAGCAACTGGAGTTGGAGCAGTAGAATGGGATCTGAGGTAGAGTCTGAAATTAGATGACTTGCCACACAAATTGCTTTAGGTATTTTGTGTGTGTGAATGTTAAAATAATGGCTCTGGGGAAAAACGAAAAGAAAAACAAGCAAAGAGGTTCAGACCTGGTCGTAAACAACTCCAGCCAGCCAATCAATAAGTTGCCTCAGGAGCATGGAAGGGAGCAGGCCTATTTGATTGGCTGTTGAGCCAAGGTCAGATGTCATAATCCTTTTGCCAGAGTGGTGGACTGCATCTTTAAATACCTGTTTTTTTCTCCTCGTAAACCATATGGTTAAACAAGTCTTACTTTACAGGATGTTATAGTTAAAAAGCAGCTGATATAATTTACATTCACAAACATATTTGGCTTTTTAAATTGATAAAAAAGTGTCTTGTACAATTTTGAGACTGAATTATGTGTTCAAATCTTAAATCCTATTCAATGCTTAATGTTATGCATCCAGGATTACAATTCCTCAGTCCTAATTTATTATGAAGAGCCATGAAATGTCAAATGTAGGAAAAGGCCCTCCCGTCTTTTATTGCAGCATCATGCACTTTAGCAGAGAGAGGTAACATGTATGACCGTCTGTCTGTGAACGTTTTATTAAAACGAAATAGACCTTTCGCGTCATCGATTAGTTATGCCAAATACTGTGTCAGTGCAAAAGTGTTGTCTTGTTAGTGCCAAATGTTCTGTGGGGTACAGCTTGAGCCAGACACATCTCTTTAGATCCTGTTATTTTACAAGTTATTTATTGTTATATTTATGGTTATGTACTGTTATTGTAACAGTTTTAGGTTGGCAATATTGTTATTTAATCTAATGCAATAATTAGTGAGTTCATTGCAACCATACTATGTCATAAGGAGGTCACATGTAACTGATGTATTTCTAGGAATTGCACCTTTAACAAATGTTTTTGTTATTCATGTTGTTTTTTGTCTGTTAGTTAGTCGATCATGTGCCAAATACTGTAGTAATCTTGATGCCTCATGCCTTGCACTCATACTGTTTTTTTAAAAAACAGTATTTCCTTGTGTACACATGCAACATTGTTTTCGCATGTCTGTATAAGTTGTTGACTTTGTTTACACTAAAAACATAATCAGCCTCGCCTGAGAACGGATTCAGAAGTAATAAATAAATTATTTTTTAACTTTCTTTCTCTGGTGGTCTTTATTCTTTTGTAAATACACAAGAAAAAAATAAGGTTAATGACTTAGAGCAAGTTTGAGCATGCGTAGCAGAAACTGTAGTAACACTGTGTGTGAGCAATATAACATCGACCTTGACCTTTAACCTTTTAATCTAGAAATTCACCAGTTCATCTGACCCCTCGTAGTGATCAACCTCACAAACTCATGCAAAGGCCACAGCTCCTCCACAGCTTGTTAAAGGCTTGCTTTGTAGCATTGGAGGACTGCAGGTTCGATTCCTGTACCAGTCAGAAAAACATGTGGGTGGGGGAGTGAGTGACTAACCAGTGCCCTCCTGCAACCTTGAAACTGTGGTGGGTAGTGGATTCATTGGAAGCTGGAAGTTGGAGTCGGGAAAACAAAAGTGTGTGTGTGTGTGTGTGTGTGTGTGTGTGTGTGTGTGTGTGTGTGTGTGTGTGGAGTTTCAAGGCATAAAACTCCACATTGCTGCAGGGGGACTGTACCCCCCTGTCAGTCACTCTATGATAACAGCATCAGCTAACTGTGCTGGAATGGAATGTAAAATAATAACAAAATCTGGAGGCTCAAGAAAAACTGGTGAATAAATATGTGCATGTACTCACATACACACGCACACGCACACACACACTGCCCTTGAGATTGCATAATAAAGATCCACATTTGCATTTAGAGTGGGGGGCCCAGACAGCAGTGTTTCTCTCAAGGGGAAAATATTAAAATATTACACTGTCTCAAAGTCATCAGTACATGCTTCACACAGCCCTTATCATAGCTCATTTGAATGACTAGCCTCCTCCAAGGCTTGTGTGACCCGAAATGACTTTGCCACACTGCGCTTACATTCTTCTTTAATTGCTGGCTCTGGGCTTGCTTGCATTGTTTCCCTGCCCTTCTGGGGGGGTTCCTTAAGGAAACCAAAAACCACGGCTTCAGAGGGGCTTGAAGTAACCAACCATCTAAATCTGAAGTGCTTTTTTCAGGAGTGTGTTTAGTGTCATGCAGTAGTATGTTTGAATAAGGTTTGTAGTCAGGAAGGCTTCCGTAATCTCTCCTCCCAAAGGTACAGTACTCGCTTGCATTGTTCCCTGCCCTTCTGGGGGGGTTCCTTAAGGAAACCAAAAACCAAGGCTTAACAGGG
Organism: Setipinna tenuifilis; assembly: GCA_030347295.1. Taxonomy (NCBI): domain Eukaryota; kingdom Metazoa; phylum Chordata; class Actinopteri; order Clupeiformes; family Engraulidae; genus Setipinna; species Setipinna tenuifilis. Next base: position 20,452,925 of record CM059281.1, on the reverse strand, counting down.
ACTTGAAGTAACCAACCATCTGAATTTGAAGTGGGTGTGTTTAGTGTCAGGCAATACAATAGTATGTTTGAATAAGGTTTGTAGTCAGGAAGGCTTAAATCTCTTCTCCCAAAGCTACTCTTCCTAGGTGCACAAGTATCTTCTGTTTTCTCAAGACTTATTGCCAAGCTGTATAAACAAGCAAATAAAACCTTGTCTTGGCATCAAGGTGCAACACAGGTAAAAAAAAAAGTCAAAGGTGAAAGTTCACAGGTGTTGCTATACTTGAGTCTCCTTCTTTCCTGTGTAATTGATTGATGCAAGGAACCTTGTGTCCCTGCAGTGGGGTTGGGGAAGGCCCTGTGTGCAGTGGATGGTGGATGTGTGGTTTGTTATGGGTATGGGTGTGTGCCTTGGTATTTTCCCATGGTGAGTAATAAAATGTAAGATGGCTGGAGTGGGAGAGGAAGACAGTGCCACTCTCAGAGGAGAGGAATGGAGAGAATGCGTCTGGTACCCACACCACTTCCCGATGCCCGTCCCTCTCTCTTTCAGTCTGTCTCTCTGTCTCTCCCTCGCTCTCTCTTTCTCTCTCTTTCTTTCTCTCTTCACCCTCATTCCCACAATTATTTTTCACTTGTTTTCAGGAGACAAATGCAGGTCAGTGATTGAGCCTCTTTTTTTTACTATCTTAGATCGCGATTACTAATTCGTGACCTTTTTAGACACAGACTCTCTGTCATTCTTGTATAGAATTCTTTCATTCTTGCATTGTTATGGTTCCTTTAGACATTGCTTTTTTGTGTTAGATATCACGATTCTTTCCGACATTGTTTCTGAATTCTTCTTTATTTTTTCTGAATCAGTTTGCATTATATTTGCTGAACTCTGATGTTTGACTCTCCATATCATATTGAGAAGCTACATTAAGGACCTTAAGAACCTCACTGAACTTGAACTTGAACTTAAGTGACTTCTATAAGGCAACAATACCAGGGGCAATCAGATATATCCATGGTATTTTTCATGAGCATATGCAGTGATTAACAAACTTAAGCTGTTATTGCTGATAGTAAATATGTTAGTATGTGCAGGCAATAGATGTAAACATGATTGTTATTGGATGCCAAGAACTAGCACCAGAGCTCCACAGCTGCATTTGCTGAGTTGTAAATAAGAGCTGAGTTCAGTAGCAACATACATAAGATCTGATAGCTTTAACCTAAACATGCATCTGGCTATTTTGTGTGTTTTTTTTCGGTTCTTTTGCTTTGAATGATTTAATGTTTTATCAAAGAAAAGTAATTACCTGCTGTTAAAGCAACTAATTGACATTGACACTTTTAGGTACTGTATGTAAGTCCATACAGGCTAAGTTTGTACAATTAGGTATATGCAGATGTTAAAAAACACAAAACAAAAACAAATCCAAAAAATGTCCTGGTCCCAGTTTGCAAAGGTGATTTGAGCATTCTTTCCGGTATTAAATTGCAGTAATATTACAGCGATACATTACAGTGCTATCATGGTTTCATCTGTCCTCCATACTGTGCATAACCCTTTCAGCACAAGGTTTTTTTATCCTCTCAGGCTACCGTCCCTCAACACTAGCTTTGCCAAAATCCCTTTGTGTGTCCCATCCTGTTGTGTTGTGTGTATGTGTGTGTGTGTGTGTGTGTGTGTGTGTGTGTGTGTCAATGTTGTATGTGAACATGACCTCACACTCATCAGTTGTGTTGTTTTGGCAATATAGATGATGTCATCCTCATAGATGATGTCATTTTTTTATCCTGTATTAAGCTTCCAGAATGTTTCTGTTAAAAGATGGCATCCTGTGGTGAGGCCTATAAATAGATGTGCTTGGTCAGGTTCTGCTCTGAGGTACTAACATCTTTTCTGTGAGCTATACCCACCACTTCTGTTGGCCTGTCTGTTACTATTTTTTTGGTCGTGTCTGTCTCTGCTTTTTTTTGCCTGTTCATTTCTCACCATCCTAAACTCTCTCTCTCTCTCTCTCTGTCTCTGTCTCTCTCTATCTCTCTCTCTCTTCTTCCCTCTTTCGCTTTCTCACACACGCACACACACATACGGGGACACACACACACACACACACACTTGGTCCCTCCTCTAGGACGTTTGCCACCTCCTTCTGTCACTCTCACTTGCATATTTTCCCTCTTTCACAAGCATACACACATAGTCTCTCTCACACACACTTCTCTCTGTCTCAGTCTCTCTCTCTCTCTCTCCCTCTGTCTCTCTGTCTCTCTCTCAGTGTGTGTGTGTGTCACATTTTCACCCGCCATCTGTCGCGCAAAATTAAGATCTCTTCCTCTGTCACATACGTGAAGACACACAGAAACACACACACACACACACACACACACACACACACACACACACACACACACACACACACACACACAGGCTTTCTGTCACACTGAGACTCCCTCTCTCATTCTCTGTCGTTCTCTCTCCCTCTCTCTCACACACACACACACACACACACACACACACACACTTTTGTTTTCCCCGCTCCAACTTCCAGCCTCCAATCAATCCCCTACCCACCACACAATGGCTTCTAACAAGCCTGCGCCTGGCAAATCCCCCCTACCCCAAATAGCTCCCTCGTCTCCCAAAATAACCCTGACACGCTCCACATCCCCTCTGGCCGTCGCTCGCACTGCCCCTGCCCCTGCCTCTGCTGCCCCCGTCCCCGTCCCCCCCTCCTCCCCTCTCCTCCAGAGGAGGCCCATCCACGTCCTGTCCTCCCCACCAGCAGGACTGCTGCCCGTGCCCCAGGCCACCCGCTCCCAGCCAAGCAGGTGCATATGCACGTCACTACACCCACCTACACTCTACACTCACTCTCTCTCTCTCTCACTCACCCACTCACTCACTCACTCACTCACTCACTCTCTCACTCAATCACAGGTGCATATGCATGTCACTACACTCACCTACACTCTACACCCACTCTCTCACTCACTTACAGGTGCATATGCACGTCACCACACTCACCTACAACCACTCTCTCACTCACTCAGGTGCATATGCACGCCACTACACCCACCTATTCTACACCCACTCACTCTCTCTCTTACCTACTCACAGGTGCATATGCACGCCACTACACTCACCTACACCCACTCACTCACTCACTCACTCACTCACCTACACCCACTCACTCACTCACTCACTCACTCTCTCACTTACTCACCTACACCCACTCACTCACTCACTCACTCACTCACTCACTCACTCACTCACTCACCTACACCCACTCACTCACTCACTCACTCACTCACTCACTCACTCACCTACACCCACTCACTCACTCACTCACTCACCTACACCCACTCACTCACTCACTCACTCACTCACTCACCTACACCCACTCACTCACTCACTCACTCACTCACCTACACCCACTCACTCACTCACTCACTCACCTACACCCACTCACTCACTCACTCACTCACCTACACCCACTCACTCACTCACTCACCTACACCCACTCACTCACTCACTCACTCACTCACCTACACCCACTCACTCACTCACTCACTCACTTTTCATGCAGAGTTTCTGTCATATGTTAGCATGGATATACTAGTTGCTTAAATCTAGTTAAAGAAGAGTTATTATGTATGAGGAATCCATGGGAGAAAATTAGTTAAAATTAGTTGAAATTACACTGCAAAACTGTAAATGAGTCAGATATGTACATGAGGAGTGTTAATAAACACTACAAAGATTGGGACAAAATAAGCACTGGCATAGTGTTAAACCTGACTCTCTCAGTGTTGATTTAACACTATAGAATTTGCTGTGTGGGTGTTTTTCTTATGTAACACAACCCTTCATTCTGACCAGGCCCAGTCGATTACATTCTCTACAGATATTGATTCATGAAATGCTAATAGTGACACCATTAGCATTCTTACAGTTCCATAGTAACGTCTTCCATTCATGTCTAAAAGCAGAACTCTTAAGTTAAAATCAGGGCTGTTGAGATAAAGCAAATGTCTGGATCATACACAGCAAATTCTGCAGTGTTAAATCAACTCTGAGAGAGTCAGTTTTAACCAGTGTTTATTTTGTCCCAATCTTTGTAGTGATAATGTAACACTCACCGCATACATATTTGACTCCTTTACAGTTAAACCAACTTTTTGCAGTGTAATTTCAACTCTTAATTTTACACTTACACTCTTAAATTAATACTTTTGCTGAACACTGGGAAATGAACTCTGAGAATTTTGCTGTGTACAGTTCCATAGTAGCCTCTTCTATTAATGTCTGAAAGCAGACCCCTTCACTTAAAAGCAGGGCTGTTGAGGTGTCTGGATCATAGTCCTGGTGAAGCCCAGCCTATGAAAGACCCTACCGATACTAATTACTCATATTTACACACTGACAAAACATTATACCAGCCATTCACACAATTCCACAGTTACATCATCACGATCCTGTTAGACAGCAGGCCTCTTAAGTTAAAAGCGGCACTATTGATCTACAGTACGTGTTCCTATCGATCCCCAGCTACAGTAGAGGCTTCTTATCTTACATGAACTGTCTCTCGTCTCGGTTCTTTACGCTCTCTATGTCTCTAGCCCCACCACGGCCAGATCCCTCCTACCTGTCAAGTCATCTCCATCATCTGCATCACCCGTCCAATCGAACGCCTGCGACCGGGACCAGCCCTCACCGCTGTCCAATCAGCTGGAGAGGATCAGCCCCTCGCTGGAGGTGTGGAGTGAGAAATGGCCAGCGGCGGGTCAGAGTCTGCGGCTTAGCCCCACTCCGTCCAGCGAGCGGAAGGCCCGATCGATCTCCATCTCAAACCCGGAGCGCTGTTCCGTGGCGAATGACGGCGGCGAAACGGCAGCGGACTCCACTGCACCACCACTGAATCACGACGGGGCAGCCGAGGGAACGCCTGACTCAGCGCTGCCATCCCATAATAGCCATAATGTCAAAGTGCCCTCCCCATCGTCATGGTGCAAGGACAGGAAGAGGCCCAGTTCTACCGGGGAGGTCGTCAAGGGGTCTCGGCCCAGTGGGCAGATTAAGAGGAAATACCAGGACCCCGTCCTGCTTCAAGCCCGCCTGCGGTTAACCAAAACGGGGAGGGGGGCGGAATCCAGCCCCAGGCTTCTGGGCCGAGGGCTGGAGGGGAGGGAAGTGCAGGCCGCAAAGAGGCCTCAAAGGGACAACGGCTCCACCGGGGTGGAGAGGGATTCACAAACAACACTCCCCGAATTCACCTCCCCAACAGGCGAGCCCACCACATCCCTTCCCAGCGTAAGATCATCAAGGACCAACTCAGTCTCCGCAATGTGTCCAAGAGCCCCAGGCAGCACCCTATCCTCCGTATATGCCAACAGACACACACTCAGACAGCCCAGAATGGTACCTGTCTCACCAACCACCGAGTGCAGAAATACCAGAGGAGAACACAGCTCCAACTTGGACGAACTTAGAGAGGCCAGATCCAGGTGAGCACTCTTACCCAAGGCTGCCCATCAGGGGGCATAAACATGAAAGCTTCCTGGGGCACAGCTGCTGGGGGGAGGGTCACAGTCAATTGAAAACCATAGGTTTTTTTTTTTTTTTTGGGGGGGGTCCAATAATTGGATCTTTTTTGCGGCACAGCCATCTCTCTGAGCAGGCCTACTCTGACACATAGGCCTTATTACATTAACTCACCAGCATTTTTGGAAATCAGCTGTCTATTCAAGAGTTAGATAAGATGATAAATAAATGCTCTCTTCTTAATATATGCATAAAAACAAGCTTATTTCCCAAAAAGGTGATGTGTCCAGGGAGAGTGTCATAACACAATGTTCTTATGATGCATCTGTCAAAATGCATTTTGTTGTTGTTGCAAATATGTCATTTTTTGTTTCAAAGACTTGTGACATGATGTGACAAGTATTGCAATAAGATATCGAATCATTTACACTGTTATAAAAGGCTCTCAGTACACATGACTTCAAATATTTTGTACTAGGGATCTACTGTACATCAGCTAAGTAACTGCCACCCCCAATATAATAGACAATTTAATTTAACTTAACAAACTTTTGATTTAACGTTAAACGATAAACGATAATGGACAATGATAAACAGTATGAGAATATCACAGCCCAAGAGAAAACTGAGGAGCTGGAGGCAGCAGGCAGGCAGGCAGGTATGTATAGGCAGGCTTGTCAGAATGATTCTCTCTGGAATGTCTCTGAATGTGATATATATCTTTATATTTATTATAAATATATATATCATGTATAGGCAGGCTTGTCAGAATGATTATATTTTTGACAGCTCATGAAACCACTAACCATGGCCATACACATCTATGATAAGCTTTTTGACAGCTCTCTGGGATGTCTCTGAATGTGTTACATATCGCTATATTTATTACATACACTTATATATTTTTCCTTTTTTGACAGCTACCTAGGACGTCTCTGAATGTGTTATATATCTCTATATTTTTTTCTCCCTTTTTGACAGCTGTCTTCCGTGCAGAGTCCCGCCCATCACCTGTGACAGGGCCAGGCTTCAGCGCAGCATTTCCGACACAGAGCCGGGCCGTCGGGCAATTACGACACCCAGCATCAGCCCACCAGCTGAGGCCGCCCGGCCAGAGAGCCTCCCTTTGAAGGGCGACAGGTCCGTGCAGGAAGCAGGTCAATTAGGCAGATTCTCCCCGCTGGCTCGCCAGATCAAAGAGGGGGATATGGGGGCTGACAGGCGGCCGAGATGCCAGGCACCAACTCAGCCATGCGAAACCCCCTCTGCCCCTGCCCCTGCACCACTCTCGCTCTCGGGCCCGCAATCCCCCAGCCAGGCCGGGAGACGGGAAGGGCAACAAGTTGTCGCTCGCTCCCATCAAAACACGACCGCATGCTCCGACACACGGTCCTCGCTATGCCCTACAGGTGATGACAGCAATGTCCGCCACTCTGAAAAGGACAGAAGGCAGTTTTCACAGCCACTCAATCACTGTGCGGCCTGTGACGTGTTTAGCGCGGATGGAGATATTGTGAAAAGCAGGGCTGACAGTTTGCCCCCGCTGCCCGACCCGTCTTGCATAGCAACAACAACACGAGGAGAGCTGGGCCTGCCACCTGACCAGAGGGCAGGCAGGGGACGTGTGACAGGGAACGCTCCAGAATGTGCTGGAGATGAATGGAGAGATCAGAGGCTGATGTCAGCTCGCTGCCAACACCACCACCACCACCACCAAAAACAACAACAACACCACCAGCATAACCATCAAAACCAGCAGCACAACATCCACCACCTGCAGGATCAAGGGCTCCTGCCTCGACCCAGGACCAGGTCACACTGGGCAGCCAGACAGTCAGCACAGCTGGGGGGCTCATTATCAGATGGTCCCAGGCACGCAGACATGGACCTGTGTCCTCTGTCCACACTGGACCCCCCTCTTCCTGAGCCATCTGTCCCCCCAGAGATGAGAGTACTGCGGGGGCCTGAGCTGAACTCAGGGGTGTGGGTTACTTTGGGTGAGTGAGTGAGCGGGGGAGTGAGTAAGTGTGTATGTAGGCTGTACTGTTTTGGGAGGAACAGGAGGTTTTAAATAGTAGCTTTCATGGTCAGTATTGGGCAGAGGTTAACTTGCTTGCCTTCAGTGTTTGGTGCTTAATCCCTAAGGGGGAAAATACAATATCAATATCAAACCTTGCTTTAAAAACAGGCCCTTAGCCTCACCCTGCTTCTTAAAGAAAGGAAATTATACATATTCCAGTGAAGAAGCTACTCGTCCTTATCAACTTATTGGCAGGCGTGCTTATACGTTGTGAGATAAAACATAAGAGCGTGCAGCTGGTCACGGGCAAGTACAGAAGGTTCCAGACCAAGGAGGGTGTGTGCCCGTGCCTGAGCACACGCGAGGAAACAAACGCAAGAGAAGCAAAAAAAAAATGTTATTATTCATTGGATTGTCGTGGCATAAAAGATCCCCATGACATTCTGAAATTCTAAGAAATTGCAGGTTGGTAGCACAGTCCGGCATTCTTGTTATATACTGTAGGCTAGACTAAAATCGTTTCGTCACATTTGCTAGATCATTGCCATAGCAGTTGACTGACTGACATTTATGGCTGAAGGCGGTTTGAGGTCGAACATAACAAGCCTAGATTAAAAACTCACCCGTAGTTGGAATAGTCTACCCTGAATCATCCACTGAAGCAGCGTGGTTGCCTTCTCTTAATAAATCTCTTATTTACGCCCCATTAAACCTCAATCTAATTAAAACCGTATGGCAGCGTTCTGCATTGTCGTTGTGCACTTTGCAAATGTTGTAAGTTGCTCCAGAGATTACTAATTTTCACTTGGATAAATTCTAACACAGTTTTATACAAGAGGAAAATGCCTTTCACTGCCATTTTAAAGGTCTTTAACAAAAGATTGATAGGTTTTGTACGGAGAGTTTGAAACAAACACTTTCAAAATTTCTGAAATGCACCCTTTTAACAAAACTAACAGCTTTAGGCTATATGAGGGGAGATGCATTCCGGGACCATTTTAAATGTGTGTTGATAAAAGCGCTTGTGGGGAGACTTTCAAACAAACAATTTGAAATTTCTAATAACATTGTATCTATACAACTTTAAACCTTAAAAACAACATTCAACCCTGAAATAATGGGAGATTCCAAGGCATTTGAGCATGCGTGCTGCATCCAAGTCTCCCGTCTCCTTAGCAACGCTAAAGGGAGAGGGGTAGGTTGAGCGCGGAGCAGAAAAAGAGGCGAGGACGGGAGAAGAGGTACCCAGACGAGTCACATGATCTTTTCCAAACATCGGTCTGTCATCCTGTCTTTCGTGGATATGGTCTTTATGTCGTTTCGTATTAACTAAAAGCGGAATACCAGCGTCAGTGAACAGGTCGCCACCTGCGTGTATTCAAAATAGAATCCTGTAATTGAACCACAGCAATTGGTAAGTCGCTTTGTGGAGCTAGCATCACCCACCTTACTCGCAGCACGTAGGGACAATAGGTTTTGGATGAATTGACAACGGGGCATCTGTGATTTGATTCGCAAGGCAATTTGTTAAAGATAGAACATGGTGCGCACCCTAATTATTTGTACATGTTCATCACTCGAGCTTGCAGTATGCGATCCTACGCTTTGTACCGTTAGCAATCCAGGCTGTGTGTAGTGAAGTAGTAGCTATAAGAAATTGAATTGCACGCTGGCCGGCATGTTGACCGTGACTGAACTGCGCTCTATAACTTAGGCACAAATTATTGTACTGTATATTGCCTGGCAAATGAGCATTGCGTTGATTGCTCGACATTGGTACTTCTATTGATAGTTGGATAACGTGTAATGATCAACTGGATCCGTATCAGAACGTCTGTGGACAAAAATAGAATAGCATCTATTTTGGAGCTGGCATGATTCTGACTTGATCACCGGCTCAGCTGGTTCATCATAGCATAATAAAGAGGGCTGTGTACTACATGTCCTCTTGCATTTGCTTGAGCTTTATCCAATTTTACAGTCTGTCAAAGCATATCTCAACAAGCCTTTGCATGAAATGCAGGAGATTGCTCTGCACCTCTGGATTTGCCACATCATTTTTGCTGTGTGTGTGTGTGTGTGTGTGTGTGTGTGTGTGTGTGTGTGTGTGTGTGTGTGTGTTTTGATCAGACATGACAGACGTCGTACCCCCGGAGGTGAGGCCCAAGCCGGCGGTCCCGGCCAAGCCCCCACATGTGGCCCCTCCCGCGGTCCCCTCCCACCCTGCCCCTTTGTCCTCAGGGGCATCCGTGCGGGGGTCGGGGGGCTCCGCCCTGCTGGGCTACATTGGGATTGACACCATCATTGAACAAATGAGGAAGAAGACCATGAAGACAGGCTTTGACTTCAACATGATGGTTGTAGGTAAGAAGAAGACCTACACAGGCCTATATACCAGATACTACATACACACATACTGTATATACACAGTCCTACTCTTTACATTCCAACTCTGTAACACTGACCTTCCACTCCACTATATAGTGCGTTTGGTAACACTTTATTTTACAGTTCCATTTTTTTTTGTGTATCTACATGTAACAATATGTAAAATTACATGTACATGTACATACTAATCCTAATCCTATGATACAGTGTAAGTACATAATGTTACATATTGTCACACACTTAATTACACTGTACCTAACTGATGTAACAGGGACAGTAAAATAAAGTTTGAATATGTATGGAACAAATCCATGTAACTCACCTACTCTATATATAGTGAAAACGTCAACATTTTGGATTCAGCTTTAGGGTTATTCTATGTTCTTGGCTTTTTTGTTGCTTACAAAGTGTATTAATACCAGGGGGCTGCCGAAAGTTCTCCGTGCCCCAGTTGCTATTTAAGGCAAGCTAAAGGTCCTTGAGGTTCCATCCTCTTGTTCACGAACTGCTTCTTCCTCTCTATTGCAATTACATTGTTCTCTTTGCAAGTCTGTCTTTCTGTCTTTCTGCAAGTCTGTCTTTTGCTCTACCCTGCAATCTCACTATCTTTCTCTCTCTTCCTCCTTCTCTCTTCACTCCCCCCCTTCCCCCTTCTTTCCATGTAATAATCTCTGTTTCTCCCTTTCTATGCAATTGCACTGTCGTTCTGTCTTTCTTTTGCTCTCCCCTCCAGTCTCTCTATCTTTCTCTTTCTCCTTCATCCTCTCTTCACACCCCCCCCCACCCTTTCATGTAATAATCTCTCTTGTTTTTTCCCTTTTTTAATTTCTCCCAATAGGGCAGAGCGGTCTTGGCAAGTCCACGCTGGTGAACACTCTCTTCAAGTCGCAGGTGAGCAGGAAGAGCAGTGACTGGGGCAGAGACGAGAAGATCCCCAAGACCGTGGAGATCAAGTCTGTGTCACACGGTATGCAACAGTGTGTGTACAGTAAATATGTGTGTTTGTCTCTGAGTGTGTGAATATGTGTGTATTTCTGGTCATTCTATGTGTGTGTATGCATGTATGTATGCATGTGTATTTGTGTGTGCATGCTTGTGTGTGTGCACATGTGCATGTGTGTTTTTGTGTCTGAATGTTTCAATGTGTGTGTGTATGATTCTGTTCATCCTACGTGTCTGTGTGTGTGTCTGAGTGTACTCAGAAAGAGAGGAAGAAAGAAAGACACTCACAGAGGAAGAGACAGAGAGAAAGAAGGAGAGAGACAAGGGAGTTAAATCTATTGTGTCATTATTTATCTGGGTGAGATATTGAGGGCAGCGCACAGTGCAGGCAGCACTTACAAAGACATTTACCGCACACACACACACACACACACACACACACACACACACGCACACAGACACACACACACACACACACGCACACACAGACACACACACACACGCACACATGCAGGGCCCACCGAAAAAGCCATAGGTGTCAGCATGTGTGTGGTGGGCACCTTATGATCTGTCCTTATGGGGGTACCATCTGGAGCACCCCCCCCCCCCCCCACACACACACACACACACACCCCGGTCTCCTGGTGCCCATAAGGGCCCCACGTCACTCACACATCTGCCCATCTAAGAAACTGGTGCCTCTGGCAGGGGGAGTGGCCATGTACAGTACAGTAGAGGCCAGTGGGAAAGTCACAGCTGGCTACACACACATGCTACCCAGAATCCTCCAAGCCAACATGCAGGGATGCCACAGTCCAGTGGCATTTACAGACTACAGTGAAAATAAACAGATAGATAGAGAGACTGAGAGAGAGAGATAGAGACAGAGGGAGAGAGACAGAGAGAGAGAGAGGGAGAGAGAGACTGAGTTCTCAAAACCCTTTATTGACATACCATTTGACAACCACTGCCACCACATTATAGAGCCCAACTCAGTCTACCTTCCCAGTTGAAAATGACTCTTCAAATGTCATCAATGAAAATTATAAGGGAAGGGAAGAAAGGAATACACTGGGTAATGAGTGTTAAATACAAAAGGAATATAACAACGGAAAAGGAAAAATGTCAGTTGGTTGTGTAATGTTGACCCTAAGAACGTAAGGCACAGCAGTAACCGGCTGCAGAGTCATCATTCCGGGGACTCCCTTTCCTTTGTACAACGAATAGCCCAAGAGACCAACTCAATACGAAAGACAGACAGTGATCTATTGAGTGTGCCTGAACTGTGCACTGTGTGTGTGTGTGTGAAGGGTACAGTGAGGCGGCTTGTGTTGATGTGAGTCTGTGGTCTGTGCTAACCCTCCGCCCCTCCCCCGCCTCCTTTTGTGTTTCAGTGATCGAGGAAGGGGGCGTCAAGATGAAACTGACCATCACAGACACGCCAGGCTTCGGGGACCAGATCAATAACGACAACTGGTGAGTGAGTGGCTAACCCCAGTAGCCTCTCTGTCTTAGCGGCTAAGCTCTTTGATTATTTCTTTTTTTTCATCTCTATGTTGGGTGGGGAGTGGGGGTTAAATGTAAAAGAATTATCTCTTTAGACACCACCCCAGTGGAGCAATCTGGTGTTTAAACCCTCAACTGTCCAGATTTGTTCTGATCAGTGTTACCCAATTAATCATTAATGAGTTTTTTCTTGACTATTTTGGGTGGCTCAGCAAGTCATTTGCTGACATGAATCGTTTGCCAGTTTTTTTTATTTTTTATTATTATTTGACTCATTTGGGTATCCCACTGATTTGTTTGCTAAACATGAGTTTTTCGACTTCCTCTGGGACCTCTGCTTTATTCAGAGGCATGTGTTTCGGGCCTGTGGGACTTTGCTTTTTGTTCCAGTCAGCTTTACCCAATTAGTTATTAATGAGTTTTTTTTCTTTCTCAGGTGGCTCAGCAAATTACATGTATTTCCTTACATTAATTTGTGTGTTTTAGGTGACTTTGTGATTAAAAAAAGTGATAAAGTGTTTTTTTAATAATTTGACTTGACGTCATGCCTGAAACATCATGATTAATAAGTTGTGGGAGCACGCTGGTGTCGCAGACTTTGTTTCTGTTCTTTGACTTTGCTTATTGGTCCAGCACCCAGACTACTTGAGGTAGATGTTTCCGTGTTTTGGGCCTACACACTGAAAGTTACAACCCGCCCTGTATCAGGATTTTTAGAGCTAACGAAAGCTAGCACTGAAAATATAAGTTTGCTAACAAAAATGGCACACTACAAACTAAATAAAAACTTAAATTACCAACACAAAAGAATTAAAATGAAACTCGTGCTTTAGGCCTACACAATAACTGTCCGCTTTATTCTCTGCAGCTGGGAGCCCATCTCCAAGTTCGTCAACGAGCAGTACGAGAAGTACCTGAAGGAGGAGGTGAACATCGCCCGCAACAAGCGCATCCCAGACACCCGCGTCCACTGCTGCCTCTACTTCATCGCCCCCACCGGACACTCGTAAGTCTCGGGACAGTCACACACACACACACACACACATATACACACACACACACACACTCTCCCTCTCTCTCTCTCACACACACACACACATACACACACACACACATACACACACACACACATACACACACACACCCTCTCTCTCTTTCACACACACACACACACACACATGCAGAAACATGCACACACACTCACAAAGTGGAGCCCCCACTGGACACTCGTGAGTCACAGAGCCACAGACTGTGTATGAGAGAAATGGACAAACCCTCTATCATGTCATGCATACACTTTCTCGCAGACCGGATGAGGCTTAAATTAAAGGTTCATTCTATTAATGTCCATGAAAATTATTTAGGTATTAAACTAATGGACTTTAAAAGGAGTTACCCTCAGAGATAAGAAATATATAAGAGAACTGGACAAACTCTATGATGTCACGCCTAGATTTCCTCACAGACCGGATGAGGCTTAAATTAAAGGGTTCTGGGTGCGGCCATTTTGGCCAGTTCATTCTATTAATGTCGATGTAAACTACTTAGGGATTGATTAAACTAATGGACTTTAAAAGAAGTTATCCTCAGAATTATCCTCTGCTTTATCACCCCCACTGGACGCATCAAATGTCAGTCAAATGTCGGTCCACCCATGCAGGCCAGTGTTAGGCCACACCTCCACTCGCTCTTTCGCTGACTCGCCCAAGGACTAGTTCGGTGGTGGTTGCCATGGTTTCCGCTTTTCCGCTTGCTTAAGTGTCCGAGGGAAAAACAAGTTGCAGCTGTATGTTGTACACGTCCGTCCACCTATCCAGGCCTTAGCCTAAAAACACAAGCTGCAGTCAGTAGTCGACACAGCTTCATGTTGTGTCCTAGCCCTAGAGCTCACATACTGACAGCGGTGTGAGATGCCTGACTCTCTCTCTCTTAGTCTCACACACACACACACACACACACACACATGCAGAAACATGCACACACACTCACAAAGTACAGTCAGTGTGGGTTGATAGGTTATCACATGCTTGCAGGCGCACACACACACACACACACACACACACCTTTTTGTCTATCTGTATTGTTCAGGCTGAACTAAAATAATAATTATTTTTTGTAAGGCTTAACGGTCAGAAAAGCTTTAGACCATAATCCCTCATCATTATTATCATCATCATCATATCTCTTTCTCTCCCTCTCCCTCTCTCTCTCTTACTCTTTTCTGTCAGGCTGCGTCCTCTGGACATTGAGTTCATGAAACACCTGAGTCGCTCGGTCAACCTCATCCCCGTCATTGCCAAATCGGACACGCTGACTCCAGAGGAGAAGTTTGAATTCAAACAGAGGGTAAGAGCACCACAGACAGACACAGGGGAAAGACATGACATTGGAACAGAGAGAGAGAAAAAGAGAGAGAGTAGGAGGTAGGGAAAAACAGAACACATAGATGGTGAGGTAAAAAGAGGAAAGGGGGAGAGAGAGAAGGAAGGTGGTAAAACATAAAACATAGAGGGTAACACTTTCTATGAAGCTTGTATTCATAAGACTCTATAACCACATTCATAAAGGGTTATAATGCCTTCATAACAGTATTCATAACCGTTTGTACATACTCATGACTGTGTCACTTGGAATTTGAATAGGGCTTATGACATAGTATTATAATGACTTAGAAGTACAGTCACATATTTAATGATTTTTATAAGTCTTTATGAATGTGTTTGTAAAGTCTTATGAATACAATCTTCACAGAAAGTGTCACCACATAGAGTTAATGAGACAAGCAGGACAGGAAGAAATTGTGAGGTAAAAAAAGAGAGAGAGAGGAGAGACAGAGACAGAGAGGGAGAGAGAGAGAGAGAGGGGAGAGAGAGAGAGGAGAGAGAGAGAATGTGACCTGAGATTGTGTTCTTCTCAGCTGACGGAGTGAATCAGGCGAACACAAATCTGTGTTATCTGGCAGAAACAGGGGTAGGTGTCAGTGACGACGCTGTAACCGTAGCTATTGTTTCTGCATTTGGACTTCCCCAATCATTCAGTCTCTCCTGCCTAATGTAGAGGGGGGAAGTGGGAGGGCTGAATCACTGACAGAAACAGAATTGGTCTGCTTTGTTTTTTTGAGAGTAGAACAGCATAGGTCATTTTGAATAATGAAAGTATTATTACTTCACATTGATATTAAGAAATGATTTATGCAAGTTACCTTTAGGAAAATGTTATCTGTTGTTATCATCAGGAAAGGCTGCCATTTGAGAAAATAAAACATTTCTTTTCATTTGGTTTAATGAAATTATATTTTATCTTGACATTACACATTAGGGTTCCGAAATTATTTACAGTTTCCATCATATGAAGAGTCAGGTCAAAATTTTAGGCAGATTTTACCTACCTACATTGCCTATTGTGAGAATAAAACACTAGTAACAATTTAAATCTTGTGTTAATAGATGAATGTAATTAAGACGGCTTTCTTCTTCTTCTCCGTCAGGTGAGGAAGGAGCTTGAGGTGTGTGGGATTGAGTTTTACCCTCAGAAGGAGTTTGACGATGACATGGAAGACAAGAGTGACAACGACAAGATCAGGGTACAGTACGCCCAATGTGGCTGTCACTAGCAATGTGTCTTGTCTTCTCTCCGTACTGCTATGTGTAGCCTTTCACACTCTTACTGACGTCTTACTGACGTCATTCTATGCCTCTCATCTTCTATGCCTCTCATCTTCTATGCCTCTCATCTTCTCTGTCCCTCTCTTTATCATCCTTTCTTCCTTCTCTCTGTTCCTTCCTTCCTCTATTTCTCTGACTCCCTTCTCCCTCTCTATTCTTCCCTCATCTCTCTCTTTTTCCCTACTGCTTTCTCTCTTCCTCCCTCCTCCTCTCCCTCTTTTTTCCTCTGCATTTTCTAGTCCTCTCTCCTCCTCTCAATCTTTTTTTCCTACTGCTTTCTCTTTCTCCCTTTTCCTCTCCCTCTTTTTCCTTCCTGCTTTCTCTCTTTCTCCCTCCTCCTCCTCCTCTGCCTTGTTCTCTCTATCCTTCATGTCACTTGGGCATGAAACTGTCTCCACAGGGCCATGACCTCATGGATCACAGTATGTCTCATTAAACTAACTCTCTCTCTCTCTGCATATATTTGTCTCTCCCTTTCTTTCTTTCTCTCTCTCTCTCCCTCTGCATATATCCCCCACCCCTTTTTTCTTACTCTCTCTCTCTTCCTCTCTTTCTCTGTATATGTCTCCCCCCCTTTCTCTCTCTCTCTCTCTCTCTCTTTCAGTCTGTGTTATATCTCAGGGAAGAAGGGGGGGGGGGGTGCCCTTTACATAAGTGGACAGTGATAAAATATATCTCATTTAGTTCTCTCTCTAGTTCTGTCTCTCTAAATCAAGCTCTTAAAAGTGTAAAGTGTTGCTCTCTTCTTCCCTCCCTTCCTCTCTCTTTCTTTTCCATCTCTCTTAATCCATCCCTCTCCCGCAGGAGGTCATGCCCTTTGCGGTGGTGGGAAGTGATAAGGAGTACCAGGTCAATGGCAAACGTGTTCTGGGGCGAAAGACGGCATGGGGCATCGTAGAAGGTGGGTAAGACCATGCAGGAGCTGCAGGTTGTCTTTTTGTAACTTTGATGTGTGTATGTGTGTGTATGTGTGTGTATGTGTGTGTGTTTGAGTGTGTGTATGCCTGTGTGTGTTTGTGAGAAGATGTCATATGTGTAGGGTTGGTAAAAAAAGGTTCCAATTTGCCAATGTCTGTGTGCTTAGCATAGGACATTGTAGAATGTTTGTAATACCTTGCAAGAGCTGGCTTTTTCTTTTCCTAACTTTGGTGTGTGTGTGTGTGTGTGTGTGTGTGTGTGTGTGTGTGTGTGTGTGTGTGTGTGTGTATGTGTGTGTGTGTGTGTGTGTCGGTGGGTGCCTGTGTGTGTGAGAAGATGTGGTAAGGGTTAGCAAGAAGCGCTAACATTTGTCAGTGTTTTTTAACGCTTAGCTCACAGATTACACCCCCATTTATATGTTGCCACCTTGTCCATTCTGACCAGATTAGATAGCTATCTGATAGCAGGGACTGACTCAAGTGTGAGTGCCAAAGCTTAGAATGGGCCAAAAGAATCAGCCCGACCCTACCTGAGCCCTTCCTTGCACATTCTGTCCAAGCCCAGCCCGCCACATTAACTTTAGTAACGAACCTGAACCCATTTTGAAACCTGACATTTTCTTTAGTAAGTGGGCCCTCCATATGCTGTTATATGATTCGTTAGATCAGATCACTGAAGCCACTCTGGCATGTGGTGTGGCATAGCCCTTAGCGGGACACCTAGAAGGACTAGATGCCTCTCATCTTTTCTGTCCCTCTCTTTATCATCCTTCGTTCCTTCTCTCTCTCCCTTCCTTCCTCTATTTCTCTGACTCCCTTCTCCCTCTCTATTTCTCCCTCCTCCTCTCCCTCTATTTCTCTGACTCCCTTCTCCCTCTCTATTTCTCCCTCCTCCTCTCCCTCTTTTTTCCTTTACTTTCTCTATTCCTCCGTCCTTCTCTCACTCTTTTTCCTTCCTACTGCTTTCTTTCTCTCTCCCTCCTCTGCCTCGTTCTCTCTATCCCTCATGTCACGGGAATGAAACTGTCTCCACAGGGCCATGACCTCATGCATCACAGTATGTCTCTGTGATGGAGTGACCATCACTAGGGTTGTGGGTGTGCTCTGCCTGCCATACCAACAAGCCTGGCTCTTTGGCGTTGCGTTTGTAGCGAAGGGGAGGAGAAGTCACCCCACCGGGATTCAAACCCGGGTCTCCGGGGTACCAAACGTGTACTTTGACCGCAACGCCAAAGAGCCAGGCTCATTGGTATGGCAGTCAGAGCACACCCACAACCCTAGTGATGGTCACTCCATCACAGTCTCATTATCTCTTCAGATTGCTAAAGCCACTGTGGCGTGTGGTGTGGCATAGCCCTGAGCGGGACACCTAGAATCACTAGATTCACCCACATTTCCTCTGCACAGATGACATTGATGTCAGTACCTTGTGCACAGCTAGCCCGCTAATGCTAGCCTACATTCATTCATTGTGTTACTTGTGCTCTGGAAGTCAAATGAGCTAAGTTGTAAGCAAGTGGACTTCTTTTAGTAGCTTGAAGACGTTTCACCTTTCACCCAAAAGGCTTATTTAATACATGACCTGGCAGAATGAGAATCTTCACAGACATATTGTGCTCTGGAACCAGAGTGTAAATTACCCCTCCATAATTGGGAGGGCTCTACTTTTTACAGGGGGTACTACCTTTTATGGCTTACATGAATTACATTAACATGTCAGTACCCACCAACCCTGCTATTGTTGTCTGTTTGGGGGTACTTGGTCTTGATCAGGGGGCACCATACCCCCAAATTCCCCCCTGTAATTCAAACTATGTCTGGAACTATTCAGGTGGTAGGCAAATGCAAAGTATTTACATTAGCACATTAGTGCTGTGCTACTCACCAGAGCAATCAACAGTCGCCTCATGCTTACCCATTGACACACACAAAAACGTTGAAAGGCTGCCATGCAAATGTGCCAACCAGCACATTGGTAGCAGCATGGGGTTCCATGTCTTGCTCAAGGACACTTTCACCAAGTCAGACGGATGCCAGAATTAGTGAATCAGCGACCTTCTGAGGGCCAGTTGACTCCTCTTCCTCTTCAGCCATAGTAGTGAAATATTAACACAGCATTAGCCTATGATATAATTAGCATCTGATGCGATTCCCATGTAATAATAACATTATCATGTTATGTGATTAGCATATGATGACATTAGCATATGATATGATCGGTATGTGAGTACATTAGTATGCAATATGATCAGCTTATATCAGCCTAATGTTTTAATGATTCAGTTTGTAGCTAACTAACATATGGGAGGCACAGAGATCAGGCAGATCTGGGCCAAAGAGAGAGAGAGAGAGAGAGAGAGAGACGACCTTCCTTTTTTCCTAAGCTCTGTAGGGAGGAAGGACTTTTTGTGGCTAGGATTTGTTGCATCGGATTCCAACGTGGCTAGAGGATCTAATTAGCTCATTTAAATGTTTTACTGACCTAGGCTAACAAAAAAAGGCTGTTGCCAGGAAGACGAATTAAACTCCAATAGATTGGAACTCAGTAGTTTGGCAGGTTATGTGACCCACTAAGTTCTTTTTTTTTTCTGCACTGCGTTTCCCAGGGCCGTAATTTCTTTTACTCACAAACGCGCACACACACACACACACACCAGCACATACACACATACCAACACACACACACGCACACACACACACACACACACACACATGCACGCACACACACATACACAGGCTACATACACACGCATACAAACACACACACACACGCACACACATACACACACACACAAACACACCACTTGCATACATATGCACACGGAGGACACACACACTGGGATGCAGCCAGCTAAACCCCAGGCTAACGCACAACCCCGTAACCATGGCAGCCAACCATACAGATGGACCGCGGGGGGTTCCATCATCATTCACCTACTGAGCTGTAAATATAGCTTGGCCCCACACGGTTCCCACGATGCATTGCATGTCATCACATGTATTCTCTGTAAAGTGTCGTAACCGAGGGACTGTTTTTTCCATGTCAGTTTAGCTAAGCCTTTCTGTTGCTAAGTGATTGTGAGCATGAAGATATTTCTGCAGTACATAGTGTCAGTACTGCAGCGAGACCCTGGAGCCTTCCCCGCCTCTATTAAACAGCCAAACTGGCATGCTTGTAAGAGGCCGTGTGTAGATGTCATGTGAGTGAAGAATGAATCATCCTGGTATTGACTCTAAGTGAGACACATGACATGGTAAGTGTAATGGACACTGACATCTGTTGACTAGCCGTAGGCATAGACTGGGCTACACACACGGCAACTTCTGACTTTATGTGCTCACTGGCTTTAATGCTTGGGGACACACCAGTGTGTGTGTGTTGCAGCTGTGTGTGTGTGTGTGTGTGTGTGTGTGTTGCAGCTGTGTGTGTGTGTGTGCATGCATGCCTGTGTGTGTGTGTGCATGCATGCCTGTGAGTGTGTGTGTGTGTGTGTGTGTGTTTGTCTGTTTGTGTGTGTGTTTGTCTGTATGTGTGTGTGTGTGCGTGTATTGCAACTAAGTATGTATGTGTAGTTACACATTTAAATGAAGGCATGCATATTGTAATATGGAAGAGAGAGAAAGAGTGAAAAAGAATGTATACTACCTTCTATGAAAGCAGAAAACCTAAAACTTGTTGTGTAATGCAATGGTTATTTTAATGGACAGGCAAGTTATGTCTATGCATTATACTGCAACTCAACAGTCATATGTAGGTCAATGCTTCACAGAGATTGGAGCTCCTCCTCAAACTTTATCATTAGAGAAAAATGTAGCGTTTTATGTACAGCAATATGGTGACTCACTGACCTCCAAGGTTAATAAAACTTAATCGAATCATCCATCCTCCCTACTAAATGACCTCTTTACCGAGTTCTCATCACAGTGAACATGAACAGATTGGACTAAATTAGTGCTCTGTGGTTAAAAAAAATAGCTGTACTGTTTTGCATAGGATGACTTTGATGTGTACTCTGTATACATTCTATAAATAAGTATAAAGGGCCTATCTATAGCCCAGGCGACAAGTGTTGCTGGGATAAAAAAAACAAAGTTGTCGGCAGATGTTGCGGCTCTGAAGGTTTTTATAGTTCTCCGCCGACAACAAAAACCTGTTATAAAACCGAACACTCTTTAAACCCATCCACCTATACACGTGTGCTGTGCGTGATCAAAGCAACACTCCAGAACCCAGAACTTTCAGTTTCTCTACAACCAACACAGGCGACAACGTCTGTGTTTTCTTTCTTTTTTTTTTTGTTGTTGTACACAACAAGCTCTGTGACACACTAGCAGACAGAAATTGTGTCTCTTTGATGTCATATCCTGTCGACCGACACTTGTCGCCTGGGCTATACGTTGGCCTTAATGGTAGGGATGGTAGAGTGTGCTATGGAACAGTGGAGTATGTTGTACTGCATAACATGACTTTATTATGTGAAATGTGCAAATGGTTTTTATGTGTACTGGATGAGCAAGGTATGAATTAGCCTAGGCCTACAAGAAAGGATTGTTGTTTTTCCCTCCGTTAATTGATAAGTTGATTAATCTATAAATTGGTAAGTTTTACAATGCCAAGATGAGGGCATGAAACAATAAAACTGAAATAGACGGCTAAAGACATTATAAAATATTCAAATTTAGGAAGCTGGTAGAGCGGTTAGTATGGCTGGCAATAGACAGGGTACCACACTGTGTCTCACCGAGAGAGAGAGAGAGAGAGAGAGAGAGAGAGAGAGAATTTGTGTTAGTGTTGGGCTCTCAATGTGGAGAGACAGCAGGCCTAGTGCATCAGTCAACCCTGCAGCTTGGTCAGGGGCTTGATGTGTGTGTGTGTGTGTGTGTGTGTGTGAGAGAGAAGACTGGGCATGGTCCTTACGGATGGCTGGCATCATGGGTCTTTCGCCTGACTTCATTGCATATCCCGTTTCCCAGTAAAGACACACACACACACACACACACACACACACACACACACACACACACACACACACACACACACACACACACATGCTCTGGTTCAACTGGAATCGGGTGGTCACATATCAGCTGAACTGCTCTGTGATTGGTTGCATTCTTCCTTGATTCCTTTACCCAATCCCATTCTTATTATTCTCTTAATTCCCATAAATTTGATTTTTGTATCATATCCAATAGCACTCTATACTCTATACCTATCCTATTTTTCAATTTTTATACTTCTTCTTCTACTTCTATGTATTTATATACCTTTACTTATCTTCAAATACTGCACATTATATCCACATTATTAGTAAATTCCTGCAGTCCGTTATATCCTATTCTTTCCCATGCTATCCTACACTACACGGCCCTGTCTTGTTCTAACTCCTCATAAAACTGTCATATTCTCTATTGCTCCCTTAATTATTCCTAGATTCTGGCTTTGTATTCCTGCATTTCCTTTTGGAATGCCTTTTCACTCGCTTGGGGCTCCTTCACATTCAAACCTGCAGTCCTTAGTTATATTATTAATTTATCATACATTGGCAAGTTAAGCTAAATTCTTCCGCATGGTCATCTGGCTGTCTCCGGTGTTTGCACTTCAGTCAGGATGGAGTGTGCAGGCACAAGCCAATACTCTGTGAGCTAAATGGGAAAGAGGCGACCCACTACACCGAGTCGGACTGCAGTCCATCTAATGAACATCAAGGGACGAGGGGGTGGGGGTGGGGGGGTAGTATTTCATTGGCTCCTGAAAATAAATATCAAGATCAAGGCTTTCACCATGCAGCCATTTCGCTGGCAATGGATGTAAGCTGTTTTTGTGGTTATACTGAGGTGGAACTAGGTTTTACATTATGCAGCCTCTTATTCATCGCTTCCTTGTGGAAGGTCTTACATTTATTTTTGTTGTTGCTGTTTTGCCTTTGCCATTATCATGGCGATATATGGCAATTATACAGAAATACAGGGATATTCGACATTTCCTTTTAGTATTGCATAGCTTAATTGTTGTATGTCCAAAGTAATTGAATGCCAACTGAAATGACATACTATACCGATTCCAGCTGATAACCATGCTCATTTTTGCATGTTGACCGAAAAAGTATCTCTTTCTGTTTTTCCTTTGATCTCAGTGATGCATCGATGCTTCTGTTATCTACATGTTTGTCTACAGACACCCGTGGCTGTTCAAAGACACAGCCTGTCTTGAAAGTGAGGATATTCACAGACAATGTTACTATGGGTTCCATTGCTTACTTGAATTGTCTTCCTCTGTCCCCAGTTGAAAACCTGACCCACTGCGAGTTCTCCCTTCTCCGGGACTTCATCATCAGGTGAGAGACATCAGGCCTGACTTTTTGTTTATTGTAATGGTAAAACTGCTACACCTTATAGTGGCTTTGGTTGTGGATTTCTTCATTGGATTTTAATGTTGTTGTTGTGTAAGTTACTTTTAACAAGTATTTTTCCGCTCCTTAGTCTCTTTGCTTCCTCTAACAAACAGAAGCATTAAAGAAACAGTAGTATTTACAGTAAGTAAACGAAACAGTCATGTAAAAGTTTCTTATACTAATCCCACACTGACACCAGAAGCAGACTAGAGTGCAGATCGTCATACATTTCAATTAAAAATGTTCAAAGTTTCAGTTCTTTTCACATGTCAAAAACAAATTAAATGTATTATTTTTTACACTTTTTTTCTGCCATCAGGTCTCACCTCCAGGATCTGAAGGAGGTGACCCACAACATTCACTACGAGACGTACCGTGCCAAGCGCCTCAACGACAACGGCGGCCTCCACCCCATCTCCACGGCTGCGGACACACAGGAGAGCAATCTCTAGTCCGACCACATCAGGCACGAATGGCAAAGCAGAGAGAAAGAGAGAGAGAGAGAGAAGAATGGACAAAAGCTTAAGAGAATGAGAGAGAGCAAGAAATAAAACTAAAAGAGAGAGAGAGAGAGAGAAAGGATTTTTTTTGCTAGCTAATAGCTAATCATTTTAGTGTCGTGCCACGTGATCACTGCATGTTTGAAGGGAGCTCGTTGTCATGCCCGGGTTTTACCTGTCGAAGTTTTCTTTTTTAGAACTGTCTGTATGTGTATGTGTGTGTGTGCGCGTGTGCTCTGTTTGCACGCTAACATTGTCTTATCTTAACTCTCTTACACTCCTTGCAATAGCAACCTCACCTCCTGACACCCTTAGAAGCAAAAGAGAGGGAAAGAGGGGAGGACAATGTCAAAACTTTTATTATTATTTAATTACACAATCTCAACTCCAGCTAAAATTTTAACATTTGTTACAATGTAAGTATTATACTTCTCCTTTTGCTGTTAACAGTATAGGCCTTTTATTGCCCTCTGGCCCATAGCACACTCTCTTAGTCTAGTGCCACCTAGTGGAAGGAGGGCTGTACTGCCTCGAGGACAGGGGTAAACTGACCACCCGCTCCTCCCTCTTTTTGCCCCAGCAAGCCTTGTTCAGTACAAAGTTTACAACCCACCCAGTGCCATGATGTCCGGACGAACTCTCCAGCACACAAGGACGTCACTCCAACACTGATTAAAAAAACGCTGCAGGTCAAATGCAATGGCTGCCGGCGAACACCTGCCATGATTTCTTCTTGAGAGGTTGCACTGATAATGACACTCTTAGACACACTCAGTTATTGTGACACCAGACAGGCAGTTTGCCCAGGAAAAAAAAACTAAAACTAAATGATCGTATCTCTGATCTCAGAGCTCATTTTTAGCCAAAAGTGATGTTTGAAGTTGCGTTTTTGTGTGTGTTGGGACAATGCGATTGTATGTGTTTGTCTGTCTTAGGTGTGTGTGTGTGTGTGTGTGTATGTTTGTTTGTTGTGGTCCTTTGCTCCCTGGTGTACACTGTCAGTAAGTGTCAATCGAGTGTGTTTTGACTAGCCGTCAACCACAACAGAATAACCACAAAGAAGAACTAAAAGGATGCCATGAAACCAAACTTTGTTCAGTATCGCCTGTGCTGTTGTGTGTGCATGCAGGCTCCTCTTTCTAAACTCTTATCTATCGTGATACAGATGCATTACTTGATCAATACTCGCATTAGAACCAAGCACACTGACCTATCAAAGAATGTTCCGGAACCATTCTGGGGTTCTAGAACCATTTTGTCCAGGTGATGATGTTATCTTCTGCAAACCCAGCTAATACACTGATCATATCTCTCTGATTGTTTTGGTCTCACTGTAAATTTCTCTCGTTTGATTTAATATCACTTTTCATTAATGCTGTTGTGTTTCCATTTAAGTGCTTTTGCAGTGTTAATTATTTATTTGATATTATGTAATATTTATTGTAACTTATTTTTAAAACTGAATAAACACAAACACAATCACTGGATTTCCATGTTCTGAATATCACCAAAAAAAAAAGGATTTTTTTCCATTAGGTTACATTCATAACTTCAATCGAATGTCTCTTTTGCAAATGACTGTTTTACTGAACCTTTAAAACACAAAAACCCAAGATCTCAGTTGCCTAAAGACATTTATGAAAATGAGCAGTCTTTTCTGAATCGCTAAACAATTTCACCCAGTTAACATCAATTTGCAGACACTTTTTTTGCAAAACGGAACATATTTTCATACAATGCAAACAAAGCACTTATGTCAAGTTAGACAAGAGTTACAAATACTGAAAATGAATACTAATATAAGAGCACGTACTAATATAAGAGCACTAATATAAGAGCACGTTTTTAAATGAGGTGACTCCACCAATATAACTCTGTTTATAGAGTGTACACAGGCTGTTGCCAGTTACAGGTTCATGTCAACAATAGAACTACCTCACCAGAGAGGCAGAGGAGTGTGTGTAAAACATGAGGTGTGTAAAGGAATGCAAAGGGGGTGTGGATGAGGAGGAGGGTACCAAGAATAAGATAGACTAAAAACAATTCAGTTGGCTTTTATAATAATTGGTTACTGTAAATTTGTAAAAAAAACTATTTTAGATTATGTTGTCATTAGAATGACAATAAAATGACAAACATGACATGTAACATTTTTTTAGTCATATAAACAATAATGTACTTATTATTGTGTTATTACTGATCAACAAACCCAAGTTACAGATAATGGTCGACGAAAAAGACAAGTCCACTCAAAACCATACACACTGCCGACAAGTGTCGATGGGTGGAGCTATTGTACCACAAAGATTTTTTTAGTTCAGAGCCACTTGTCCACGTGGTGGCGCGTTTGTCCTTTACTGAATGGAGGGAGGCTCGTGGCAAAATTACAACGAGGTGGTTGGAACGAGCGTGTCGATGTAGCCTATCGATCGTCAGCCTCGAAAAAATGTTTTTCAGACCTTGTCGTGTGGGTTTTTTCTCAATTGTAGTATGATAACAAAGTGGTAGAGTCTTTAATTACAGTATAAAAAAACACTCACGAGCATACCTGATGGGATAAAAATCTACATGTGTTCACGTACCCCAACACGAACAATCTGATTTTAACATGTAGTTTACCACGACAGGAATTAGGTCTAGACTATGCCTACTTATGATATAAGGTATAATTATCCCACTTCTGTTCAAATGTATAAGTTACAGTTATGTTGACTGGTGAAAAGACCATAAACTTCTGGATATTTTTGAAAATTTATCCGGATTTTGTGACAAATGAACCAGACTTAAATATCCATTCACAAGAACTACATATGAGGAAGCTATTCATTCTCACCCACTGCCACGAGCTACAATTGCACAGAGGCTAATGTTCTCTCCACAAACTGTCAATTGACTTCTTTGTCTCATCATGTTTTCTATCCACCGCCTAGTGACGAACATGAGGTAGGTCGGAACTGAAGGGTTTGGCTGTAGCTGCATATGCCGACTTGGCTCACCATTCCCCCCTCCCTCCCTCCTTCTCTTGCTCTCTGTCTCTCTCCCTCTCTTTCACAGTTGCTGTGCCTGCACTCGCACTCGCTCACACACTCCTGCCTTGGCAGAGCACAGAAAAGGGGAGGAGCTAATTGTTCAACTACAGTCACATTGTCTGTTGGTGAAGGTGTTGTTAACATGGTTTGCTGTTGGCTTTCGGTCGTTTTTTTTTTTGCTTTGTTGTAAATGGCGCTGTGTTATTTCAAGTTATTCTTACAATATAATTTGGCTTCTCTCCAAATTAGACTATTTAGCCTACTATCTGCCTTCTCTGTCTCCATGCTCCCTCTTCTGTGCATGGTGCTGCACTAACATACTAAACTACAATACAGCTATAGTGGATCAATAGACAAAATCAGTTAGTGCTGGCCACTGATGGTCTGCAATAGGTTAGTTATTTTTATAAAACATAACAATAGTAGCAGGTACAACATCTGCTAGCCTACTTACTAGTTTGTCCACTCTAGCCTATGAGCAGTCACAGACCCAGACTGTCTTGGGCTGGCAGGTATGAGAACAACACACTACCAGTACCTCTCACCATAGAGGAAAACAGCCACTGAAAATTTGTTTGGATGATAGATAAGAACAACTTTATGAAACAATTAGAAAATTGTGTCAACATTCGAGCGCCCTCTACAGGTCGTGCATGGAACTACAGTGGAGAGTAGACATTTTAGTGGCTGGTGAGAAAGGACAGAGAAGCAAAAACAAAATGGCTGATTCAATTGGAGAGCAGTAGAAAGGTCATTCTGATTACAAAAAAAAAAAAAAAAAAAACATCCATGAATCTGTGATGTAGATGTTCAAGTAAAACTGTACACTAATGTATTTGTAATACGAGGGGAGGTCTAGACGTTTTTTTTTTTTTTTTTAAGCTATGACCTCACTGATTACTACATTTATGCCATGTTATAACTCTTAATGAATTTTGAAGGTAGGTTAAAAAAAATACTACTTCAGAGAGATATAAGCAAAATTGGTGTTTTTTCCTCTTCTTCTGTCCCTTTTTCAAATAAATAGGAAAGCCATCCAATTAAATCCTTGTAGAAAACAACAGACAGTATAATTATCAAAATGACCAGACTCTGAATACACCCCAAAAATGTTATGGCAGTAATGGACAGCTGCCAAAACAATGACTCAGTGCTGAAACTGGTAAATAATGTTCTTGAGTTTCCAGGGCTGAGATGGTTGTTAGTCTTGGGACTGGACAGGATACACCCGTGCAAACGCCCGTGGACTCCTCCTCCCGGGTTTAAGACTACCTCCCCCCGCGTGCTCTATCTCCCGCCTTTGTGTGTGCCCTAGACAAACACGGCTAAGTGCACTGACAGTTCACGTGCAGTTATCTTGCCTGTGCCCTGTGATTTAAAACAATGTGACTGCTGTAATGTATGGTATAGTAAAGGAGCCAAATTAACACAACCATTAACCCACCATAGTAGCTTAAGGTCAGTAACAACGCGATTTTTTTGCGTTAACATTTAACCTTGCAAATAGCCCACACTGTTGCCGAAGGGCGGGGCTGAGAGAACAGGAGGATTTTAGACGAGTGGGGGAAGGGGCAAGACAACCCAGGGTAGCATGCACACACTCACTAGGATAGCTTTACATGACAGTAAAAGCAGGTGGAATTGTGGATGAAAGTGGCAATTCTGCACTAGTTCAGTGGTTCCCTACCGCTAACAAGTCTGAATACAGAACAGCTAACCTACCCAAATCATGAGAAGATGGAGAAATGTGCAAAGTCTACCACCAACCCGCCATCAATTAGCAGAAAAAAAACACTTTGCCACCACTTTGGTCTCATACCTTAAATCACTCACACACACAGACCCACAGAAGACATTTATGCAGGGCTCATTATGAGACAAGTTTGTGTACTATGTTCCAAAAATTTACAAGCTAATGACCTAGGTTACTAATATCAAATCATATGCAGCGGCTGGGGTGTATGCTATCTAACACCAAATAGCCTCACGTCATTTTACAAGACGTGAAAGACTTCTCCGTATTACACACTGTTGTAAGCTACTGGCAATACGTAAAAAATAAATTCTTACAAAAATTTGCAATCGAAGGCAGCTGGTGGGAGGCGCCTATTCTCTCTGGTCTCGCACGCTGCCTGACAGCGAAGCCCAACCTCCAACTGTTTTCCCGGCTTTGTGAGGTTCTGATGGCAAAGAGGGAACGCGCCGGACAGTATCGTGAGAACCACCGTTGCGCTACGCTGACTGGGAAAAAAAGTCGTTGGTAAGTGTCAATACCATTGTTTTGCTAGGTGACTAGTTCGTTGTCCCTGCGGACTGTAACGATAACGTTACACATAGGCATTCAGAGTAAACATTAGCGGTTCAGCCCGCATGCCTTATGTATTTACAGCTGCACGAGACTGTGATACTGTTTTTTGCAGAGTTGATCTATCATGTAACACACGTCTTGATTCTGCCAAGTGTTACATAGCGTAACGTTACTTCACATCGCTCTGATCTGTTCGTTATGAATGCGAATCTTTTGAAAATCAAAACATGATTGAGTAATGGTCTTCCAACAACAGGCAACTGTTTGGGTTTATGTTACGGTAGATGAGTGAAGATGTTTCGTTACTGAAGACAACCTATGATGTGTGCTAACATTATCTTGTAGGCTAGCTAATCAGTTGAGGGTAGCTACTTCGGAAAGCTAGCTAGTAAGTTGGATGGTGAACATTTTAACTGCTAGCTGGTACGATGGAGTAATCAATCCTAGATTAGGTTTAACACACGAATATCCACAGAACTTGTTTAAACAAAATAACTTGGATGAACAAACAACAAACACAGCAGTCTGTGTTTATATATTTTATATTGTTTTTGTTGAAAAATTATTATGGTAATGCAGTTGTAGCTATTTTGCAGAAGTAGAATGCCCCCTTGTGTGGACAAAACTGCCCAATAATTTTATTTACAAAAAAAAAAAAAAAAAAGGTCAACATGTCTTCATGTTAGCAATGTGTAGACTACAGTAGCAGAAAACTACTGTAGCACATACTGTAGCCTAGCACATAATTTAAACCAGTGGTGATGGAACATCATATTGTCCTGCTTGGGTTTGTCTGGGCTGTCTAGCTGGCTGCGTTGTTACCTGTATTGTCATGCTAGTAGTCATAAAAGTGAAGATGTTGTGTGTTGTATTTGGCGTTCTATGCAACATTTTTTATCCTGGACCCGCTCCTTACTGCCTGTGACACTACAGCGAATTTCGCGTTCAAGTCAGTCTGGCTAACCTACCTATTCTCGGGTGTCCCTTTGCCTGAAAAATCAGGCACCAATGAAAAACAAATGCTACACAGTCATCATCGGAATTAGTGATCTGATTGGTTGTGGCTCTGTCCAGTAGTACACAGAGGCATTTGAAAGAGGCCCATTGATCCCGCCCCTGAGAACTTTCTGTCTATGGGATTTTTGTCAGACCATGCTTTGTGTACGAGCTTGCTGCGACAGCCAGGCTCCAACATTTTACCACAAGCACAAGACAATCAACAGTACAGCAATACCTGCCAAAGACTTTTTTCCCCCATGCCTGTCCATAAATTGGGTTTTGGTAAAATTCGTCTTAAATGTTTTGTGGGCAATGGTGAAATATATACGATTCAGGAATATTCGTTAAAATGTAGGCTAGACTGGCCCTACTTTAATATTACGAGGATTTTTGTTTTGAGTAGAACATTTTGGATGAACAGGTTTTAAAAAATATGTGCATTTCCTTTATATTACTTGGGTTCAATGAAAATTGTATTGTTTTTTTTTTTTTTGGCAATTGTTTTGGTCTAAATCTCACCATGAATTTGTACTGTTAAACAGTTTTTGGTACACCCTGCGAGCGACATAAGCAATGAAAATTCACAGATGTATTTGCAAAAAGGAATGAAAATTCACAGATGTATTTGCAAAAAAACACCTTGCACATTCAACACACCACCAGTAAAGCATGGATGCATGTTCTTACTGAAACACACACAGCCTAGATCATACACCTTCTCAAATGGTCACTTCTGAGGAGGATATTTGTCCCACAGTCACCCCTTCAGCTTTCTCTGAATGGTACAGTCTGTAGTTGCCGGTGTTTTTCCACTCCTTTCGACTGCACTGCCTAAGTAGACCACGGTGTGGGTGGAGGAGGGGCATGAAAGTGTCCATTGCGCAAATGACAAATTAACATTGTTGTTGAGTAGTTAGTTGCATTTGGTTAGCATGTGAGAGAGTTTGTGCATGCACGCGCACATGTGTGTGTGTGTGTGTTTCTGGCTGTGTGCATGTTGTGTGTATCAGGGCTGACTGTTAGGCTAAGTGCATAAATATAGGCCTACTCTGTATCACTTCCCCTCATTTTTACTTTGACGATCAAAGTATCACATCCAGGCGGCCAGGCATGACTAGTTAGGTGTCAGCATTCACACCTAAAGCGTTTACATTGAGATTCAGAGCAAATGAAACAGGACTAGGTGACCCGACCCGCATTGTGGTGCAGTGCTGCTAGGCCCAACCTGCTGCCCTTGCCCTCACTCTGGTGTTGTTGTTGTCACTTCCTTCCCGCCTCACCCTGCAGTGCTTTTAGGCCTTAAGCACGTGTGCATTCCCCACCAACTCTCAGTGTTATCTGGGCTTTTCACAAGTACTGTACTGTACTAGTCTATGCCATAGGTCAGTCATACTCCCTCAGGTGATTCAGGAGGCAGTGAATGAGTAATATACAATAGATGCCTGTTAGACTGCCGAGTTACTTGTCAGCTAGAAGTGCAATACAAATGCTAACACCGAGACAAAGACACAATACAGTGTTTTTTTTTAAATAGCACATTCATGTGTGAATATAATATTAATAAAGAAAAAACATTAGTGTTCATGGGGTATGTAACATGTGAATTATGTCTGAGCTGGTAGCTCAAACAGGTAGCCTAGCCAACAGTAGGTGGATGTTTGAAAGATTGGAATGTGGTTCATCCCCCATCTTCACTTAGGTTGTAGCCTAGTGTTTGCGGATTGTTTGACTAGGCTGCCTGTTATTCAAGTCTTAAACAAACAAACAGTACGAATGTGACAACTAAAAGCTACTCTCAATGAAATCTCAGAGTCAAAAAATGTGCCCTGATACAACATGAGAGGGGCGAAAAAA
Source organism: Setipinna tenuifilis (assembly GCA_030347295.1). Taxonomy (NCBI): domain Eukaryota; kingdom Metazoa; phylum Chordata; class Actinopteri; order Clupeiformes; family Engraulidae; genus Setipinna; species Setipinna tenuifilis. Next base: position 20,420,882 of record CM059281.1, on the reverse strand, counting down.
AAAAGAAAAAAAAAAAGAATATATAGACAACAGCAGGAAAGCTATGGTGGTGAGAAGTAGACCACAAGCTCATCTGCTGTTTGGTCTCCTTACATTTATAATGTTAATTATGAACAAGAACTTTTATCGTGCCAATCAAAAGAGAGTAGGCCTGTAATAAATTAGAGGATGTGTTCAGCACGAAAGGAAGCAGACAAATAATAATAAATAAAAACACAAGCAAACAACAGTTGCCAAAGCAGGATAAGATCAGCTATTACTCATCTGTTTATTCACTGTTGTTGACCGAATTTAAAACAACTGAACAGTAGTCGGCTTAAAATTCTGCAAGGTGCAGGCCTACAGCCTGTCACGTCTGCTTTAGACCTAACACGAAAAAAAGGATCAATTATGGAAGATGTATAGTGAATGAATGTGAATGAGTAAACTATACACCAATTCGGTATGGTAAAACACGCTAAACAACATGCAGTTAGAGGAGTGAGGTCAGTGTCATTTTACTGCAGTCCTTGCAAATGTTTTCGAACCCCAACACCAGTGGCCTGTGTCCTTTAAAAACATCAGACACCTTCTTGAGCACCTTCTGCAGACCTGTCCTCAGCAAGGCAAGGCCGAAAAAAGCCCAAAACAAAACAAAAAAAACCAGGATTGGACACAGTTTCCAGAACATTCTCTCTGCACGCTAAGACTGGGGAATGGAACTGCGGCACTTAACCTTAGCCTTGCAGCGTGGCTCCTAGCTAACTGGATCCAGGCAGTGGAGGCTAGGAGCCTCCTATGCAGGCTGCAGCCTGATACTGTGAGCCCAGTCAGGAAAACCTCAGATGGGCATGGGTGTTAGCGCAGCAGCAACCACCACTAAAACTGGAGGTCATACTCTGTGAGGAAAAGGGGAAAAAAAAGAGCATACAGCACTCCCTTCTAAGTGGGGGTGAGGGGGGAGGGTGGGCTAGTTTCTCAGTGTTAATATGGATGTTGGGTGGGGTGTGACCAGTCTATTTAGTTTGCATAGATTGAGGATATTAACACCAGGCCAGTAGCTGTGCTGCTATGTACTGTTATTCTGCCAAGGACTTTGGTTAAAAGGAATCTCTGTATGCCAAACATGAGGTTGTTGGGGAACACATGAGTGTGTATCTAGTAATGTTTCTGGCATTTTTTTATGACATGTTGAGCGCATTGTGTAAAATGTGACAAGAATCTTTCATTTATTAAAACGTTTTTAAACCCAATTTTTGTATATATATATAATTTAAGTTCTGCAAGGCTCAGCAAAGATCTAGAATCTCATACGAGAAAAAAAAAATCATGCTGGAAATTGTTGAAGGACCACAGAAATAGCACACAGCATACATTTCCCGTTCTGTACCTTTAGCTACAGAGTCAATAGGAGAAACCGACCGAGCTATTTTTTTCCCCCCTCCTTCCTCTCTCTGACTCAAACAGGTTAGAACCGGCTCAGACTGGTTGCAGCAGCACAGCTTTCTGATTGGCTAGCCGGAGAATTAAAAAGGAGGGGGTGTTTTGATAGATGAAAAGGAATTACCATATATCTGCGTTCTGCTGTATAGTGGAAATACTTGTATATAAATACTTAAATACCAGACTATCACTAATTCAGGTTGCCTTTCTCATACTGGAGCATTGCTTCTTTGTCAGATGATGGCTTTAGGCTGTAGTCTAGGCTATTGCTCAGGTGCTGTATCACATAGCATGTTGTCCTCTTGTGTAAGACCAGTGACTCTGGTATTTTGTTTTCTCTCTAAATCAACACACACACACACGCAATCGGGTTGTGTTGTAGGCTAGTCATGTGGTTGTTGTATATGTCTTCATTTAGACTCCATGTTTTTTTATAGTTGTAGTCTGTAAGAGCTAGCCTGCATTCCTGTCTTCTTATGCGTCTAAGCTAAATCCTGCATTTGTAGGATAGCATTCATACTGTATGATGAACATTTGAATATTGAAGACATGAACATTTTTCAGTTTTGGCTGATGCTGTTCCTTCGAGGCATTTTTAATTGTGGGGTTTCAGTATACATGTGCTGTTACTTAGGCCTACCTCTGCTATGCAGCATCTCCTTACAGCAGTGGGCCAGCTTGAGTTAAATATTGGCAAATTTTTAAATAGGGCTGGTCAGAAACATCCGTTTGGGGTATTACCAGAGTTGTCGTTTTAAAAGACTTGGTAAATATTACATACATTTGAACTTGTTGTCTTACCTCATTGTGTTTATTTGTTTTTTATATAGTTAATCAATGTATTAATTTATCTACTTTATTTTATGTTTTATTTCCCTGAGGGTTTTTAAGATGCTCATTAGAAATAGGCTATGCACCATAGTTACATTACTCTGGGACCTAATTCAGAAGAATTAGGATACATCATAGGCATACAGTATAACATAGATTTAAGGTTTATGTTACATCGTTTGCAGGCTGGAGCATTTTACTGCTATAAAAAAGGGGTTCCTGGATAGCAAATGTGTACATGTTGTGCCATAGACTGCCAGATCTTTGCCTTGTGATTATAGCCTGCATCTATAGCCTACTTTTTATGGATGGGCACTAGAAAAAGAAAACAACATTTTTAATGATTTTTTTTTGGTGGTTCTGCAGTGCCAGGACCAGCCTGCCTGTCCTTTTAAGGGCACACTGTTCACAGCCAAGGATGATTAGGACATACATGATGTTTTCAACTATCTGAAATGAGCCAGGATGGTACAAAAACAGTAGCAGTAAAGAAATGATGGCTCCTTTAAGGACACACCGATCACAGGCCAAGGTTGGTTAGAACATACATGACATTTTCGGCTGTTTGAAATGAATCCGGATAGTAAAAAAAAAAAAAAAAACAGTTACGACATGATGGCTCACGTGTGGGCAGAAGTACAAGCTTACAAGTGCAGACTTTGAACAAGGTCATTACGGGTCGTTCTCAAAGCATGGTTAAAGTTCACAGTCCTCTCATGCTGCTTTGAAGTCCAGTAGGCTACGCACTTAAAAAAAATATATATTGTTTTTATTTAAATCATAAATCATATTATGGGCAAAATAATGACACAACCTTGTCTATTTTTAGAACTTAACCTGCAATTTATTATTTTCAGTCCTTGAACTATAACAATCTCTGCACAGCTTTTCTAGTCTCACTCAAGAAAAAAAATATTTTTGTGAGGACTGGTCTTGAGATTAAAGACCGACCTCAGGCAGCCATTTTGAGGCTCAGTAATGTGTTTGTAGGTCATAATGAGAACATCGGGGGAAGGGCTTTAGTGCCGTTCACTCTCTCTCTAACAGCCAGCTAGGCCTCCTACAGGAAAGACTGAAAATGGTAGCTTATTTGTGACACAAAAGGTCATAGTATGATATCAGAAGGCAAAAAAAAAAAAAAAATAGCCTACATGTCATTTGTCCCGAGCACTGGAATATAGGTCATTGTGAACCAAGTCTCAGTTGCCTTGTCCTGCATCAGCTGTAGGTCAAGAAGTGCACTAGAACCAGATCGTGTGTCTGTGGTTTAAGTCTGCCTCGTAGTTTGCTATAACATAGGCTTAGCTAGAGGTTTAAAAAGCGTCCCCTCTGTGTCCAGAGTGGTCATCAGAGCCACGGATAAATTCTTGAAACCCGAAACAAGCAGAGTAACCCAGTTAGGGTAATAATCACTCAAATGCAGTAACATTTTGGCTTGGAGTTACCTATTAAATTGCAGAGTTATGTCAAACTATAATATTTTTTAATCCTGTCTAAACAACGATTTAAATACACTGCTCCCCCTGGTGTTGGGACAGCGTCACAGTCAGAGATGGCCAGTAATTTTCCACTCTGTCTGCTGTGCTGTGCTGTGTGTTTGTCTCTGGTATGGGGGAGGGGAGGGAGGGAGTGGTGGGAGGAGCTCCTGTGAGCTGTTGGTTCTTTTTGTGCTGTAACGGGTGCAATGGTTTCCTGTAGCTATTCTTCTGGTTTTTTATTTGTGTGTTGTTACTTTGTTAGAAAAAAAAGGAAAGAAAAAGAAAAAAAAACATGTTACCAAATCACACAGTGAGAACAGTGTCTGTTGTTCTATTCAGGGAAAACAAGTTGAGAGAATGGTCAGAATTCCCTTTGGTGGCGGTCAGATGTAGTATGTGTCCTTATGTGGATGTATCACTGAAAAAAAAAGAAAGAACACTAACAACAGCAGAACCAAAAGCAGGCGCAGTGTCCTGGACTAGCATTGTGTGCTGTGGACTAGGAACGTGGTACAGTCCTAGCACGACGCTGCACTCTCACATTCCCTGCGCCTCCCCTCCCCCACTCTTCTACCACACACACACACAGACACACACACACATAAGGCACGCCCTCTAGAGCTCTGAAAAAGCTGTTCACGTCTTCCCGCCTCCAGACTACATGACTGCAGTCCCACTCTAAAGGGCAATGACCAGACCAGTGTGGCTGGGAGATTTTGTTTTTGTTATTTTTTGCCGTACATGTAGGTGGCTAAGTTCCAGTGCTCATATTATCTACACTCTACTATATAATTGTAGGAAGATAGTTGCCCACATACTCTCCATACTGAAGATAACACAGACAGGGCTAGATACTTGGCTGTCTCTGTCATCCACCCACTATGGGTGACTTCATAGCCTGTACTTAAATGGTTGTGCACTGTGTACTATTTAGGCTACAAAGGACCTAAATGCGGGATGTGTTGTAAGGACAAACAAAGAGGAACTGCCTGTTAAAAACATGGTGTGAGTGATAGATAAGGCAATATAGCTTAGTATTGGTACATTGTTGTGGTAGATATTTTGATAAGGTTATGCCATAAAGAGTGTTGTGCTTGTATTGTAATGACTGTCTTAACATAAGCAAATAAAATAACAGTTTAGGAGGTGTTATCAGGATTCCTGCAACTTAGAAAAAAAAAACAACAACAAAAAAATTATCATTACAAAAATAGTTATCAGTAGCACCATACATCCACAGCATGGGCTAGCACTAATTGGCTAAGTCTGTGAGAAGGAGTGTGTGAACTTACACCTTAACAGTTTCATCCGAAAATGTTTCATTTCTGCTAATCAAGGAAACACTGAATTAAAACATTGGAAAGGGTGATAGAGATGTAGCAGTTTGTAATGGGGGTTTGCAAATATCAAACAGACCACAGGATCTCATGGCCTAAGCCTGACACACAAAGTCCCAGATGCCTTCTACATTATGCATTACATTACATTACATTACATTACACTTAGCAGACGTTTTTATCCAAAGCGACTTGCGAAAAGGATCCAAAAAGTCAGAGGAGTCTTTCTCGTTTCTGGGCATCTCAGATTAGTGATCTGCCTTAACCTTAACCTTACCTACAGTAGATCCATAGGCAGTGCTGAGGGGTGGGAATTAAGAGGTCAATGGAAGACAGTGTTATCTGCAGCTTAAAAATGTATCATGTGGGTCTACCCAAACTTCAAGTTTCAAGTTTATTTATTTAATGAAGGGACAGCATATATTAAATAGCATTTTAAAAATGCAGAACATACAAAGATTGTAGCCTTTAGGCTAATTTCCATCTTTAGTCCCTTGACAGGTTGATGGTTCGTAATAAAAAACAGTTTGTTATAGATAAAACACATTGTTATAGATAAAAAGAAAAAAGGCACTTAAGAACGAGGGATGGTGCACAGGCATAAGACTCTAAGAGATGGAAAAACACACTTAAACCTACCTTAAGCTTAATCTACACCATACAACTAATATTCCTTAACTATGTACTGGCCATGGCACAGGGTTGTTTAAAATAAAAAAAGAACAAACAAAAAAAAAACAAAACAAATGGAATATATCCAAGTATATGCGAAAAGCCCAGTAGGTCATACATCAGGTAACATTATTTATCCTGTTTCAACACTTCACTGTGCTAATCAGTGTTATTTATTGTTATTTTGTCTATGGAAATGGAATAAATTAATAATATCATTGTTATTATTATTGCTGTTATTATTATTAGCATTATTACTACTACTATTATTGTTATTATTATTATTGACTACACTGCTATGATCATTACTAACAATAGTAACAATAACAGAATAATAATGAAAGTCACTCCCACAAATTGGTAATTGAGGAAAGAAAATGCCCTTTCCCCCATTTGTCACAAAACAAACCACCTCCAGGTGTTTATCCCCCGGTCATTTATCACCTGGCAACTCTTAGGTACGTGCACGGATGGTCCATAGTATACCAGGCATCTGACTACCTCATGCACTTCCTGTTTGAGTATTCTATATTGCTTTATTATTCTATTCTATTCTAATATTCCATTCACCTGCCCTGCTGCCAACTCCATTGGCCTTGCCTCCATAATATAATACATAAGTAACCACAACCAGCACGGTTCCCTCTGAAGGAATATTTCTTGGTAATAGGAAGGTGGTCACAAGGTCCCTAGACTGCCAAAAAAAAAAAAAACTTGCCCAAATGTAGACAGCAGCCATTAGGGAGGAGCAGAAGAACATTATGCAGATTTCTCTCTGTGAGTGTAGAGATGTGTTGATAGTTCTGATTGCACAGAAGACCATTAGTCTTGATTACACTCAAACCCATTAGCACCCCCCCCCACCACCACTCACAAACACACATACATACACACACCCACAATGTCCCGAACCATTATTTCCCTTTTAAAAATGAATTTGGCAAAGATTGTTTAAAACATTGGGGTGTTTGTTGGACAAAAAACAAGATGTTTGTGCATCTTTTCAGTGACCCAATTTTCTCCAGCTTTTGAATAATAGATGATGGTAATAAGATTGCTGCCTGTTTTGAGCTAAGTATTGGTTGATTAGTACTGACATGCCTGAAGCATATGGAGGCCAAATTACTTCATTTCAATGCAGTATACTAAGCAACACAAACATACCCCATAGTGTGCTGAGCCTTCTTAATTTAACGCAGGCATTCTTTGTCTCCTTTTGTCTGTGGCCTCTGCAATACCTGTGTCTGCCAGAAGAGAGAGAGTCAGCGGCCATTTTGTTTAGCTGCAGAAAAAATAGCCTACTGCTTGTGTGGAGGAGGGGGAGGAGGTCATTTTTGCAACTGCAGAACAGCAACAAAAACATACGCTTTCATTTGGCCAGTTCACAAGTAGGCTAAGTCTGTGTTGTCAAGAACTGCAATGAGGAATATCTGGAGTTTTTGAATTGGTGATAAGCATTCAGCATTTCAATTAGGTCTTATGTGACACCTGACTAACACAATAGCAATTGTACCCCATAGGAAAGCAAAAGGGTGGGGACCTTTTGTTCCACCATACAGATATAACCTAATGCATAACTTTTACAATTGGAGTAATGTTCAGGAACCACACTTTAGTGTCTCCCATACCCTCAGGATACAGGACACAGAGCATGTTAACATGTCGCTAAGACATGCTAATATGCCGGTCATGGTTTCTTTGTTTTAAGACCAAAAGAATATAACCTATGTCACAATGGGCTGCTGTTTTAAATTGTGTGGACAAGTTTGACTGACTTGGGTTGATGCCATTGTGAAAGGGACTTCCCCCTCAAGTAACTAGGCTTATTGTCTTATTGGCAGCTGAGTGTTAACTTACCACAGACTTGTCGTAGTTTATTGGTTCGTGTTATCATCTCAAGTTTCAGAGGCTACATTCCAGAGTCTGCAAAGTTTCCGCTTCTTTCCTGTGCAGTTTACATCCCTTCAAGTTTTTTTGAAGAAATGTGTGACTGTTGTCTATTCTTGGTGTCAATAACATGGTCCTAATCCACTATAGCTGCTGACTTATTAGAGCCTATAGGTCAACAACGCAAATACTGCTTGTCTTTGTACAACAGGGGAAAGTTAAGTAGGTTAGTTGTATGCATATGCTGATAGATGTTTTATGGTGTTACACCTCACTCTCTCCTTATCAGTAAACCATTATAAAACGTGATATAAATATTTTAAAATAGCATTGCCAGTCAGCTTTTATTCAGAGATATTCTTCAGAAACATTTACTTTACAAATACTTAGGAAAAACTCGTCAGCCTATACCAACATTTTTTTGTTAAATTCTAGGCAGAACTGCAAAGCCTTACTGAAGTTAGAAGCACAAAATTAGAATGGCATTCGCATCACATTAGATTTAACTGAACAAACAAACAAACAAATATAGTACACTAGTCTTCACTATATTATATTATACTTTTAATATAGTACGCGTGGACTACTTTTAGACCTTTTGGCTGAACTGAATTGCAGAATCACATGATGAGTCATTCAAGCATCAAAGGATGACTCAGCACTTCCTGTCGTGAGAAAACAGTAGGTCCTAATTGCTACAAAACGAAGGAGCGGTGCTCATTAGTTCGCACGTAGTGTAGTGTTTCAGTAATACCGCAGTAGCAGTCTAGTCCTTCCCCTGCTTAAGGGCACACTCTCTGCTCCGCTCCGCTCTGTTCTGCTGTTTCAGGTGTCCGCAGAGACACAGTGCTTGTGTGCACAGCACATGGTACTCGTATCGGGTTGTTGCGTAAGACACCAGGTTAGAAACCTCAGTGGAACTGCTACCCCAGAGGGCACAGGGGACCTGCGTGTGAACAGCTGCTGGCAACAGCAGCAGCAGCAGCCATTTTGAGTGCTGGTTGGTACACCGACCGGCACACAGTCTCTGCCGCATAGTCTGGAGTGGATCACTTCACTTTCTGAATGCTTTATCAGTAGTCCTCGCATGCAGCAGGTTTTCGAGTGCAGAAGCAGATAGATATTTAGCTCGGTCTCTCTGCTGCTACTAGTGTGGTCTTGAGTGGATCACGGAGACGTTTCACTAGCCCTTTTTGTCCTCACATGTGGTGGAGCCTGGTGGGCAGTGTGTGTTGCTTCGGCTGCCTGCCTGAGGTCTTCTGGCTGTCAAGGTCAGCATTGCTGTCTGTCAAGGTCAGCACATACTGTACAGAAAAGCATTACACAGAGAAAAAAGAACTGAGGATGAAGTAAGCTGAGGGTGATTCCTGTTAAAGGACTCATTTTTCTACCACCTCCGAGGAAAAAATGAAGTGTAAACTGAGGGTGATTCCTGTTAAAGGACTCCAAGGTCACCTCCGAGGTCACACCTGTGTATACTGCTTAGCTGCTAGCCCTCAGTAGGAGACTGTAACGGGCTCTCACAGTCACTCTGTTCCACCTCAGTGCCAACACTGCTTGTCACGGTTGCACAGAGAGCACCTATGGTGCAATCGTTGTGTAGATATTGATTTCCATCTAAACCTCAGTTGATTTTAGATTTAGATGTAGAGGCCAAAGTAGCACTCTGTGAGCGTGTGTTTATGCTACTGGAACCAAAATGTGCCGTTTGCCGGTCACATTCAGGCTCACAGGCCTTTGACGTGAGAAGTGACCTTCTTAGTCAAGACTTGAAAAGTCAGGTCATAATGTCAGGTGTAAAACTATTCTCTGTCGGAGGTGTGCTTTTTCAGGTGTTTTTGTTTAAGATGGCAGAGATCTTGATTTTGCCAGTTTTGCTCCTCTGCCATGCTCCCCCTTGTGTTCAGATTTAATACAAACGCACACACACACACACACCCTGTGGAATGCAACAATGGTACGTTCCAGGGCTGGTAATTTTCCACTCCTCCTGCTTTGCACTGTTGAGACAGACTGTGGTGTGAAGTTGGGGGAGGGGAGTCGTCTTTTGCATGCAATTGTTTTGGTATGGTTCTTTTGTTTTGACCCCTTTTTTGTGGGGCAGATATTTATCACATGAGGTGTAAGTGTGAGAGTGTGTAACTTTTTGGTCTTTGGCAGCTTTACCAGAACACTGTTTGCAGGAGACTTTTGACTGTGAGGTTGCGTCTGCCTTTTTACACATAAAGACAGCAAGGAACATGTGGAAAGATAAGCAATTGTTTAGGTGTTACGAGGGCCTTTTTTCAATTATATGGTCTGTGGGTATGTAACAGTTCTCTGGTAACACAACCAAAAGGCCTCCCCCCCCTGTGATTTTGGTACAGTCTAGTTACAGCTTGCGCCACCCCTCCCCCACCCTCTTCTGTTGCAGCTAAAAGCAGAACAGGCACTCTCACTTGGAGGGAAGCTAACCAGCACATGTGCACATGCTTTCTCAACACAAGGCCTACGTTTGAAGACAGCAGCCTCAGGTGAAGCAATGTTTATGAAAAATACTTGCATACTTACTGTCGATATGTACGTATTTGTACTAATGTGTGTTCATGTTGAAGTTTTTTAAAGCCTAAATTTCCAAGCTAATGCCCATCAAACATTTTAACAATTAACTAATCTGATTTTGCCTTTTTTTGTTTATTAGTGTGGAATTTGTGGTTTGTATTTAACTTTTGATGTTTTAACATCAATACTTAGGACAGGGGAGCAAGTTTTGAGAGTGTGGTAGCGGTAAAGCTAAGCTAACAGGCAATTCGACATGGCTAGCCACAGTGTGCTAGCAACATACAGTGTAGTATAATGTTTGTGTTGGCTTTTACTTGGATTTGTAGCATGAAGATATTAGGCTAGTTGTTGGTTTTTGAGGTAAATCTAATTGTTTGGGAAAGATTTCGGATGATTTGAATATGTGGTAATTACGGTTTAAAGAGCGTTTGCTGTGTTAGTTTCACACATCAGGCTTAGACGACCTCTTATCCTTTTTTTGTGTTTTTCGAAGTAAAACACATTTTTTCACATTTAAAGCTGTAACAAAAAAATACCACTGCTCACCTACAAACTTGAAGGCTTGGGAGGGGGGTGTAGTGCACACATCGTGACCCAAACCCCCTATGCTGGTAGGTAAGCAGTGGGATGGTGGGAAGTTTGTTGTGCTAGGGAGGTTGTGGAGACTATTTCATGGTGCTTGGACAACACTGCTGTGGAAAGGACAACATCAGCAGATCTTGGACCATGGGAATATCACATTTTCAAGTTACTCCCCTTACACCCTGGTAGTTGCATTGAAACCCCAGCATTTTCTAAAGGAATCCTGTAAATTAACGAGCATAGTCTCAGGCTAGAAGCTGTGTAAAATAGCCTTTACTTAACCAAACGTTTTTTTCAGTTTCGGCAGTTTGTGACCATGCCCGTTTTTTCCATGGACTCCTCTTATGGGAAAGTGAACAATGGGGTATCATTTGTTTTTGGTACCCTTCGCCATTTCCGATGTGACGAGAAGACATCGAATGGCTTGGGTAGCTGGAGTAAGAAGAAGAAAGGACATCACTGTTGACGGCATTTCTCAGTGAACTTAGGAACAAGCCTAACCTTCTCATCCCCTAACTGCCTCACGAAGCCTACTTGTGTCAGAAGGCTTAATGGCAAGCTTTGATCGTTATTTTGAATAAAGCAAGTCGAGGTAGGCTAGTGCCCCTGACGTTATGCTCCAGTCAGATAATACTATCGTAAAATCGTAAACTAGCAATAGGCTCCCTATTTTGAAATTACACCATCATCGAAAGGCATACGTATGCATAGCAAACCTCCGTCTGACTGGTGCTTAACATTCGCGCGTCATAGTGTGGTAGTTCCAGGAGGCCTGGTAAAAATCTTGGGTGTCTTTTGCGTTCTGGGTGCTCACAGAATTACACAAGGGGACAAGTCTTCAATGCTTCAGGACCTTGAAGAATTACTGTGTATTTGTTTCATCCAGTAACCAAACCAGCTGATTCTAATTAGCTAATGAATGACTAATTATTTCTAATTGGCATGACTCTTCAGCCAGGTGAATGAAATGTTTGTCATGGAAAAAGCCTCCGTAAAATCCTGCCACCAAATTTCAACGTAGATTATGCAACCTCTGTTAGGCTGTGTGTTTGCGTGTGTACATGTGTGCATAGTGTATGCTCAAGCTCCAGCATACACACATACATGCTCCACTGTATGAGTATCATCAATTTACTTTTGGAAATGCACAGAGCCGGCGTCTGTTCTAGAAGGGTTCTATCAGTCCCTGCCACTAATTCTGCTGTGGCTATGTTGCTGTGATACCCGAATACATCTCACCAGTGTAATATTTCAGATATCATTAGAATTTTAGAAGGAATCTACAGACCGTGTGTGTTTGTCTGGGCTGTTGGCTTAGTCTATTTTTAATTATTTTTAGTGCAGAGAATTGGAAAGTGGCGAGTTGATCTAACTTGTGCAACTTTAACATATTTCTATCTCACCCTCGAGGTATCTTGTTTGGTGTATCAGATTTTCATGATGGATGTTTTCAGATTGAGGTTGCTACAGGGAAAGCTTGTTTCCCCTCCCTTACCTTTCTGCACTGATCTCTCACGATCACAAAGGAGGAAGGCAACAGGAACACGGAGTACAAGTCCTATCTTGTCTTAGAATTCATTTAACCCAGTCCTATTTTGGGCTAATTTCTTCTCAGATTGAAGGGGATGCAATCAGTCGATCCAATTCTCTCTGACTGTTGCCCCATAATGAGGGATTGACAAGTCCATAACTTGGTGAAAGAAAAAAATAAGCCACCTTGATTGTGGGTACAGTGATGGCATGTAACCAGTTTCCATGGTGTTTGCCAGAAACCCCAGCATCTGTCTTGCGCTTATTCATTTGTCTCAGTCGGAAACTGTCCTTGAAGTCCAGGCATAACCTCCTGTATTGCTCCACTCTGGGTGGTTTGTTGACAGTTATAAAGCTGTTTATGGATTGTCATGGACTAAGGTGTCATCCAAACCCAAGCCTTCCGAGGCAGCACAGGGATTTCACTGGTAGTGCCAGTGTCTAACACGAGGCCCTTTTTAATGGCCCTGCTTTTATGAGCCCTTTATTACTGCTAGACGTATGAGGCACAAGGCTACAGTGCTCTGTCTCTGCCTGTGTCTGTGCAGGGATACACACCAGGTGAGATTTGACATTGCTTACCAGGACACCTTCAGTCAATGCGGTTACAATGCATCAAAAAAATAAATAAATCGGATTTCAGTTATATTATCACATTTGCTCCAATTAAGTTGCTATAAATTCGATAGTTTACTGAAATTATACTTATATAATAGGAATCGAAAATATAAATAGAATAATCGCAAATCTGATTTTTGTTTGCATGTTAACTGCATTGCCTGTAAGAGGACTTTTGACGGAAACTGACTCGGAATAAAGGAAGAGGGTGCATGCGTCGGTAATCTAAAAAAGGTGCTGAACCAAAAAACCAAAGCAATCCAAGACATAAAGGAGAGGTCCGTAGACTTTGGCCCTCTTCTGGCTAAGATCTGGCCCTCATCTGGCATGTGAGTCGTAGCCTTTTCAGGGTACTGCACCAGTACAGAGACGACGGATTGTCTGACGGAGGTCTAGTGTGCTGCGTACTACCACCACTACCGCTGCTGCTGCTGGTGGCCATTTTAGGTAACTTCACAACAGCAGGAGTTGACGGGCGGGGGATGGGCAGTGAGTGTGTCTGGCAAAGCTCCTGCTCCTGATTTTCCACCCGTAGGTCCTAGTACACACACACACACACACACCGCACTGCCGGAGGGAAGTCAGTTGCAGTGCGGATCAGTGTGTGAATGTGTGTCTGATGGCGGCCTGCTTCGCTCAACAACTCCTCCTTTTGAAGCATAGCACATTCCTTCCTTCCTTCCCTCCCTCCTTGAAGCTGCTGTGAAATTAACATGCAAGATTTTTGTGGAGTATCTATCAGGCGTGTCTGTTGGAACATGTGAGGCAAAAAGGCTTGGACTCTGTTCCCTTTCATACTGTACACCCCTGTTGTTGCAGTGTTAATGCCTCTGTTTCTGTGAAATAAGCAAAGTCATTAATGTGCATCAGTTGAAAAATTCAGCTGGGTTTCCCAGTGGTAGCTCAGAAAATTGAAGTCTTAAGTAATCATTCTCACTGAGCACATGACTAGCATTGCACCACTGCAGACCTAGCAGTGCTACTGTGCTGATGAATAGCAGTTTACAGAGAGAAAGGTAACTTTAGTTCCCAGGCTCTGAGGGGGAATGATTTAATGTTTTTTAGCAGGTTAATATTTGATGAGCGTAATTTATTATGTCTACTGGGAAGACTTGTCTCCTGACTGTGAAGGATCACCAGAGGAATGGTTGCTATAGTGTAGTCTCTCAGGCAACCGAGAGCAGCATATAGATACTATTTCAAAAGAGCACATCATGACATCTTAACCACCGTCGTCTGTTAGGTACTGCTTAATCAGTAGGTTTCATATGAACGCAGGTAAACTAGTAAATCGATAACCTTGTAAAGTGTTTCACAGTGGAAAAATCATAGCTTAAAAAGTAAATAAATAAATAAATACATAAAAAGAAGAAAGATCTGGATTAGTTTATGCTGACAAAATGTAAATTGTGTAGCAGAGCTGTAGCAGGCAGGAGAGTAATATGCTCTCCTCACAGTAGGTCATCATTGCCCTGGCAGGATTAAACCGGTCTCAGCCAGTTTACACCGCTAGCCAATCAGGGGCTTGCAGAACTTAAACACAAGCATGGGAGGATTTTCTTCACTCGTGTAAATAATTAGCCTACGTGATATTGCAAGAATCCCTTTTTAGTTATTTTATTTTATTTTTGAAGGTTGTTTTTTTTAAACAACAATTTGGCTTCGCAATACTGCAGCTAATTTATTTGTTAACTCACTAGCTTGTCATATAAAGAGGTAAACATAGAAAACATGGACCATAAAAATAGTTCGCGAGTCCTTTTAGGGACCATATGCTTCTGTGGCTGACTGGAATCTGTGTTAATTACATTTTATCACAAAGAACAGTACAGAATTGTCTTTTTAAAAATACATGTAGACTTGTTCTTCTGTGATTTTATTTGTTCTACTGTTCAAATACATCTGTTGCCTTTTAATCCTGGAAGAACCCCTTAACAATCAAGGTTGACATTTGCAGGGTGGTCATTGTAGCAGGTGTTTCTCTCAAAAGAGAAAGACATTTCCACCGGCAGCTCTTCCTTATGGAGTGCTGCATAGCCTTATCCCTAAGCTAGGAGTAGCTGGCATACGCCACTGGCTAATCTAAAACACATATACATGTGTGCCATACTTACCGTTGCCACATTCAAAACACAGACTATACTGCCAGTTTGAATTCCTATTGCCATGTTTGTGCCTATTTTGAGGAAGCTGCGTATAAAAAACACACACACACACACATCTGGACCACCTTCTACTTACACACACACTAACATATGTGCAGAAACACACACACACACACAGGCACGCACACAAATATACACTCAAACATACACACACACACACACCCCTTAACACACACACACAAACATGCGCAAATACACACACCAACAGACACGCACACAAACATACACTCAAATATAAACACACACACACACATACACCCCTTAACACACACACACACACACACACACACACAAACACAGTTGTATAATTAATTCAAAGTTATTTCAGAATTAATTCAGAATTATTTATACATAAATAGCTATACAAGTCACATTAGGAACATGTAGGCCCTTCCGAAAACCCAATGTAAAAAATTACCCGTATAAAAATTACAGGCCTCTCCTCAGCTGTTTCATTCAACATCCATCATCAATATAAACAATTCAGTCATACTTCCACATCCATCATCAATATGAACAGCTCAATCATCCTTCTGCATGGTTATTCACTGGAAGGGGCAGTAACGATGCATGTATATCAACTGAAACGGACCTGCAGCTGCCTTTTTCAAATTTATTCCTCAATTTTCCTTTTTTTTTGCTGCATGCTATTTGCTTGCATTGCATCTCACTTGAAAAGCAAGTCGACTTTGGAATGTATTCCAACCAAGGAACAGAAAATATAAATGTAAACCTAGAAACCCAGGTTTAAAACGCCACCAACAAATTCCCCTGATGGTTTTGAAAGAGAGAGAGAGACAAAGAGCGACACAGACAGATAAAGAGAGCGAGAGAGAGAGAGAGAGAGCAATCCTCTGGATTGGTTACCAAAACACTTGTGGAACTTTGTGGACATGGTGGTCAGTATTAGGCTAATGTACCCCCAGAACTCCAGTGTTATTTCTTCCTAAACATCGACAGGACCACAGACAACGCCATAGCAGGAATGGAATTCCGCACCAGATGTCAGTGAGATGGTGGTGGAATATGAAATGTGCCTGCGTAGATTTTGGAACACGAATTAATAATTTGCTATCGAGTGGACGGTGAATTTTTTAACCACTCATTTTGTCGGTGACTGGTCAAAGGTTCACAGTTGGAAATGTTGATTTCCATCCCTGCAGAAATGATGTGGACAGCTGTGTCAGTCTATACACACACACACACACACACACACACACACACACACACACACACACACACACACAGCGACTGCTGTGTAGAGGATAACGCAGGGAGAGAGAAATATGATTTCCTCACAGTAGGTCATCGCTACCCTGGCCTCTTCTTCACCGGTGAATCCTGAATAAGCCTCCACCTGCAACATTGATTAGCCTATAGACTGTGAGGTGTGTGTGGGGGAAAAAATTGATTAGCCTATGACTGTGAGGTGTTTCAAGATCTCTCCCGCAAAATTTTGCCCACACACATTTTAGTTTTTTCAGTTCCTGGCCATGTTGTTTCCTAAAGAGGACCTAATTCTGTAATCTTGTTTAAAAAAAATAACCAAATACTTGTAGTGCAGTGTAAAATATAATACAAAAAAAGAAAATTTGCACTGTATATAGTCTGGTTTGTAGTTTAATACACTGCGCATGATTCACTGTAAATTTCCATGGGTCAGTGAGTCACGGTGACTGTGAAGTCCATAATCCAGATATCTCAGGCCCTCAGTGCCCAGTTGAGCTCCACCTACAGCCTGTGAATTGTATACCCAGACACAGATGGCTGCTGCAGTTTCCTTTAGCAGTATAGGGGGTGAAAATTGGCACCAGCCACCAGCCAAGTGCTGGGAAAAGGTAGATAAAGGTAGATTTCAGACACTAAATAATAACTGAATTAACTGTTGAGAGGCTGGTGATTTCTACCATTTAGACTATTTGTCAGTGGCCGGTAAGCAATCCCATTTTTAAAAGTTAATTTCTACCTCCTGTTTAGTAGAATGCCTGTAGTGATGATAGGCTGTATACACGAACACTAAGAAAAGTAGGCCTGAGATGTCTTTGTTTTATATTATTATTATTATTTATTTAAACCCCTCAAAAAATGTGTTGTGCAGTGATGATCAGCTCATCAATTCTGGAGCCTTTTGGAGTGTGCTCAGTCAGAAATTGCTGCTGGAGTATGACTGAAGTGAGGTAGCGTCTGAGAAGTGAGGCGAGATGTCTTTAGCGAATCACAAGTATCAAGTGTAGGCTAGTACACAGTTAAATCTCAGCCTGTCACTTATTACTTTAACTGAGCAAGTTATCAGATGCACAAGGTGCAGTCCAGGTGTTGTGCCTTAAAGTTTAATAGTGATTTTTAAGGACAGCAGACAGTGTTTTTGGGGGATTTACGATATCCAGCGTCATTATCTGGCCTAGTAAAGAACAAACATGTCTGAACAAACAGGCCCTGTTTCCTGTGTTACTTAGTCACCACTTCCCTTTTTAACTGTTAGTAACTGGTAGATTATCTAGAGACACAAGTAGATTGCCAAGTGATAGCTTTGCCCTTTGTTTCCTGGCTACAGTGCAGATACTGACACAGGAGACTGCTTTTGAAGAAGTACTGAGCAGCCTTGCTTTGGCTGAAGTGCGTAATGTAGTAATTGTGGTATATGAAAAACAAGTTGCAAGCCATAAACCACCTAAGAACCTAATCATTTTTTCATTAGTTGAATGATGGTTTTTTTTTTTTTTGGCTCCACTGTTACAGTGTTTCAACTGTTTCGGGTGTTGGCTGCCACAAAAACACAAACACTGGGACAGCGAGCTCAGTTATGCTGTCGGAACGGATGACCTTTGCTTAAGTCCTGAAAGGTTATTTGTGGAAAAGACATGTTCCCATAGCATGAAGTGTGATTGTGACATTTTAAGACCCAGAGAAGAAGTCGGCATCCATAGCTGTTACTCTGGTCACGAGTAGAGGGGAGTATGCAGTCATACTTCAAAAATTGTACCTATGCCA
Source organism: Setipinna tenuifilis (assembly GCA_030347295.1). NCBI lineage: Eukaryota > Metazoa > Chordata > Actinopteri > Clupeiformes > Engraulidae > Setipinna > Setipinna tenuifilis. The sequence continues at coordinate 20,402,828 of CM059281.1, read as the reverse complement.
AATATTTCTCGAATAGAAATATCCCCTACCCTACTCGCCCCCTACAGTCCTGCACCGGTACTGCACGTGCAGCTTCAGTAATTTTCCACCCTGCTCAGTGAGAGCGTGCAGGAGTGGGGGATGGTGAGCCCTTCTTTTTTTTTTTTTTTTTTTGCACACGTCTGGTGCTGCCCAGTTTTTCTGCGGTCTTCACAGGAAACACAGTTGTTGTGCTAGGTCAAAGGTGTACTTCTCAATAATATATATAGGTAGTTTGTGAAAATTGTTTTTAAAAAACAACCACAATAGTATTGGACCTTTTTGTGTTGAAGGCAAATAAATAATTTAGCACATTCCTGCATTTTTAAATAGAGACAGTTCTGTTTCCTCACTTCTAAACAAGTGCATTTAGTGGACAAAGTTATTCTTTTTTTTGTCTCATGTAGAGCATGAATTGTTAAAGTGTTTGTTGCAGAGACTCACACCCCCCTCCTGCAGTCTGAAATGGTTCAGTCCGGACTTCCACTTCCCTTCCCCCACTCTGTTTGTCTCAACGGACAACCTCTAAGTGCTGTTGCAGTAATGGCAAAGCTAGCTATTTCTCGCTGTTGTTTTTTTTCTGCTTTGTTAGCTTATGTCTTACTTTAAGATCAACTCAGTTTAGTTGTATTGTCCTTCTGTTTCATGACATAGTTTCAGAGTCGCAGTGATTTATTTATTTTTCTAGCTGTGCTAATTTAAGAACTGTACTGTGAAATACTTGGAGCAGAAATGTATTTGTATTTGTTTTTGTCAGAGGAAGCAATAACAAACATTTTTTAAACCACAAAGTGTTTCTCAGGCCATCTCTGATGTAGTTAATGTAGTGAAAATAAAGTCAGTGCATCTGTCTTTATCTACATGGAAGGAGTTACACTGCAACACCTCACTTCTGACACCTGATAAACAAACTTTAATGAGGGGGTACAAAAGGAAAATGAACTTTTTATGAGATGACTATTTATTTATTAATTTATTTGTACATTTGTTTGTTTAGGATCATTTATTGGGGTAATTAACAAAATGAAAGTCAGGAGGGCATGGCAGTCCTAAAGCAGCATGTACATTGGCTTTAGCCTTACAGTGGCAACTCTAAACAGGAAATGCTTGTTTGTGGTGCATTGTGGGCTTGCTGGGCAGGGCAGTGGTGGCCTGGCGGTTAAGGTATCGGACTTGTGATCGCAGGTTCGAATACATGAACTGCCAGTAGTGCCACTGAGGTACCCTGAGCATGGTACCGTCCCCACACACTGCTCCCTGGGCACTGTTGTCATGGCTGTCCCCAGCTCACGTGTGTGATGGGTTAAATGCAGAGTTCATTTTGTTGTGTACACTGTGTGCTGTGCCGTGTAATCACAATGACACTGTGTGCTGTTTGTTTGTTTGTTTGCTGGTTTTGGTCCTAATGAAAACCCGCCTAAGCTTCCTCTGGCCTCTGGTTATGGTATTTCACAGAAAGGTTTTTTTTGCGCAAAGCAATTACATTTATCGCCTACATTTTAAATGTAATACACTGCTAGGTTGTCTTAGATTAGATTAGATTAGATTAGATTAGAACTTCCTGTTTCGCAAAAGGGGAAATTCAACTATGCCCTAGCTTGGAAGCATTCACACTTACACTCATCAGTCATACAGTGGTATTAAAGACATAGGCTAGAATGGGTGCCACACAACCAACATTGAAAATTCTGGATCTATAGTGCCTAGAGCAAGGGCTTCATATCACCAACTTTCCTTGCAGTATGGCATAAGCATTCCCTTCTGTTGGAGGGAATAGAAGAATGTATGTTAGCGCAAAGGTTTTGCATATAAGGATTACTATACTTACTGCTATTCCTTATTTAAGCAAATGGTTTTGTTTGCATAATAATCAGAATTTGTTGCAGTTAGAAGCAGATAGGTCTGAATGGCATGCATAGTAAATGGTTCCATACTCTACCTTATTATATCCTAACGCTTAGTTTAGCATAGTGTATATTAATAAACCAGTATACATTCATGGCATATATTAGGTTACAGGTTATATGATATGTATGTATTAGGCGTGCATTGGTTTGGCATTCATAATAATAACACAGAATGGCAATTGGCGGAAGACAAAAAATGGCAAAATTAGTTACATTGTGCATTGTGTTAATGACACTGGAGCTGTCCTGGGGTATTGTTTACTGACCAGCAGGTCTATTGTTTTACTCAGAAGTGACGGGTGTACTGTTACCTATTTGAATAGGTTGCCATGGCAGTACCCTCGATCTCTGTCGTGCGAGCGTTCTGGAATTTATGTTTCTATGGCGACTGTTACACTGCACGTGATGGGCCAGTGAGCCTGTGCAACACTGTGGGATCAAAGTGCGCCAATGAGACTACACTCACTGGTAGTGTTGAAGATGGAAACCGCCAGGTAATCAGCACCATTAGGAGGGAGATGGAGAAGAAAGGGAAGAACAGAAAATGGAACAGCCTGCATGGGCAGGGATGAGGAAAGAATCTGGTGGAACACGCACACAATGTACTGGCTACTGATGTGGACAGAAGGAAACTGTACTGGTGGTCTGGTGTAAGGTGTTGAGTATTTTGAGTAGGCTAAAGGAACCGGAAACTTCAAGTAGCCATAATACATATTACGGAAAAAATAACAGGATTCTTTTCCTTGTGAGGCAAACTGTTTACGGGGCTTGTGATGGTTTAGCCAGGTGTTGTTCATGTCCTTGAAATGTTTTTTTGTGACTGACGAGCGGCGTGGTAGCCTGGCCTCAATTTAGCAACGACAAGCACAGTTGAAAATGGCACCTCACAGGCTAGTTAGCTTTGGCTCTCTAAAATGGCTCCTCTGGAAAAGTCCGGTAACAGTAGCCCGCGCTGCTGCCATGACGACGGAGAGGAAAAAAGAAGTGGGTGGAGGAGGAGGAGGAGGAGGAGAAGGGTACATGCAGCGCGCGGGAAACGACTCGACTGTCCTGCAAGCGCGGAACGGCTGGAATGTGGTCTAGGCAATCCTTTTGTCAACTAATCTTACAGGGATCCCTGCCAAGTTTCAGGCAGAAGGATTTATAAGTCATAGCAAAACTGAGAAAGCCATTCACTACTAGTGGCTAATGCAATGGAAAGGTTTCTTAGTGTGGTGACACAGAGCTCAGTATGCTAGTATACCCCTCTCAGCCCTTTTTTGGCAGTCCTGGCATTTTGCTCAGAAAATTGTCATATCATCATGATACAAATGTGTTATTCCTCCTCCTCCTCATGTTGTAATCAGTTGTGTTTTGTTTTAAAAGTAAATGAATGTATTTGAGTGTTGTATCAAGGTTTCAGTGGTTTCCCTTTTGTTGATCTTGTTCGAATGCCCCCAATTATGGTTTCCTAGTCTTTTAGTTTTTAGGAATGTGTTCTACAAGAATGTAAGACTCTAGAATTGCGCATTATATTCTATGGACTCAAAAATACACATTACATTCTATCGCCCTCAGAATGTTCATCCCTTCAACAATGGCGTCACACAGGTACACCCTTGTAGTTCAGATAGGCTAGTCAGTGATATGAGGGTGGTCTGACGATGAGCATAGCACACACACACACACACACACACACACACACACACACCCTTTAGTGTTGGCTAGTAGGAGGGGTACAGTATGAAAAGCCTGAAGCGTAGCAAGCAGCCATCAGGTGCAGCAACCAGACTGTGTGTGTGTAGCGGTTAAATTAACTCTGCAAAATGTGATCTTGTACCAGCCGCTGACGAATAAATGATAAAATTCACCAGCCACTCAATAGTAAATTATTATTTTGTGTCCAGAATTTACACTTTCATATTTTACCAGCATGTGGCTGGAGGCTGGTGTGAATTTTCATTCTTGGTGTTTAAGCCCTTGCAGAATTGATGGCCATGTGGGAACAGCAGTGCAGTATATTTCAGACTCCATGTATGTCTGTGGAATACAGAGCAACTGAAAAATCCATAGCCTCTGTCAGCTGTGCAATGAGAGATCCCTGTACTAATACGGTTGGCTGAGGAGCTCTTCAGTACTGGGTGTTCTCATTGTGTCTTTTATTTGGTGATTTTTTTTTTTTTTTTTTTTTTAACCTGAGGCAGTGGTTACATTCCTAAAATCTTGCACTGAATAATGAAGTAGCCTACTGGTCTAGTCTGGTCTCGTCTTTGCTTGTAGGCATGGAACGGCATGGATTTTTTCAGATCAGTAGGTAGGCTAGTGCATGTGTGTGCTTTCAGTCTTCTCAATATAGCCTTTACCAGACGTGCCCAGGTAGCAGCACATAGTGCCTTGAATGACCTAAGGTGGTGGTGGTGGTGGTGGTGGTGATGATGCTTCTCTTCAGTGAATGGTCTGCTACAGTACCCCCCCACCCCTTTGTATGCTTATAGGAGGAGCTGCCTGCACTACCAGGTGCAGCCCTCAGGAAGGCTACCGTCAGCAATTACCATTAATGAGCCTGCGCTGCGGCAAAGACACAGCCGCCTGTGCACAACTGGGTGGAATGGCAGCAAAATAGCAATAATAATTCGAGCAGTATGCGGCAAGTAGACATGATCGTAATGCTCAATATTAAGCTGCATATAGAAATATGAATTCAAAAATGCATAGACTATAAGGTTGGCTGGGGTCATCTCAATTATTGATATCATAAATTTAAATAGTTCACTCAAGCAGTGCAACTTGAGTTCCTACGCCTAGCTTATCCCTACTGCGTGTTCAGACGATGTGTTTTCACCACATCCTGGGAAAATTTCGCCCATTTGGTTCAAAACCCGCTTTGCCAGCCTCTGTAGTATCAGAACCAAAAATTAGACTAAATGCACTGGAGTGATGCTTAAGATTGTGTGTCTTCCTCTGGAAGAGGCTCTTGTGGTTCTTGTCCTCACAAGACCCCCTCTTCGCTTCCTCACGTCCTCACACACTTCACACTCCACTGCGCGTCTGTCTCCCTAGAGCTCCAGCCTCAGTAGGTGCAATCAGTGGGGATGGGCTAGCGCTGATGGATAGCAATCAGCCATCACACCACACCGGGCAAGAGGGAGAACGACGAGACATAGTCTACAGCAGCCTATGGTGCGCAACGCAGACCACACTAGCGTAACCGTTTCTCCTCGTGCTGAAGATGATGCATGCACAGTGCCAGGAAGGATGCTGCAGAATGAGGAAGTTGTTCAGTGTTCAGAACAAACAGGCTTATCTTTCCCCGCCATCTGTGATCATCACTGCATTTGTTTTTACATTTATTTTTAATATGAAGGCATTACTAAAATATGATGAGGGCAACGAGAGCAGGCGTAAGCGAAAAATAAATAAATAAATATCAGCGTGGTTGCAGCAGCCGCCCATTCTACTGTGGGCGAGGCTAGTCAAATCAATCCTCCATTGCCCGTAAATGCAGCACACACACACACAGCGCTCTGGGTTAGCATATTGAACTAGCTTACCGGGGGGAGGGGAGGGTCTACTGATTCCTACCTATACATGTCACTGATATGCACACATTCCCATGGTGCAGCCTAAGTCAAATTCGGCTTTATTGTCAAAAGCCATTGGTACAGGTTGCACACACAAGATTAGAAATTGCATGTCATGGTCAACTGTGTTGCGCGTATAGCCTATATGTGGCGCTCCAAAGGTTAGCATATTAAAGTAACCGGCCAGGAAGGAGGAGGGGGAGGGATACTGATCCCGGATGCACAGATGCACATCATGTTGTCGTTCTAGAATGGCTGGTGGCTGGGGACTTGGAATATGTGCACATCAGGGGTGGAAAATTACCTTTAGAAAAATGTCAACCTTCACCAGGCACTGACAAGTAAATATGAAAATTCTCCCCTACAAAGTCTATCAGCCGCTTTTTATATTTCACCAGCATTTGCTTGGTAGCGGGTGCCAATTTCCGTGATCCCTGATGCACAAACATTATGCTGATGCCAAGCAGTGCTGCAGCTGCAGACACTATCTGACTGAGCAGGTGGACTGCTTCAGCCCTTATACTGACTGCACTGCTTTGGGCTTGATCTCGCAACGCAACCCAACCCTGTCACCGCCCACCTCCGGCAGGAAATGACTTCCCATGCCACCTGCCAATCAACGCTGTGGATGTGGAGGTGGTGGGTAGGTGGGGTGGGTGGTGTTTTTTGGCTGGAAAATAAACTAAACGCAAATTGCGATTCACTTGCTTTAGTGACTGACTGACTGAGGGAACCCAGGTCCAACCATTTGTTTTTGTAATGATGTGGAGGTGGAGGTGTTTGCTGATGTGGGTCTTGGCTAGAACCTGAATGAATACAGCACACCGCTGATCTGGTAGTAGAGTTGCTGGAGTTTCAGGTCAAAGATTCAGAAATAGGGTAAAGGGCCTTGGACCGAAAGCTTGAATAAGTCCTGTCTTTTGCACAGATAGGTGTGTGCTGTGTTTTTACCACATTTCTGAATCTTCGCTGGAAACGAAAAGCAAATTGCGATTCACTTGCTTCAGTGCAGACTGCCTGACTGAGGGAACCCAGGTCCAAGCATTTGTTTTTTAAAATAATGTTTTTGTAGAGCATCCTGTGTGGAAATGGGTGAGGGAGGAGTATGTCCAGATGCATACTCAGTCGTGACTAAACAGTCATGAATTGGGCAAACGGTCATAAATGTGGCAATACTACAGCAACTGTCTTATCGCAGTCGCCACATTATTTTCTCTGTCATGCTTGTCATCCCTGTCAGATCGGTGTGAAATGGTGGCCATTCATTTTCACACCCAGTTGTCTTATCAGATGTGCTGATATCCTGGAACAGATGTATATTTTTGCTGTCTTTTTTTTTTATTTGAAGCTACCTGGGTGTCAATGATTGCGTTGCACTGTAATAATTTACGCCTGACCTGATCCTGTTGATAAACTTGATGACTTGATATATATATATATATATATACACGCATGTATTTGTATAGTGTGTGTATTTGTAAAATATACAACTTTTTTTATTACAACAGACTAATAAGCTTTTAGCATTTTACAGCCTGTAGTAACATGCTATGTAAGTACAGAAACTAATCATTTTAAGTAAAAAAAAAAAATATATATAATATATATTAAAGTATAGTGCATTGGCCCTCAATATATAAACACTGCTATGGGGCAGTAGTTCAATATGTGGTGTGAAGAGGGGCCCCAAAGCCAAACTGTTTTCTAGAAAAAGGAGCAAGACCGGAGCAAAGTTTTAATGGTGCAGAAAAAACGACTGACATTTCGACGGCACTGCAACTTTGCAAACGGAGTGCTCTGGTCTTGCTCCTTTTTCTATTATACTGTACATTGTGTCCTGGACCGTGAGCACCAGTTGAGGTTGGAAGCGCATCTGACTCCCAGTTACTAAACTGTTTTCTGTTTATATCTTTTTATCTTCTAGACTCTGGAATCTGATTGATCCATGAACAGCTTGTTTCTTAACATCTTGACACTCAGGTAAGACGATGAAAATATCTGTGATTTGCCTTTGTTTACAAAATTAAAATTAGCAACATTCCAGGCCTGTTTAAAAAAAGGAATGCTTACAATAGACCTGTATTCGATTATTTATTTATTTATTGGCCCACATATTAATAGTGCAAAAACAGCACAGATGCGTTATGAATACTACTTAAATCGAAGATCATATATTTTGTTAACTTAATGAATATTTTTTCGTCTTCGAACTATTGTGGACAAATGCTTTACCATAAAACACTACTCAGCTTTAGCAGGAAAAAGATCACCAGGTCTTGTTCTTTGGGGGCAGTGAGTCTTAAACTATGTTCTTCCATAGACAGAAATTTATATTGTCATTCCGTCAGCGTTGCATAATCCCTGCCCTTATTGTCGTTAAAAAAAAAAAAAAAAAAGAGCGGAAAGATCACATAGCACTGAGCTTCTGATTGGCCGTGTAGAGCAACCAATGAGTGGCAAGCGGGGGAGGAGACAAAGGCATGGTCTGTGTGTTCTCTCAGCTGCCGCTGCATCAGACCACAGTGCGCCGCTCTGCCTCTGATTCTGCAGGCGGTCCAAGCAGCCCTGCCACACTGCCTGCCTGCCACATTGACTGGCCTGAGGCCTAAGCAGCCTGAAGGAGCAGGCCAAGAGCACAGGGGTGGGTTAGGACCGATCCGTTAGCTCCGGTTGCGACCTCGTTTTTCCAGATCTGTTTTTTCGAAATTCGAAAGTATTCCAGTCTGCATAATTTTGTGTTTATTTTTTATAAGTGTTTTTTTTTTGGCTATTTGGATCACCAGGTGCTTTTCATTAGACTCCTGCTTGTCGTGTGCAAAGTGTTTGGTTTAGGCTCATGGTCAGGTTGAGCTGGTTTTAGGCCAAGAGAAGGTTCTGGAACAACAACAAAGGGGGAAGTGGCTGCATAGGTTTTGCAGTGCCCCCTAGTGAATGAGATCAGGTACTGCACCCATTGAGAAAGATGGGTCACTGATCTTGTTGGTGTAGCCTAAGTGGTCTTCAGTAGGTGTCAGCAGCTTGTCAAATAATTAAGCAGTTTAGGACAATAGAACTGTGTTAATAAAGGTTTGTCTCTGTGTTCCTCATTCTCTCCCTCTCTACTTCTCTCTCTCTCTCTCATTCTGTCTCTTTCTCTTACTTTTTCTTTTTTAGGTGAAAAATGGAGGTTGCTGTCCCTGAGGAGCCGCAAAAGAAAATCTTCCGCGCCCGAAAGACCATGAAGGCGAGCGATCGGCAGCAGCTGGAGGTTTTGCACAACACCTTGTCGACCTTGGCGGCAGGCTCCTCATCCACCTCCACTTCCACCACCACGAACACCACAACCACTCCGTCATCTGCGTCAGCGTCGTCTTCATCTTCCTCTTCCTCGACAACTTCGACGCCTATGGTGAACGGTACACACTCCGACGATGGTGCTAAAAGTGCGGGAAAAAGCAAAGACAAGGCCAAGGAGAAGGTCGCTAGCGTGAACGGTGGTGGGTCACGCTCCAGCTCACCTGCCAACACCAGGTCCGCTTCCGCTTCCGCGTCCCGATCCTCGTCTCCGGCCTTGAGCCGCACCGCGAGTCCCAAGCCCTCGGGCGCGACGACGACGAAGAACGGTCCGAAAGAGGGCGGCGAGAAGGCCAAAGACCAGGCCTCGTCGGAAAGCAAGGAGGAGGAGAAGAAAAAGCCGGAGAAAGAGAAGGAGGTGTGTAACGGGGATGTATACGTGTGTGTGTGTGTGTGTGTGTGTGTGTGTGTGTGTGTGTGTGTGTGTTAGGGACAGAACGGACCGTAGAAAGCAGTGAATGAAATGGACAGACATGGGTTAAATTGCAGTCGGGCCTAATCTAGCAAAGGAGCATCACTGATGCACAAAGTCATGCAGTATTGTGATCAAAAGGTCATAGGTACCAATAAAAAAAAAAAAATTGGGTGTGGTTGGGGGAGTGAATAACCAGCGCTCTCCTATACCTGCAGCCACGGCCATTTTGCTCCAGGGTGGCTGTCTTTGTAACCTAATTCACTGTAAGTCACTCTGGATAAGAGCATCAACTAAATTTAATGTAGTGTAAAAATCATGACGAGGTGTAAGATTTTATGCCTGACCACCCCCAGACATGTAGATTTCTTGTTCCCAGGGGTTGATTGACTGGTCATCACATCCAATTTCCCAATTACTAAATGACCTTGAAATGTGACTGGCTGCAGAGAATCACATGAGTGCCTCTGACTAGCTCTGGGGCCAATAAAATGATAATTAATTTTCTCCACCAAACGAGCGCCCTAATTCATAAGAATGATGCAGAGGGACCCGAAGAAGAACAGCAGCAGTAGTAGCTGAAAAATAGGCTGTTATAGCTGTGTAATAGAACCAATATTAGCCGTTTAGTTCTTTCCTTCAAAATTAAAGTTGAAAAGGGGGAAAATAAAAAAATCTTAACTAGGGCTGGGCAATTAATTGTTCACAAATCTCAGAAATTCTGATAAAATTCAGGTCAGTTAAGATGATGAACCTTGGGCATCTTTAATCCGTCGCATGGCAGAGTCTACCTTTCCCTGTGCCACTGCCATTTGTGAATTAGTTGGGAAGGTAAAGCTACAAAAAAGCAATGAATGAAATGAATGAAAGTGGAAAGTGGGGGGCACCGAAAGTAATGTTGGACATGAATTGGAGTTATCCCTCTGAAGCTGATGGCACTGTTGACAAAAAAAAGATTATACATCAGGTTATTTGTTGTGTGGCAATGGTTTGTTTATGGCCGTAAGTGACATGCAGCAAAGAAAGCTAGTATGTCAGATATGTCGTTGTCTGTAAAGTCAGGTTTCGATCCAGATCCATTGAAATTGTCAGTGTCAAGAGCAAAAGATGTGTAAAAAAAATTGATATTGGACGATATGAGAAAATGTACCGTGACCATTTTTGTTGGCACATTGCCCAGCCCTACTTTCAATGGTGTGTTGATGAAAGTAGGAATGGTGTCTGTGCCTATGTCGTAAGTCTGTGTTTCTGGTGGAGTTCCCAGTGCGCAACAGTAGAATTGCAAGGGGGGTACGTGCAAGAGGCTCTCTGTTTGCTTTCTCTACCCACCTTGCAAGGGTGTGTCGATGAAATTCATTTCCCCAGGTGCTGGTCTGTAGATATTGTAAAATGTCTGTATTGGTTAATTTTCAATCACACTTACCTTTCCATAAATGTTCATTTCTGTTGTTTTACAGAAGGCCACCTCTAAGGCTGGGAACGAGAAGGACTCCAAGGCCACAGCAGATTCCAACAAAACCACGGCAGCGGAAAAGTGTTTGTTGAAGAGTCCGAGATCCTCTCCATCTCCCACCTCGTCCCCGGCAGGTACACAGGGGTCTGACCAGGAGGTGAAGGAAGGCTTCCTCTTACTCAGCGAGGAGGAAGAACTCGGGTCCGAGAAAGACGAAAAGAAAGCCACCAAGCAGGATGGAGAGAAAGAAGAGGAGAAGATGGAGGTGGATACAGGCAAGGAGAAGGGGAAGGAGAAGGGAAAAGAGGAAGACAAGTTGAAGAAGAAGAAAAAAGAGGGGAAATCTTCACGATCTTCCACCCCTGTAGAATTGGCCTCTGATGCCACCGGTAAGTGAAGGTTTCTGTTAGGACCTGTTAGGAAAAAACTAGCCTTTAGTAGCACTTACATTACTACACTTAACACTTTACTGTCGTTTTTGAGGTGAAGCTTTATTTTGTAGTTGATCTCAATGTGATGTTATTCCCTGGTAAATAAAAGGTTAAATAAAAATGGAGACATAGCAGGAAATGAGCTGGAGAGGCAAGAGGGTCATAACCTCTAGGTTGACGTGGGCATTCATACCTGGACATTATTTAGCATATTACCATGAATCTTGCATAAATTCCATGAATGTAAACCTCAGAATGCAGCAGTGGCCCAGAGCAATAGGCTAAATTACACAGATATAACACTATATCATCAAAATAATATTCAGATCATAGTCTGATTATGGACAATATAGTTACATTTAGAATCTACAAACTTGTCCCGTTTCATTGTGGGTGCAGAGATGCCCCCCTGCCCTTACCTGTGATTTAAAAAAAAAAAAACTTTTCCTTTTTTCCTTGATCAAAGCAGCTGCTGAAGGCACGCCCTCGAGCAAGAAGCGTACCCTGTCTGCGGACGGTGAGAAGAGCGGGCAGAAGACGGACGAGGCGGCGTCGGGGGAGGATAGGGGTTGCAAGCGTCCAAGGGTGGAAGGCATCGAGCTGGAGGCCCAGCTAGAGCTGAAGATCACCGGCAGCACCGACAGCCGACTCAAACTCGAGAAGGTCAGCACATAGTTCGAACTATAGGAGACAAAAAATAACAGGGTTAGGGGACCCGGACATAAGTAAAGTAAAATGTAAAAGGTAGTAACCCCCCCCCCCCCCCCCATCCCAATTATGTAGGGGGTATTCACAATTTGGGTCAGCACGATGAAAAAGTCATGGCTCTGGGGCAATTCACACTAGAGTTACAAAGTTCGTAGTAGAAAACAGATTAATTTAATTTAATATGGACAATATAAAAACTTAGTATAGATATTTTGTGAAACACCAGATATGAAAGTTATATTGATTAATCTTATTACTGTGCTTTAGCCAAAAGATTTAAGGTACAAACGCAACGTATGTGAGGGGTGTGTGGCAGACACTTGATGAATAACACATGGGAATGGATGCATGGTTTGGGAAAAAAAAAAGTCATGGTTGTCTAAGAGAGTGCCATTTTTTTTAACCTTGAATATCACAGTTTGTCCTTCTCGTCTTGTCTCAGTCTGTTTACCTGTCCTCATTTCGCTCGTCTCGTCTCGTCTCAGGTGGTGCAGAAACTGGTGGAGGAGCGGCTACGTGTGCTGGAGCTCACCGTGTTCGACCGAAACCTCCAGGAGCTGAAGGAGCGCGTGGAGAAGATCGACTGTGCGACAAAACACCAGACCACACTCAACACGTTACAGGTGAGACAAATGCTAGACTACACTCAACACATTACAGGTGAGACAAACACCAGAAGCAAGTATAAGTATAATAGCTAAAGGGTATAGTTTTAATGTACTCTGCATGTCCAGTAAGCTTTTTTAAATTGAGCTTCAAGTTTCAATCAATTGACTAGGAAAATGCTGTTTTTTTAACTTTTATATTGTAAGCACATTGAACTGTCTTTGTGTATGAAATGCGCTATACAAATAAACTTGACTGCGTAGTAACCTTTTAAAATCTGTTTTCTGACACTTGGATGCAGTCTAAACTTTGACCTTTAACCTTTATTTTTCTTTTCCTGTTTCTCAAGGCCAAGATTGCTCGGCTGGCTAAGAAGTTTGGGGCTGCTAACCAGGCTTCGGAAAACAGCAGGAAAGCCCAGGAGGTGGGTCAATTGGCTTATGCCAAGACGTATTAGCCAGAGAGCTTAATTTCGTATGGTTGTCACAATTTCATTTATTGTTACTTTTTTTGTGTAACATTGTTTTACATTGATAACATCACCATTCAGTTTAGATTTATTAAATTATAATACACTTTAGCTTGACTATATTTGGAGAAAAAAAAAGAAAATAAACAAAACCGAACATAAACAGACTGACGGTTGCTCAACAAGAAATCAAATAAAGCCAATTGTTCCTGCTCTTTCAAGACTTTCAATCCCTTTTAACAAAATTAGTAATACAATAGATTAATACTCATTCTAAATGTCATTATAATTATTCCTTGTTTTAGGACAAGATCAATATATTTTTGCACCTTCACAAAATAAAGCCCACAGAATGACTCTTAGTGGTTACAATATGGTACATTAGGTTACTAAATGACAAATGAAGAAGCAGTCAGCTCTCCTCCTACAAAATGTGGTCCTTTTAAAAAAAATTAAAAAAATAAAAAATTGGTAGGTGTGTGCTGACAGAAGATTACGTTTGGCCTAATGCCAAGGAAGGATACATTTCTTTTCAGTGCTTGCATCCATGTTAAATAACACAAGGTCGACCCTTGTGAGGTTATAAATTTACACAATATTGGACATCTCCACTTTTTGACTTGCTTGTTTTTTTTTTACCTGTCAGTTCTGTTGCGGTTAGGTGCATCTTTTTTTGTGAACATTATTTTTTTTTTTTTTGAAAGAGCACAAAGAAGTACAGAGGTACAAAAATACTTCATACTTCACCTTCACAATACCCCACCACCACCACAATCCACCCAGAAACCTGATCCGATTGACAAATAAACAGGACTACACACACAAAAACATAATATGACTGGTGAAAGTACAACCCCCCGAAAATAAGTACAGATAAAACTAAAATAAATGCTTTAACCTGCCCAAAAGCAGCACTCCATTTCATCAATATTCGGGATGTAGCTCCATTTATCCTAGCTGTTGACAGCGCTATTGAAATAATATCAGTCATGTGCATGCTTTGAGCTGCAGTCCAACTGCTAGGCTCTTCCTCTTTGCTCTCATCTTTCTTCCTGGTGAGTAAGGCCCAGATGTCTGGCTTCAGTACATGTCTCAGTTTCTTGTGGAGAAACTCCAGAGTCCGATATCATATCATCTTGTGCTTTTTTTTTGGCGCATACTGTTAATTTATTGTCCTCTGGCTGCATTTGCCACATAAATCTGTTGCTTGGATTGGATTATCTCTCTTTAACAATGGGATTCTCCTTTCTGGTTGGCTGTTGAAATAGATCTCAAAATATTGAATAACAGTTCCATATTACTGCACTTACACATGCTAACCACAACTCTAGCAGCCAGATCAACTGTTAAAAATAAAAACTGTTAATATTTTTCCCTAACAAATAGTATAAAGCAGCAAATCAATCTGTTCATTTGGTAGTTCATTCATAGTTTATCTTAAATATGGAGGGAGTTGTGGACTAAAAATGATTCCTAGATGCAAACAGGAGATAAACGGCATAACAGCCTTCGAGGTGACCGGTTCCATGGAAATGACTCATCGGAGGGGACTTCTTTGCCTCCACTGCGCCATTATTTCCACGGAACTGGTCACCTTCGCGGCTGTAATCCCTTACATAGTGCAGAAAGGGTTGGAACTATATTGCAACACAGCCAGTTGACACATTATTCCCAGCCTGTGGCTGTGTCCAAAAATGGGGGGAAAAAATGCTGCTTTTGAAGAGAGCGTTTGCTAGCAGCAAGGCCTCAAGTCTGTCCGAATCGAATGTATGCACAAAGCGCTGCCTTTGAAGGTACCATTTGATTGCTTCCTTCAGCTGCCTTCAACATACAACATTCTATCGGACTTTGAAGTTCACAACTGTTGGTGTTATAGCAACAGCATTCTGTGTTGCTGTCTAGTCAGGCTGTCCGAAACAAAGGTTTTAATTGGCACCTTGATGCCTGCTTGAAGAGCATGATTTCTTAGACAGTGAAGGCAGCAAATCACTAGCTTTCCATTTCGGACATTGCCACAGTACTAGTCCAGTTTTACAATTCCTGCATACTTACACGTAGCACATAAAATTATACAGATACCTGTATCACTTAAATCCGTGGAACGTCACCTACATACGTGCAAGTGAACAATTCTGCACTTTTTTGGATAAACAGATACAGTTTCAAACTACAGTAGTAATGAAAGACATGCAGACCATACACACATGCTGTACATATTTGGCAGGCCCATGCTACGTGCCTATGCTAATGCAAGCCCCTTTGGTTCTGCCTTGGTGTGTTTTTGATTAGGTGGTCAAGAAGGCGACGGCTCATTTAAATCCAGCTGCAGTGACCCCTGGGATGAGGTACGCTACTGAACATGACTGACATGAACATGACTCTCACTCTTTATTTATTTATTTTAACTTTATGTGCTGCTTGGTCGTTTGCTGGAGCATACAGAATTTTGTTTTTTATCACTACACCGATTACAGTATTAACCCCTTAAAAGATCATATAGATGCTATTGGTCCATAAACCAATAGCAGACCAACAACTTATACACAAAATATTCCTCTACTCTGTTCTTGCTAAGCTTTTAGACCTATGATGTATATTTTTTTCCCTTCATGGTCATGGGTTTTGTTTCCAGTCAGTATTGATTTTACTGTAAATCCCCCCCCCCTCTTTTCAATAGAACTGTTCGGACGATGATTGAAGATAAGCGAAGTAGTCAGAGCCCCACAACAGGTGCCTCCAACACTTCAGGTAAACATCATCAAGTTTATCATTAAAAGTGGGGAAACCAAAACTTAACTAAAAAAAGGAATGGAATGTAACATGGAATTTCATGGAGCTGGGTCATTTTGTTACATTCATAATACCAATAAATTAATAACAGAGTAATAACATGAAATTTGAGCATTTGCTGTTTTTGGATGTAGACCTTACAATAAAAAAACAATGGAATTGTCCTACAACAATTTAAAAAAAAAAAAAAAATTTTTGAATGTTAATTGTTCTTTCTAAATCATTCCTATTCTCCATCCTCCAGCATCCCCAGTCCAGCCCAAGCCTCTCTCCACGCCCGCCACCCCCGCCACCTCCTCCCCTCTAGTGCCCCCCGCTGCCCCGGCCCCCACCTCCTTCATCCAGATCCTCTCCTCCACCGCGCCCAGCACCACCACCACCATCGCCACCGCCACCAACGCCTCCTCCTCGGTCCCCGGCGGTGCCACCTCCACGGCTCCAGGCCTGACGCAGGGCGCGGTCCCCACGGGCCAGGCGCTGCTGCTGAAGACCACGCCGGGCTCGAGCCAGGCGGGCACCTCGCTGCAGCCCTTGCTCATCGTCGCCGGCGGCGGGCTGATCCCCGTCTCGTCATTGGCCACTGTCTCCAGCACGCTGAGCAACGCCAAGACTACCAACGCCACCACCGCCTACATCCTGCAGCCCAAGACGGCGCTGACTGCCACCGCTGCCATGGCGACGACCGCCCAGGTCGTTCCGGCGTCCATCGGAGCGCTGTCGTCGACGGTGGCGGCAGCTGTGTCCGTTTCGCCCGCCGTCACCGGCTCGCCTTCCACGACCACCGCTGCTGCCGCTGGGACGCCGGTGACGCTCGCCCGAGCCGTGCACCCGAGCGGAGGGGCCGCGGGAGGGGTCGTTTCCATGACAACGGCACGCACGCCCACCCAGAGTGCGGCAGCCGTGGTGGGCGTGGCCACGTCCTCGTCGACCAGCCTGGCAAGCAGTGTTCCCGCGGCAACGGGGGCTGCGGCTTCGGCCACTCCGTCGGCTAGCGCCATGGCCTCAAAGACTGGTGAGATTCAGTGTGTGTGTGTTCGCTCATGTATATCCAGATGGGGACATCCCGGGTTCAGAAAGTAAAAGTCCTGCCACAGTGTATGTCTGTTAGGCTTTGCTGTGCATGTATTTGTAGAAGTTCTCCCAGGCTTTGATTGACCAAAAAAAAAAAAACAGAAGAACAGTCAACATAATGTGACTGTATGTTCTAATGATGTGCTGTGTTCTTGTTTTTCACAGATAATCAAGCATCGAGTTCAACAGCAGCCAAACCGGCAGCTACGGTAACTATTACTACTTTCCTACAGAAAACCGCGAAACTGTGAGCTTGTCATAAGCAACAATGTTTTAGTGCTTTAAAGCTAATGTTCCTCAGCTTATTTGTTTTGTCATACACTCACACAAACGTTTCTATATAAAGTGCACTTTCGCATTGACATTAACACAGCTGTATGTTTGCAGTTGTCACTTGCCTTTGCTGTGAACTTTTCTCGTGTCAAATATTGCTTCAATGGTTACACTTATTCTTACCTATACACCTTCTCTCTCTCTCTCTCTTGCAGCCAGCTAAAGCTGCAGGTTCTGTGATCGATCTGACTGAGGATGATGACGATGTTCTAGGTAAGTCATACAAGTCATTTGTAGTAGTAGTAGTATTTATCCCCAGTGTCCTCTTATAAGGACATGGCGTTTTGACATCCTTCCACTTTATTTTTTGGGAATAAAGACCTGTTGTCCTTGTTTGGGGACAAGTTTAGGTATAGTGGTAATAAAAGCAAAATACAGTGTTTGGCGGAAAAAGCAAGATGCCGTCAATCTGCACCTCCACCTTCTACCAGCACACACATGATAACTATTGTCGTGGAACAGTACTATCGATATTCAGAGAGTTGAAACTTGTAGGCTATTACTTGTCAATGCACGTTGAGCTGTCCACAGTGGAGCAATTATTACAGTCAGTGCTGGACAACTCTGACATTGAAGATCATGTCCTCTCCTCATGATCTGATGGTGTCGCTGATCCTGGAAAACAAGTGGCCACTGAACCTCATGTGGACGATGAGGAAAGAATGTGGATGAACTCGAAAGAATGTGGATGAGGAGGAAAAAATGTGGACGATGAGGAAAGACTTGCTCATCTGACTCACCATCTGATAGCAGTGACAGTGATGGTGAGAGATCAAAAAGGCCTTGCCAGAAGCCCAAGCATGAAGATGGAGATGAGGCGAATGGTACAGACATTGAAGGTCGGCTCCATTTTGCCCTGAAATTGTCAAGCTGGAGCACGACACACTGCATGACCACCATGGCTGGCAGCCAACTGGCTATGTTGTGCAATACATAGATGCCGAGCTGATGAAGCTTGTGTCAGACTGCATGAACTCCCGTGTCCTTGGCCAGCACTGGGAGGTCACTGAATACTTCAAGGGGTGAAGTGTATCATTTGTTCGTACCTCCAATTAATGCAAGACATAAATTATGTCTTGTGTGCCATACCCACACTTTTTGGCTGCACTGGGGCCAATGGACTACGAATTCCTTGCCACTACAGATAAAATTAAGAGACAAAGATTTTTGAAAGCGAGACAGAATTTGAAGGTTGTATTTGACAATGATGTGCCAGAAGAGGTCGGAAAGGTACACGGTTTCTGGAAGACATGACCATTTAGGGACTATGTCCCTTAAAGGCTGCTTACCTCTGCATCGATGACCCGATGATCCCATTCACTAGTGCCTGGTTCTTTTGCCAGTACAGGAAGAAATGAGGACTTTGTCCTTTGACTTTGATGTTTAGCAAGGAAGGAAGTACCTGCTTGCTCAGATGGAGAATGCACAAGTTGCCTTTCATATTGAATGGAAAAATCAAAACAATTCAAGAAAATGTTGTTAGCCACAGAAGATTAGAAGCTGAGATAAGTTTATCAGTGTGAACTTTGACATTGACATGCCCACACACACACACACACACACACACACACACCAGTACTCTGTAGCACGACCTGATTCGTATGCGTGTGGTTAGGAGATGCACTCTTCACCCATGTTGCAACACACTCAGAATACATAGCAAAAGGCTGTGTGGGTAGGTGCTTGCTTCCTGTGTATCTTTCAACTAGTGCAAGAGGGCATTTACAAAAAAAGATATTACAAGATGTTTGGGCGTCTTAGTTGTGGCACACCGGACAGGGGATTTACGTCCAGGTACCAAAAGTGTTCTCTGACAAATTTGTTCCGTCAACATCAGGTCAACTATTTGTAGAGACTTGTAGAGAAAAAATCTATGTCACAGGAACGGTAATGAAAAACTGGGTCACAAATGCTAGGCAGAAGGAAGGAAGGAGGCCCAAAGGATGCAGCGGGAAGGGGGTGCTCCGCGTCTGTTGTCAGAAGGAATGGAAGGGGTTTGCATCTTATATGGCTTGACAACAAGCCTGCGCTCATTCAGAGGGTCCACTGGATGTGTGCCAGTGATGGTGAAAGACTGAGATACGTTATGTGGCCGTCACCCATCCGAACATAGTGAGGCAGGCAGTACAATGGATGATGTGGGTCTAGCTGATAGAATGATGAGCTATTACAGAATGTCTGTAAGAAAAGAACAAACAAAAATGGATGCTGATGCATTTTCTGGAAAGTGCTTCAACAGTGCTTCAACAAGACCGCTTTTGTCTGCAGCTCGGTAGCATCAGAAAAGAGGAAGTGAAGTGACACACATTCCGAGGACTGTCACTGCCCATGTACTGACTAATCCTATATAGTCAGTACTTGTTGCTGATGATAAATGGTTCTGATGTGCGCCTAGACTAGCGTTTCAATAAACAGTAAACCGCAGAGTTCTTTTGGTGAAATGATGGCTCCAATTTATTACTTACTTCGTGTACATAATCCAATGTTTTCATCAATACAAACCACTTGCTTGGTCCATAAACGTAACAACCATACTAGGCACAGTCGAAAAACTGTTTGCTTCCCATCAGCAATTCTCCCATTTGCATTTCCCTCTGTTATATATCGTTGCTGTGGTTGGCAGACAGAACATTCATGGGAAGCCCCCCAGTGGCATGGAGTAAACATTACCAAAATAAAAAATGGCTCCTACAGCCCATGTTGGATCAAGGAAGGAATGTCACTCCAGTACCCCCCGTGTCTGTCGGGGCGACAGCAAGTGAAGAGTCTCCTTGCTACAGTAGATCGGGTGTGAAGTCTCGTTGGTTTGATTCCACCTTCTCCTGGCTAGATTGAAGTGTCCTTGAGGGAGATGCTGAACCTCATATAGCACCCGGGGTGCTGATTGGCGCCTTGCCTGGCAGCCTTGGCAACCAGTGTGTGAATGTGAGGCATTCAATGTAAAGTGCTTCGGGGACTCTGACAAGTATAGGAATTAGCTATACAAATGCAGTCCTTTTACCGATTACAGCTGCAGCGAAACGTTTTCCTGAGATTGTCATACTCAAAAACACAAAGCACTGCAGAGCAGTGGGGTGCTTGGGAAAAACTTGGGTACGGTGCCTGACCTGAAATGTGTTTCTTTGCTTGCAAACGGACCGAACCCGCTTTGCAGCGTTTCACACAGATTGATAGACCGACTACATGGGATTGACATACACAGACTAATATTTAAACAAAGTTTTACTTTTTTATAGTAAGATGGACCCAGTGTCCTCCGCATGACGACATGCTTTTACTCAAAAACTACTTGGAGCTTAGATTTAATATTTATTTTTTATACTTATGAGGAGCAGCTAATCCAGAATATCTGGGAGAAATAAAAAATGCAAACAACTTTATAGCTTGGGCCTTTGGAGGTGAAAGAGGTGTGAAATCTTGTCTTTTTTTTTTGGTTGCATTTAACTTGTTGGGAATGATTTCATTTATGTTTCTGCCTTAAAACGTTTGAAACCAAAGTTATACTAATGTCACTAATGTTTCTCTTTGTACAGTGACTGGTTTGAAGAAAGCCCCAGTTTCCACCTCTGCATCCACAACTCCGAACCAGCGTCCAAGTAGGCCACCTCCACCTCTCATCTCGTCCTCTGGTGTGTTTACCCCTCCCACCCCCACATTTAGGCCCCTCTTTCTGTCTCTTTCTGCCTCTCTGTCCATGTCTGTCTTCTTTCAAGTACCCTACTTCCTCCACCCCTCACTTGAACATGCTTACTCATTTTAAAGGTGCAGTTAGCAACAGTTGATGGATTTATTACAGAACATTTTTTACTCCTTTTCATAAAAAATCGCCTCATGAACTGCTTGCAATTTTTGCTGTTAAAAAAAACCCCAGGTGGACTAGTATTCTGTTTTATTTATGGTTTGATAACAAAAGGATGGTTGACGTCACCAACGATAGCTGACCGCACCTTAAAATGATGCATGTTGTTATTTTCACACTGAATATAACTTGAGTGGAGTTTTTTTTTTTTAAATCGGGCGTCCCCAACCGCACCTTAAGATAATACATGTTATTTTCACATGGCAGGTGTAGGGCTAAGGGTTACAGTTTCAGGGCTGTAGGGTTAGTGTTGCAAACTAGATCAATTGCACAAGAAAAAGAAAGGGAGGGAAAGTTACATGCAGGTCATGTCAAATGCAGCACAAGATCAGGGCTTGCAAAACAACATTTGAGGAAGTGCTGGAAAAACACGTGAGAATGCTTTGATACTGGGTTGTACATTGTGATCGCTTGTATGCAAGAAAAATGCAATTGTTTTGAAAAAAATCAGAATTTGACAATCAATTGTCTTAAAATTTCTCAAATTTAATGGTGTGCAGAAGACATTTTTACTTATCCTACAAAGACACACCTTCAGAGACTTGCAGTGTTTGCTACTTTGCTACAAATGTGGTACTGAAGATGTAATGAAGGTCCTCAAACCCGACATCTGATTTAGAAAAAGTACACCTGAAACCCTTCATCTGATTCAGAAAAAGTACACCTCAAACCCTACATCTGATTCATAATGATTTGTCTTTTTGTTTATGCTTACACTAATCTACATTACCGATGGTGTTTTTTTTTTTTTTTTTTTGTCTGCCACAAACTTCTCGAACTTAGCACCCTAATTTCTAAAACTTGCATAACTCTGACACCTCGTTTCCTTTATGTTGCTGTTGTTTTCCTTCATCCCCTGCTTACAACCCCTCCACCTGTGTTGCTTACCTGACCTGATTGACTAGCTAGATGCTCATATACCTCTTGTCTGCCTTTCAGGTACCACTGCTAGGTCCTCACCTCAGAACAGCCAGCGGCCCCAGCTCACAGTTCACCACCGCCCCCCTCTGGTAGGTCCAGGAGCTGCAGAAAATACGCTGCTCACAAATACAAGCAAATATACCTGTTGTGAAATTTAATTTTGCATACGGACTATGGATGGAGTGCTAGAAATTAGCATTAGCTACAGATGAACTGTAGCAGATGAACTGTAGCTAATGAATACTGCACACTGGATGCAAAGGTTTCAGTACTGCATGCAAATACTGCATGCAAAGGTTTCAGTGTCCAAGACACTGTAAAGCTATTGCAAACATAACAAAATTCTCAATAACATTTTTTTTAAAAGATCACATTCTGCCTCATTTCGTGTAATTGTCACCTTTATGTGACATTTGGTCTTTCTGTCTTTAATTCCGTGCCTTTTTTTTTTACCCTCTTTTTTTCTTTATCCACAGGACTCTCCTTCCAAGTCACGCCTCAGCAGCTCCTCCTCAACACCTCCCACCTCCTCTTCCTCCTCCTCCTCCCTTCCTCCCCTCCCCGTTGCCCCGCTGCCTCCTCGCCTCTCCCCCGAGGCTGCCCTCACCTCTCCTCCTCAGCAGCCTCAGCTCAAGCTGGGTTGCGTCGAGAGCCAGAACGGCATCGTGCTCTCCTGGTGCGTCACCGAGACCGACACCAAGTGCGCGCCCGTCTCCTCCTACCACCTCTACGCGTACCACCAGGAGTCGCCCTCGGGGGGCGCCGCCGTGGGAAACAACAACACCCAGCACTGGAAGAAGATCGGCGAGGTGAAGGCCCTGCCCTTGCCCATGGCCTGCACGCTGACGCAGTTCGTGTCGGGCTCGACGTACTACTTCGCCGTGCGGGCGCAGGACATACACGGCCGCTTCGGGCCCTTCTGCGAGCCGCAGTGCACTGACATCATCGGGTCAGCGTCGAGCAGCGTTGCCGCGGCAGCAGCCGCTTCGTCTACCTCTGGCTGAAGAGCGAGGGGGAGATGAGATGGGCAACCGGAGAAAAGACAGAATGAACAGTATCATAAAAAGAACAAACAAACGTCGACGTTGTCGCCAGGACAGACAAGCAAAGGGGAAAGGAGAGAGACAGATGATTGGGATTTAAGGAAAACCTTTTTTTTTAAACTGCTCTTGCAAATTGGAGACTAGGAGACTCTGAGCCACTGGCGGGAACGGATCTAAACATCTCCCAACCACGTCATACAAGATCTGTTGTGGCCAATCAATATGGGCGGGAGGGTGGGTGGTGGTAAAGGGTTAAATTTCATTCAAGTTCGTAAGAATGGACAGCCCAGCTTACTGATCGAGAGCTCGTTCTCTTGCTCACTGGAACATTACTGACAAAATTATAAGGTGTTTTTTTGTTGTTTTTTTTTTTTTTTATCAACAAGTAATCAACAAGCAAGCAAGGACATAGTGGTGATTATGAATAACAGCACACCGCTGACCTCAGCACTATGATGTCATCAGACAAAAAAAAACCTCTCCTTTCCACCCGCTGCTGTCCAGGAACAGGACATCAGTACGACGCGTCATAATGACTGATAGATTTCGGGGTGACCCAAGAGTAACTCTTGTTTTAAAAGTAATTACATCAGAGACCAGAGGGAGTATGTATGTACAATCTGTGATAGAACTTGGGACCAGTGTTCTTCGTGTTTCGGTTTCCTGCATTAAAAGCTATCAAGTACTGTATGCCAATAAACACATGTACACACAAACACACACACATGCACAAACACATGCATACTCATACAAACACACTCTCTCTCTCTCAGACTGTCTGCAACACAGTGGGCCTGACATAGCTGAAATGGCACTTTTTAAAAAATAATAATTTGTTAGCACACCAAAATCAGTTCAGATTCAGTCCAATTCACATGGCCTTGATTTGGTTCCATTTCCATTTCCTTTTCCTTGCCCCCCAATCTTTTTTGTTTTTATTTGGATTTTAATTTTAACCGTTTTGTGTCTTTAATGCTTGAAGAAGTGTTGCATGGTTGAGAATGTTTGAATCTATGCCCCCTCTCTAAGTACACACCAAACACTAAAAAGTTACTCAGAAAAGGGAGAACTGCAGATTTGCAAAGCTAGCAACTTTGCACCCTTGAACTGTTTTTCATCCACGTGTAGATTGTACAGACGTTAAATGTTCTCATAATTCCTCGTATCGTATATTTGTTTACTTTTATTTCCTTGTTTTGTTTATATATTTTTTATTTGATCTGACAGCCATGTCTTTGAACACTGTACAGCAGAGTATGGCCCCCTGTCTTTCAAAAGCTACTCTAGGATGGTGTTATTTTTTGTATTATTGTTTTTGTCTGGCAACCAGACGGTACATCTGCAAACAATGAATAAAAGAGTTGGTTCAAAAATAATAGTGCACTTGATTTTTCCCCTGTCCCTTTGTGTTGTGTTGTGTGTGTGTGTGTGTGTGTGTGTCCTTTAGGTGGTGTCCTTACACTTTTTTTATGTGTCATGCATACTAGGGTGAGCATCGTGCCTTTAGCACCTATTGCCTCCTTGGTGGCATCTTCCCTACAGACCTTTTGTAAAAGGTTTGATGTGATGTCCATGTTCTGGCTGTAAAGAAACATTCGTGTTACTGTGAACAGCTGCTAAACAGAAATGGACTAGGCCTCTTTTTGGCCCCATTGATGGCAATCACCATGCAGACCTTTGTGAACACTGTGGTTCTGTGGTTCTTTGCTTGTTTGGTACGAGCCCTTTGACGAGAGCCCTTGATGGAGATGGTGATGGCAGCGGACTTTTCTCTCTAATACAGAGAGGCAGTCATGGGCTAGCGGTTAGCAAATCGGCCTTGCAGCCGTAGAGTCACAGATTCAGTTCCCCACACCAACAGGTGTGGCGAGAGTGAATGACCAGTGCCCTCCAGCGCCCATCCTCTCCCATGGTTAAGGTGCCCTAAGCACGGCACTGTCCCCACACACTACTGTCATGGCTGCCCCCTTCTCACATGTGTGATGCGTTAAATGGAGAGGTTAAATTTCAGTGTGCTGTGTGATCACAGTGACAAATGGGAATCACTTTCAGGATGAGGGAATTGTCATTTAATTCTGTACGTCATTTGTATTTGATACAAATTGATATACCTGCCTACCCTTGGTGCAATTTTGCCAGAGCCAGTTGGCACTCTGTTATTCCACAAAAGTTGAGATAATCCAGTCACTGACCTCTACTGTCCATCTCGGAGAGTGCATGGGGTTGTTCTCCTTTGAACATGAGAACCTGTATGTGCACATGGCTATACTTGTGACTAGGTGTCACCAAGTGTAATTAGTCATTTAGTGCCATCATTGTCTGCCTTCGGTAGTTGCTTGATTGATGAGTAGCATTTGATGCTACGTTGATGCATCTATATGATGATGCCTTGGGAAATTGTAGGTTATGCATAGCAACTGATCAAGAAATCCCTTCGGCCATCATGAGAGTTATGACATTTACATTCCAGAGTAGAAAATGCAGGCAATGATCCAGAGAGGATGCTTTCCTGCAACCAGTGTGGCTCAACAGGTTTTTATTTGTGGTGTTCTATCTTGTGCCTGAAGGTACACGGCAACTGTCCGTCCAGAAGGAGGCAGTGTGACTGAGGAGAGATGTGCATGCTGATGTCCTTCCAGGGTTGTTTTTCCCATTGGGGAACAGGTCCTGAGATGCAGTATTATCAAAGATGGTAGATATGCAGAGCAAGATTCACCATGAAGAGGGACTTCCTAGAGCCATGATGGCATGAGAGTGGGGGGCACAAATCCCCCTTTATGCAGTCTGCATAAAGCGGAATTCGTGCCCCCCGCCCCTCGTGCAAGGACCAACCACGAGGCATAGAAACACCAGTCATACGTTCACGACACGCCCCTGCATGTAGCCAGGAACTGATCCCCACTTTGCTCCCATAGACATAAACTACTATGACATATCTTGCTGTGCATCTACCATCTTCGGTATTATGCTGTGACTTGAGAACAGCTGATGCATGATGGGCACAGTGCAAAGCGGGCTAACCGCGGACTATCCATTCATAGTTAGGGGGTTGGAACAGTCCATTTTGTCATTTGTGGTAGTCCATGGGTATTTCAAAATGGCAGGGAGACCATCTGCTTGGATGCTGTCTTGAGTTCACACACTGCAACAATCCGCTACGATTTTGGGAAAATGCAGACCAGAGGCAGTTCTCTGCTCAGTTTTCCTGATTCAAAGTGGTCCCTTCCTGCAATGTCATCTACACAGTCAAAAGTTTCTGGACTTCACCACACTGGCATTACTAAAAGTAACAGAGAGATGCTGTTCTGTTTACCAGACAACAAATTGATAAGGCGCTACCTCCCCAACGGTTAGCTTAGATGGGATCCAATAGTTGATGCACCGGGAAGATGTGTCCCTCAAGTAAGGCTGTTTTGTGACTAACGAATGGCTCATGAAAAGTTTCCAACTTGAGGCACATGATTCAACATGGACTGAACTCAGACATTGCAATTCAGAAAACAATTCAGCATTGCGTGATGTGAGTCCATGTAAAGTCAATTGAGAGCCACTCCCCTACTTCTGTCGCATGTGTGTGAACCAAGTGGTAAAGCTACTGAAATATGAGAGGAGATTGAGAGAGCAACAAGTATATTGACCTGGCAAGACAGACATCCCAAGTCTCCCGCGGCCTCCAGGAGTTTCCTGCATTTAAAAAGCGACTCCCGGACACCTGCAAGTGATCTCAAAATCTGCAACTCGTGCAAATTTCTTTAGCTAATTAGGACCGATGCATCAAGTGACAGGGAGACAAGCAGAGTGAGGGAAGGTGGGTGGGTATGCATTGTTGACCTCCCTGAAATGAGTTTCTGCAGGTTGGGATGTCTGGCATGAAGTACCTGCCAAGTATTTGTTCCATTGACCAATAAAGCTGACTGTAATTTTCATTAAAAATCCTGACAAAGGTCTGAGGACTAAAAAGTTGTATTAACATAAAATAATTCCTTGCAAAAATGGATTGTGTGTGTGTTATTCTACGCCTTAAGCAGTTCAGAACATAGCATTCCACACATAGCATACATAGAATACATAGCAGTCCACACACAGCATTCCATTTTCCTTCAGATTGACACCAGTAAGGGAACACATACACTACCCGAGAGAACCAACTCTGGTGAAGCATAGGTAGACAGGCAGATGACCAAATGTATTTATCTCGATGACGTGGTAGTAAGACTGGATGGGTACATGGGGTAGGGCTGGGCAATTCATCGAAAAATTAATCAAACCGACAATCGTGACCGTTAATCGTCAATGATCAAGCACATGACTACTAATCGTTGTTTATTATTACTATTATTACTATTTATTTTGTAAACTTTTTCTATATCCTGTACATTCCACTGTGTGTTCATGTGCTGTTTCTTAAAAAGCACACTACCACATGCGTTGCCATGTGATTCTGCCCAAGCCAGTAAACTAAGGACAATTTTAATTTGAAGTTCTATCGTTCAGCCCTAATCGTGATAAAAATCGATATCAGTCAATATGGAGAAATATATCGACATCAATTTTTTTTGCCATATCGGCCAGCTTTAGTGTGGGGTGACAAAGCTGAGAGGTACGAAATTCCGGCTTCTGACTGAGTAGTCTATCGTACTACCGATTTCGGTAGATTTAACCAAGTACACATAACAAAGCTATAGCTTGTAGCGAGACAGAACTCTTGAGTATCACTGTCAGTCTTGCAATTTAGGTATCCTATTTAATCAAGGATCTATCAGCTGTGAAAGCTCAATACGTCTGTAGCAGTTCAGTTATAAAGTGTTTTAACCTGAAATTGCATTTCACACACATTAAATAATCATTTTATTCCCAATACACCTAGTATTGCCCAATGACTTTAAATCCCACTGGGAAGCCTCTCTCTCTCTCTCTAACCTTTAAGTGGGTATGGTCACAGTGTGACTGGAATGTAGAACACATTATTTTATAGAATGCTAAAAAAAATCACACCCTTAAAGGTTAAAAAGCCTTTTAGACTGGTGTTTTTTCTCTTCAGGCATGTTAATTCAATTGTTTTCCTGTGGAACAATGGCACTATGACAAAAATTGATTGTTGCATCTCTTTTTTGTGAGATGTAAAAAAAAAAGGAGCCTCTAAACGCAGGACAATCGAAGTTCTAATCGATATAACTTTTGGGGTCATCGGCTTTTATTTTTCCAACAACGGATCATTGCTTTGCTACAGTGGCATGCACACTGCCCAATTCCAAGGAAACCTTGACATTTACAGCAAGTGTGTTTTTTATGCTTGAATATTGGGATGCAAGCAATGAATCTTGCTTTTTGTACAGGGGAAAAAATGCCATTGTGAATGATTACCAAGAATTTTCTTTTAGTTTGGTCCTCAAACCCTATTTTACCATGGATATTTGTTGCCCTGCCCCCAAGAGGAAACACTAAATACCAGTATAACTTGTGGAAGACTGTCCTTTACATGGATATGATTTTTTTCCGAAACAGACACTGGCCTCAGCATTCAGGCAGTCAGCAAGTATTTGTACCAAGCACACCAGATTGAGTGTTAATGAGAGGGGATTGTAGTCTGTTGGGGCCCCAAACACAAATTCTGCAAAAAAATGTATAACTACTTTGACAATTTTAATTTTTGAAACTCAAACATTTGCTCAGTATTTGCAAGAACATTTCAGCAAGAGCCAAAAGATTGGTTGTTGAGGTTCCCCCTCATTCAATTAGATAAACATACACATACAACAAAGGAATTGACATGCATTTTTTTTTTTAAGAAAAATGTTAACCCTTACCATTCAGACAGGCCAAACATTTTTTTGTGGAAAGAGCACAAAGGAATTGACTGACTCATGTAAGTAACCTGTCTTCTATCCAATAGTAAAATGTGATTGAGAGAGATGAGAGGGTTGAGTATGATGACAAACACCAGGCGTAAGCTACAAATTCACAGGCTACATCTGACTTGTTTGGTACAGTTTGGACAGTAATCCTTCCAGCTTAGGGAGTCTCTTCGCTTACAGATTCAGTTGGCACAGTCGATGAATACCCAATGAAACTGAGTAACTTTCTAGGTAGTGGACAGGGACGCCCAGAAAAAAGGAAAAAAAAAACACGCACAACACAATGCTATGCTAGGAGATGAGAGAAAAAGATGTTTTTGATTTAGGACAACGTTTCCTTGTGTTTTGGTGGATCAACTTTCCACCCCCCGTCAGTTTTAGCCAAAATTAGAAATTAATAGCTGTGGACTCTAGACTTTATCTAGACTGCGCTGGCACCGTTCTTTGCTAATGTAGACAATTTTATGAGGAATGCCCCTCACTGTTAGCTCTCTTCCTCAATCTGTTCCGACTAGATACCGTTAATATTACCCAATATCTACTGTGAATGGGGTTACTTACTGGACAAACAGGTCAACGAGAGGGAGAGACCATCTCTTTCCCCAAAAAAACATTGCTGGCATTTATTGTTCTAAATGTATGCTGATGCTAAATGTATGAACGAGCGACAATGCGGGGTCTGTCAGCTGAGACTCAACTCTCACACATCACGAACCCTGATTAGCTGACTAGTTAGTTGTTACTAGCATAATCTAATCTTCCCTCTGTCACTGTTTCCCTACCTTTTCCTGATTCGTGATGATACCTTTTTCTGATTCGTGAGAAGAACTTCCTGATATCCATTTAGACAAGTCATTCAATACTATTTTAGCCCATGTAGGATAATATGTTCGTTAAAATGTATACTTTTGTTGCAAACGCTACCACAACTTATCTCTCCAGTATCATGCACTAAACTGAATGCACGTTACAGTTTACAGAACGTGCACATTTTTTGTCTCAGACCAATCAGAAAATTAGTTAGAAAGTAGACATGATAAAAGTTAGAAATACACTCTTTTCCTACAGCCTATTGTTGACCTTATTCTGCAAAAGAAACTAGTTTGTTTCTAAAATCACTTGCTACTACAACATTGTTTTACTGGGGCACAGTTGATTTTTACTGGGGCACGTGCCCAGGAGTTGCAATTAAACTGAAGCCACGGAAACGTGTTTTCTCAAACGAGGACATTTTTCTCATTTAAAAGAAGGAGGGCTTTGGTTTCCAGTCGAGGAATACTGGCAGTCTTTGCGTTTTCAACTCAGTGAAGGCAGGAAACCTCTCATTCATAACTTATTTGACTCACACTGTGCGCACCAAGTGAGCTCGCATGCGACTTCTCTCGTCTTTGCCTTCAAGTCACACTGTAAGAATGAGCAAGCGGCTCCCCCTGCTGGTCAATCATATTAATGCAGATGAAAACTTGTTTTAATAATAAGAAACAAATGAGTGTATGGCCATTGCCCAAATGTGACAACATTTAGTCTTAATGAATGAATATGTTTTTGATATGTGTTTTGCCTCTTGCCTCTAAAGCTTTACTGTATTTTCAATTTCACTGCAGTACTAAAATCTATAGCATATCTATAGCACTTTAAAAAATGTGTTACTGCAAAAATGACCAACCATAGACTACTGGAGACACACATAAGAGTGCATACTGTAGGTCCTGTTGAGGAGCTGAATGTGATGTTGATTAGGAATGGCCACTGTCTTCTTGCCCTCGTCTTCTGGCCCAGTAAAAGTGGAGCTTGTCATGGACTGCAATCAGTGCCATTGTTGTAGTAGTCATAATTGTGTAGTCCATGGGAAAGCTGTCACAAAATGCAGAAATTAAAAAAATGTAATTCATTTGTTGATAATTATTTTAATAATGATTTTATTTTATGAGCAAATGCAATTTAAAATTGCTTCTAACTTGAGACTATGCTCGTTTATTCCCAAGATTACATTGGAAGAAACTGGGGTTTCAAAGCAACTACTAATAGAGAAAGAGAGAGTAACTTAAAAAATGTGATTTTGTGACTGCCCGTTTTCCCATGGGCTCCTCATTTGCTCCAGCCTTCCTTTACTGAATCAGCTGATTCTAATTAGAGCTACTCAGTCAAGCAGTGATTCCCATTTATCATCATTGTGATTAGACAGTATACAACAGCACACAAAGAAATTCACCCCTCTGCTTTTAACCCTTCCCACATGTGAGCAGGCAGACAGCCATGACCCATCCTGAAAAGTCATGACCCCCAAAAGTTGATCAAAAATACATAAATAAATAAATAAATAAATACACAGCAAATTCCATAGTGTTAAATCAACTCAGAGAGAGTCAGTTGTAACACTATGCTGGTGTTTATTTTGTCCCAATCTTTGTAGTGTTAATTTAACACTCCTCCTTTACATGGTTAACTCCTGTACAGTTAAATCAATGTTCTGCAGTGTAATTTCAACTCTTAATCTTACACTTACACTCTTAAATGAACACTTTTGCTAAACACTGGGAAATCAACTCTAAGGATAATGCTGTGTACATTTTCATGGATCTTGCCGACCCCCAGCTATGCCACATGCTCACCCACACGTGACAGTCTGGTCATACCTTTGCTCCTGAATCCAGGTGTAGAAGATGAACTGCAAAGGTGTGAGCAGGGGCGATTTTAGCATCTGGTCTTTAGGGGTGCCCGGCCCCCAGTGCTTATCACACAACACTATTATTATATATAATATATTATTCATTTTGGTCAGAGTTGTGCTTTCCCCGACAACATTCAAGTTTGACCACTTTGGCTTGACAGCATGGGCGTCGCAAGCAGTTATAATGTGGGGGGGGCACAGTATCGGAGGGTGTGGGGGTCCTCCCCCAGGACATTTTTCATAAATTAGATGCCATTTCCTGCATTCTGGTGTATTTTAAAATGCCTAATTTTACCTACAAAAGTGGCTTTTTAATTAAACAAATATTACTTTTCAACAATTCTTCATTCAACTATACACCGGCACAATATAATATTTTAAAATGCACTGAGCCAGGGGGTGCCGAGCAGTTTCACGGGGGTGCCTATAGCTGCTTCATCAGGTTCACTTTGACTTACACAGATCACCCACGGGTGATAAAGGTGATTCCTTGGTCACATGACCTCACCTGTGCTCAACCACTCTATTGATTATGTATGTGCTATTCATTATGTTTTATTGTTAAACTGACAGCATGTCCAAGATGGACGGCTTTGGCAAAAAGCTGCCCTCAGCATCTCTGAGAGCACAGCAACAGGTGGTCAAATAACAGGTGACATGATGTCATCAAATTGCACATGTTATTTAAAAATGGCCTTTCCTGAAACAAAGGGTCACTTCACAAATAATAAAAAACACCAAATCAAATGTATTTCCTTCTGATCTTCTCTGTGGTCTTCATCACGAGCGAGGTGAGTAGCACAGATTCGAGGTCATCGAGAGCCTGCCTTAGTTGAGTTCTTCTTGGGGATGGCGACCACAGCTGACTGCTTTCACAGCTGAGAAACTGAGCTTCTGTCTATTGATCTTTGAAACAGGTGCTGGAACATGGCCACCACAACCACCCACCCACCCATTTCCCGCTGAACAGTGAATCATTTGTCACTGTGATCACACAGTGCACACAATGAATTTCAACCTCTGAATTTTAACCCATCACACGTGAGTGGCAGACATGACAAACAGCACATGAGAAGTGTGTGGGGACGCTGCCATGCTCAGGGCACCTCAGTCACATGGTGAGGATGGAGGAGAGTGCTGGTCATTCACTTACCCCTCACCCACCTATTGGTGTAGGAGAATTAAACCTGTGACCTTGTGGCTGTAAGGTCAAGTCCTTAACCGCTAGCCTAAACTCTCTTCAGCACATGTGTTAATCAGTGTGGTACTGAAATAAATGGTCAAATCTGTTGCATGGAGGCACATTACGGATCCAGCTGGTTTTCTCTGACACTCTGTAGCCTAAGTGTGTATCACTCTCAGAAATAATGGGACAGTAGGGGTACAAATCTGTATTTTCAATCAGCATTAATGTACCCCAAAAGGCTAATATGTGGACCTTAAAGTACTGATATGTACCTAATCAGCTCTGGAAAAGGTAGAAACAGTGTACAAGTAGTTGTAAAACAGTGGTTAAAAGGTACAAGTATGTGCCTTTAAGGGTACTGCCGGTGTGACAAGTCTTTGTACCCCTAAAAGTACAATTCTGTACCTTCTATTCTGAGAGTGTAGCTTACCACAGTCGCCACTAGATGGCAGCACAGCTCTGCACGGTCCATATGGCCTGTGACACAAGTCATATTTTTGCTTCGTATGATAAAATGTCTTATCTGATGATATGATGAAAACATCTGTCACTGTCAGTCACTCTGTATTTTTCATCAGATATGAACTTTTGTCTGGCCTTTTTGTTCGCACTTTCTCGTGGTAAATCTGTCTCTTTTAAGGTGTTTTTTTCTTCTAGACAAGTCCAAGAGGGAGGAGCAGGCCAAGACAGGTGCCACGAGAAAAAAAGAGAGAGAAGAGAAAGAGAGAGAGAGAGACAGAGACAGACAGAGAGAGAAAGAGAGAGAGAGAGAGGGAGACAGAGAGAGACAGACAGACAGAAAGAGAGAGACAGAGAGAGAAAGACAGAGAGAGAAAGACAGAGAAAGAGAGGGTGTGAGAGAGAGAGACAGAGAGAGAGAGAGACAGAAAGAGAGAGACAGGGAGAGAAAGACAGAGAGAGAAAGAGAGGCGAAGAGAGAGAGAGAGAGAGAGAGAGAGAGCAAGAGAGATCAAAAGAAGCCAGACAGCAGTAACTGAAATAGCAGCTGACCCTGCTCTGGCAGACGTTCACACACACACACTCACACACTCACACACACACTCACACACACACTCACACCAAGCCTCAGCAGATGGTGGAGAGATGTGACCCACAGTAGATGAGTTTTCAGTGAGTGTTTTTGTACGAACACGAGCATGAGGGCCATGGATGGCAGAGAGTCAAATCAACTCAAAATGTATTATCCCACCAGGTGAAATGAAGATGCAGTCAGGTATTTCAGAACACATATAATACACAGCATATCAAAGATACATAAATAGTAAGTAACATAGGAGAGACAAAATACCACATGTGAAAGTCATTCCCATTTGTCACTGTGATTACACCGCACACCACAGGAAACAGTACACACAACAAAATGGCAACCTACATTTAACCCGTCACCCGGGGAGAGCAGTGTGTGGGGATGGTACCAGGAGTGTAAATTAACTTTACAAAATGTGGACCTTTACCAGTCACTGATGAAGATATAGTAAAATTCACCAGCCACTCAACAGTAAATTATGTTATTTTGTGTCTGAAATCTGCCACTTTTAGATTTTCCCAGCATTTGGCTGGTGGCTGATGCCAATTTCCATTCCTAGGTGGTGGTACCATGTTCTGGGTACCTCAGTGTGTGTTTGTGTGTGTGTGTCTCTATGTACCATGCTCTGGGTACCTCAGTGTGTGTGTGTGTGTGTGTACCATGCTTTGGGTACCTCAGTGGCACCTCTGGGAGTGGGATGGATTTGAACCTATGACCCTCCAGTTGACAGTTCTGTCACCTGAACCGCCAGGCCACCACTACCCAGTCATAACATAGACCGGGACATAGTAAGCCGCATAGCACATTGGCAAGATGGCTACCCTACACTAGCCTACAAAGCCAAAAGGCAGTAACTACACATTTATTACTTTTTTGTTAAAACTGAGTTTAGACTGTAACTTGACTTTGTAACACCCCTTTTGTCTTGTGACTAAATATCTTACTTCTTCCTTAAGAAGTACACGAAACCATCATCACTATTACACCTACAACATGTTGGACTGGGCAGTATGTCAACTTAAAAGGCTTTTTCCCTCAGGTTCAGTGTTGGTGTAGTTACTACAGTTTGCCTCTGTGGGGCAGTATAGACCATAGCCTGTAGAGGCCCAGGTAAGCAATAGAAGAGTGGAACAGTGACATCATCTGTGTGAATTTATCACATTAGTGTAATGTCAGCACATACGCAAAGGAGTGTGTATCTTTTAGTCTTTTAGAAAAGGAAAGCAGAAGACAAACAAACAAAGATAGATAGATTATGTGTGTTTAGGCTTATTATGTGTTTACTAAAGACTTAAAGGGGTCCTTCCGTCAAAAAACACTTTTAGTAGCTCTATTTACAATGTGGTGTGTCACAACAAGCAGTATATGCACGCAGCATTCCAAGACGTGAAATTCGATCCTCATGGTTTTACTGGTCATTGAAGGGTCAAGCTAACCAAAACGAGCAGATCAGAGCAGGCTAAACCTATCTACGTCACTAGGTCGTAAGCCCCGCCCAGAGCCATGTACACTCACATCCATTGAGAACAGTGGGCAGAAGCTAGGTGAACAAGAGACAGCGAATTTCCCCAATCAGAGGTGCCTTATTGACACGTTATGGATATTCACGAGGGACACCGGAAAAGCCAGTCGTTCAACCACTAGACCTGTTCTAGCTTACAGAAAACGGCGTCAAACAAGAGAACTAGGACATCATTTTTCACAGAAATGACGCACAATGCATTCAACCATAGTGGCGACACAGAAATATGAATAAAAATAACGATGGAAGGACCCCTTTAAGAGGATTTGTCCCTGATTTGTGCTGGTCCTCTCTCAGAGAAAGTGCTCAGTTTTATAAGGGAAAGCCCAGGTGATTCATTTCAACTAGTGGGTGGAGGAGTTGATATGCAGTTCTAGAAACAGGAAGGACTTTCAAGTCTTTAAAAAAACAACATTTTAACATTGTTACACACCTGTCCGTTATGCCCGCCTGTGTGGGTCTCTCTCTCTCTCTCTCTCTCTCTCTGTCTTTGTTCCAGGGGTGGAGCTGTGGCACAGGTGAGGCTGATCACCTGATTAGCCCACCTGTGCTTAATAAAGAGCTTTCTGGCACACTTCAGGGTTCCCTCTCTCCACTAGCGCGCATCATTTGTCTGATTCACACCACATTATTGTTTTTACCATCACACTCACACTGAATCTTTTTTAATTGAATTTCCTTTATTGAATTGAATTCCCTGTTTGAACTGAATTTCCTTTATTAAGCATTTACGTTTTAAAAACTGCATCCTCGCCTGGTCTACTTTTATGTCGCTGGCCAAAACGAGCCTTGGTCTGTAACAACTTGCCAACAACTCCAACAGCTTCAGCCCCCCGCCCCCATCCCCACTCCCCAGATCACCCCCCACACACACACACACACACACACACGTACACACACACACCCCGTCATCCTGTTTTGTGTGTCTGCTGGTGATTCTGATGCATATATTACTTGCTCCAGTTACCTCCTTTCACCTACAGAGGGACCCATCTGAGCACGCTCAGACTCCACTCTTCCACAGTCTCAGTCTCAGTGTACGCTCGCTCTCCCCCCTCGCTCACACCGTCAGTCTCTCTCCCACTTGATTTCTCTCAATCCAGCGAGGGAGGAAGACTGAGAGAGAGAGAGGGAGAGAGAGAGAGGGAGTGCGAGAGACCGAGACAGAGAGGAGGAGAGAGAGACAGAAAGAGGAGAGAGCGAGAGAGAAAGAGGGAGAGCGAGGCAGGGAGAGTGAGAGATAGGCAGGGAGACTGAGAAAAAGAGAAAGGGAGACAGAGAGAGAGAGAGCGAGCAAGCGAGAGCATGAGAGAGGCAGGGAGACTGAGAGAGAGTGAGAGAGGGAGGGAGGCATACTGAGTGAGCGAGTGAGAGAGGGAGACTGAAAGAGAGAGAGTGAGAGAGAGGGAGACTGAGAGAGAAAGAGAGTGAGAGAGGGAGGGAGGCATACTGAGTGAGCAAGCGAGAGAGTGAGAGAGCGAGACTGAGAGAGAGTGAGAGTGGGAGAGTAAGAAACGGAGGGAGGGAGGGAGTGAATCCACAGATGCAGTTTGGCATTCTCAGGCAGGCAGGCAGGCAGGCAGCGCTGACAGCCAGAGCAACACGCTCACTTCTCCCTCTTCAACACGTTGCACACGCTCAGTCCGTCAGTCAGTCCCCTCAGCAGCGGATGGAAAGAGCTCCCTCTCTTCTCCTCCTCTGAGTCTGCACCTCCACCTCCAGGGATCCCTCTGTTTTTACAACCTCTTCTCTTGCTTTATGTGTTTTTGGTGAAGATCACAGCAAGGGGGGGAAGAGGGAAAAGAAGAAGAGGAAGAGGAAGAGGAAGAAGAGGAAGGGATAGAAAATAAAGGAGTGGAAGAAGAAGAAGAGGAGGAAGATCCCCCTCTACTTACAGATGAAAGAAAGAATAAGAACGTAATGAAGCTGCCAGTTCTTTCTCTACCTGCCCAAGCACACCCTCATCTCTGAGAGAAAAAGACAGAGAGAGAAAAAGAGAGAGAAAGAGGGAGGGAAGGAAGGAGGGAGAGGCAGAGAGACAGAAAAAGAGAGCGAAAAAGAGGAAAGCAAAAGGAAGAAAAGACGGAAGGCGCGGAAGGACTATTCGCTTTTTTCTTTCGTTTCGTCTTTTTCTTCTTCCTCATCGTGGTGCTCGGCGGCGCTTCATCCTTTCATCTGTTCGCTCTGTCCATCATCTGCCTCCTCATCTACTTCTCCATCTACATGGTCTACAATTTTGTCTATTTATGACCGGCGAGAGAGGAGGAGGAGAGGAAGAGAGAGAGAGAGAGAGAGAGAAAAAAAGAGAGAGGAGGGGAGTTATTTTTTGTTTTTTTTCTTTTGTTTCATTTCATTTCATTTTTTTCTTTTTCTTTCTTTCTTTCTTTCTCCCCCTCTTTTTTTGTTTTGTTTTACTCCCCTCCATTTCAAACGCGTCCCTCCTCACATCACCCTCTCCATCCATCCATCCATCCATCCATCCTTCCATCCATCCTTTCTTTTCTCCTTATCCCTCAATCTCTGCTGCTTCTGTAACCAACATCACAACCACTGACTACATCTCTCTCCTCCCTTCTCTTCCTCACACCTTTTCATCTGCCTGAGCAACCAGGAGGAATTTCTTTTCTCTCTCTCTTGTCGTTTCTTCTGACATCTCTCCACGCCTTACTTCCTTCATTCATTCCTTCATTCATCCCTTCATTCATCCCTTCCTTTCTTTCTTCCTTTCTTTCTCGTTCTTCCCAGCGCTTCACCCCTTCGCTGCAGAAATTTTTATTTTTTCCTCCAGCTGCTTCTGTGTTGCGCTCCCACACGATAGGTAGGTTAATGACTGTTTAGTGTCTGTCTACCTGTCCGTCTGTGTGTGTGTGTTTGTGTGTACCTTGTGTCTACACAGAGAAACACACAGCGACACACACATACACACATACACACACACATGCGCGCCCGCCCGCACGCACACACGTATGAATACACCAGCGCGACAAACGCCTGCAAGCGGGTACACACACACATACGCACGCACACACACGCACACACACACACACACACACACACACACACACACACACTTAACTCTTGTGCAGAGTGAGGGGAAACTCTCCCTCCTTTTTCTGACGACAGTTTGGTGTCACCCTCCGCCCACGCCTGTCCCTCCCCTCCAGTCCTCCATTCATCCTCCCACACTCCATCCCTCCATCCCTCCCTCCATCATCCATCCTTCGTTCTCTCCTTCCTCTCTCTCTCCCTTGCTGTCTGTTGAGAAAGTCTGAGCAAGAAAAAAACACCTCAACAACATCATCGCGTCCATTTTGTAACGTCTTCTTTGTCAACGACTCGACTCTACTCGCTCGACTATCTTCTCTCTACCACTTGTGTGTGTCTCCATCTCAACCCTCAAAACAAGCCTTATAGTGTCTACCCTTTTTCACAACCCACAGAATCTTGTACACACTCACTCACACACACACACACACACACACACACACACACACATGCACACACATACACACACACAAACAGTATCCACACAAAAACTACTCTCTTAACACCATCTGACGTCATTAGAACTCTGGGCAAAGCATAACTTTGAGCATCAGGTCTGATACACGTTCCCTCCTCTGAGGTGCTGTGAATAATTTTGCCCCCCCCCTCCTTTCTGAAACAAAAAAACAAGCCTGCTTGTGCAAGTTTAAGTTTGTTAGCGCATCACTGTATGCCCAAGGGGGGTGCAGGCAGCTTGTCACAGTGACGTGACCAAAAACGGGGTGCACGACAGTTTGGGGGCGCCAGGCTGTCGTTGGAGAGACATAATCCGCTGCCGCTCTCGCAGATGACAGATATAGGATAGAGTGCCATCTCCATCCATCTGTGGCCATTTGCATCGTTTCCAGCCCTTTCCTGAGTCGCTTGGTCTTAGTTTGTGGAGGGTAGAACTATCCTTTGGTTTGCGTTGCCATCTTTCTTTGTCACTTATCTGTTCACTGTCTCTTTAGTCCTCTCTCTCTCTTGTCAGTGTTACACACACACACACACACACACACACAGACATACACACACACAATACACATACTTACTCTCTCTCACTCACACATACACACACACATACACACACATGCACAGTCTCTCTCACACACACACACACAAACCCCACTTCAGTTGGAGTATATGTTTCACGCCCACTCTGAATCATCGCCTATTGTTTTCCGCCGTGGCCTTTGTTATGCGTGTTTCTCAGGCTGACACGGTAATCATTAATCTAACTACCACACTCTGAAGGCTCTCTTACAACCCATCACCATCCAGGTCTCGTTACATCATTTCTCCATTACAAATTCACACATTTAAGGGAGAGATGACATGTTAAGCAAGTGTGTAATCCATGTAGGGGAGTGTAGAGAGGCTTTTTAGTGTGTGTGGCTATATGTTAGAGTGCCTGGACGTGGATGTGTGTGCCTATCTGTGTGTGAGTTTGAGTGTGTGTGGGAGTGTGTGTGTGCTTTAAGTACATAAGGAGACAGACTGACAGAACTCATGCCCCAGAAATGTGAGAGCTACCTTATTTCACCCTTTCAAGTTTTCTCACCATCTCTCTCTCTTTTCCTCTCCATCTCTCTCTCTCCATCTCTCACTCTCTATTTGTCGCTGTCTCTCTCTCTTTTCATCTCTCCCTCTGCCTCCCCACCCCCCGTCTCTCTCTCCCCTTCTCTCTCTCTCTGTTTTTTTTGTCCTTCCTCCTCTCATTCTCTCTTTTCTCCCTATCCTCTTCACACCATAATAGCTGCATGCTTTTGTTTTGGATTCTTTGTTTTGAAGGCGTAATGATGTTTCTTCCAACTTTCGTGTTCGGCGAACGCCATGGCACAGGCACGGTGGGCGAAGAAGTCGATAAAATCGATATCGAATTGTCACTTCTGTCACCGATCGCCTCGCTTCTTCACTCGCCCGTGTCATCTCGCATTGGCAAGTCATGACGCATCCAGTAGATTCAAGCTATAGATGAGACCTGCTGAGAAAAGCATTTCTTCCCAACCACCACCCACCACCACCACCCCAACCCACAACCCACAACCCTCCAAAACACTTCACTGTTTGATGTTTTGATTTTTTTCTCTTTTACTTTTTTCCCCTCCATAACAAATAATAACAACAGAACAACTTTTTTAAAAACTGGACCAGGTTTGTTTGTGTCCCTGGAAAATCTTGTCTTGTGCTTTTCCTTTTTTCTTCCCTGTCTTAAAAAAAACAAACAAACAAAAAACAAAACGTTGTGTCCTGTCTTTCCCTGTCTCTCTGTCTCTGTCTCTGTGTGTGCCCAAAATCTGTCAATCAATTGAAATGATATATGTGATCAAATGGAAAGAGGATGCAATTTGGTAAGTACAGATTCTACCTTGTGCATGATGATGTTCACGTGTCTTACAGTCAGTCTGACATGTTCTCTGATGCTCTTGAACATTCGTTATGATACACACAAAACAAGCAGATAGACAGACAGATAGATGGATATATATATATAGAGAGAGAGAGTAGACGCACATACATGGCACACATTTACGCATCCCTAATTCCTATGTTCCCATAGCGATTGTGTGGTTCTGAACGTTTTTGTAGCTCCCTACATCAGTAGTCCTCAGTTACATCTCCCCAACTTATGAGAGCAGAGCAACAACTTTGAATATAGTTCAGCTTTGAGTAGGCTGCGATCCAGAACTGCATGAATAATTTAGCGTTTATCGTCACTTTGGCTCCAGGGTGCGGTTGGCAAGTTTCTGCGTTGCTATGTCGCCATATGGAGCCTTGTGTGAGCGTTCAGTCTTTGCATCTTTTTTTTTTTTATCGTTGAGAGTTGAGAGAACGACACGGATTATTTTATAAGATATTGGGGAACTGGTGACAGCATTACTATCATTGTCGTTAAGATTCAGTGAGACATGCAGCCCGTGTAAAAAAAAAACATACAACAACAGCGCCATGAAACCACATCTGACCACACGCGCTATTACTAAGTGGTAATATGCTGTCAGGTTTATGATAATTACACTCTCTTTCATCCCATTACAGGTATCAAACTATCTGGGCGGCTTGGAGACATCCAAGGAACAGCTAATTGGGACAAGCAGACTTCCCAGCGTCAGATATTCGCCCTCCACAACTGCTTCGAAACCCTACTGAGGCGCTGCTAAACCTTTTTTTACGCTAAAGGACTTCATTTTTTTGATTGCTGATTGCTTTGAACTGGAAGTGAAGGAACTAAAACTGTACCGAATTTTGGCGGATCCCTTTCAGCCTGTCGTTAACCCCGTTTATGGGCTTTCATTCACTGAACTTCAACTCTGGAATTGCTGGCTTGGTGGACTAGTCGTTGATGTTGTGACGCTACATTTAGCGTTTTGTGTTTTTGGTCGGGATCTAAACCAAACAGAGGATATTAAGTGAGGACAAACACGACATTTAATTGAAAAACAACATCTGGATTGGTTTTGATGCACTGTGTAGAGTGACTTTTCTTCACGCCTGAGGGGCATGGTGACACATTTCTACTAAACGTTTCTCTTTCTTGGATTTTGTGATTCTATTTTCACTCTCATTCAGGATTCTCAAAGTCAACACATCAATTGTAACTTTTCACTAAAACAAAGAAAACAAAAACATTCATTCACTCTGCATATGAACACAACTTGGATAGGCTACTGCGTATTTTACAGTAAGCCGAGTGAGTTCCCCTCCGTGCCTAGTCAAGTCTGTCCTTCCAGCAGCTTCGTGTCTTTTTAATCTCCACTGAACTCTGCTTTACGTGGCTTCTGTCCTTCTTCATCATTCCATTCGAGGATATGAAAGGTAGAGAGGAGACCCAGTCCACAGCATCATGCCAGAACTGAGCAGACGTGGTGAGAGTTGGGCTGACAATGTTCAAGGTAAGAGGCACCGAGCACAGCTTGTCGAAACGCAACATTTGTTCTGTGAATCCACTAACAACACTATAAAAATGTGTGCGTGTGTGTGTGTGTGTGTGTGTGAGAGAGACTGCTCTGCAACTGCTCCTGTCATCATGTCCTTTCATTCTCCACTCTGATCAAAAAAGGGTTAGTAGTGTAGCCTACCTCAAACTTCGCAGAGCTCACCAAGAAGTGAGGGGCAGCATGGTCAGACATAAGAAAAAGACAAACTTTTTCCTTGACCAGGCTAAGCTTAAAATTGCCCGCGAACTGCCGCCCTTTTTTCTTCTGTGTTTTAGTTCCCCTGTCACTCATGGCTTGTAGCCACAGCAGCGGCGTGCTCTTTTCGCGACCCTGCTGCGCTCGCTCGCAGACGCCTGTCAATCAAATCTCGCTCGAACGATGCCCGCCTGAAGGTGTGTGACTGGGTTAAGAAAGAGTCTTGAGTTGAGTCACGAGTTAACAGGCATTTCTGTCTCAACGACAGCGGAGGCGTGTGCTCCGAGTTTAGATGTTAAAGGGACC
>CM059281.1:20352669-20355169 GCA_030347295.1 Setipinna tenuifilis | reverse complement strand
CATCCATTCCCAGTATCCCTAGTAAAAACACAGGTGAAAAACCCTAACATCATTGATACTTTCCATTACATCTAGCTGACACTCTTATTAAGAGTGATGTAGAGGTGAATTAGGTACAGGTACAGTCCTCCCCCCTGGAGCAATGTGGGGTTAGATGCCTTGCTCAAGGGCAACACAGCCATGGATGAGGGTGCAGGAGTGTTATTCATTCCTGGTTATTCATTCCTATTCATTCCAGCACCAACATTATTTCTACTGGTAGAGAGCTCTATCTGTGCCTCCATCTCCTTCTGACAAGACCAACTTCTTAACCAACCTTAACCAGAGTTAAGTAGAAGTAGAAGTACTGTTTTGGATGTAATTACAACACAAGTAGTACGGTACTACGCAGTTGCAACTGCATAATACCATACTACCAGTGTTGTAATTACATCCAAAACAGTACTTCTACTTTTACTTTATACAACTCTGACTAAAGACTCTCCCCCCTGGAGCAATGCGGGGTTAGATGCCTTGCTCAAGGGCAACACAGCCATAGATGAGGGTGCAGCAGAGTGGCTGCTTATTCATTCCTACACCAACATTATTTCTACTGGTAGAGAGCTCTATCTGTGACCTCTTTCTGACAAGACCAACTCCTTAACCAACCTTAACACTAAGCACAGCTGCCTGTCTATACACATAAGTAGCAGAATCAGCATTTGGGGACATAATGTAATGGAAGGCTTGGTCATCAAATTAGGCCATTTGTATCTCATTGTTATTGTTGAGGCCAAGTCTAGCCAGGGTGGGTTGACATTGAAAAGTCCACAGGATGAAGATTTTATTCAGTAAAAAACAAAAATGTCCCCAACATCTCAACAGGCTCTGTTGCTGTGACAGTGTAGAGGATGAAGGATGAAGGTTTTCTTCAGCAAAAACAAAAAAAATCCCAAAAAACATCTCAACAGCCTCTCTTGCTGTGAGAGTGTAGCCGCCATTTTCCTGTGTGGAGAGGGAGCCTTTATAAGTGACACATCTGCATATGCTTCCTCAGCAAAGATACCTCTACCTGTTAGGCAGTTACAAGTAAAATGCACTTGGTTGTCTTTTTAGCTCCATCAGAGAACGGTGGGGTTGTCTCCTCCTGAAACAGGAGACCTTTACACTCTGTTGGTTCTTGGCGAGTGCCTTGTTGCCTGGTGGAATGTTCTAGCTGCTATGGTTACCGTTACTGTTTGTTGGTATGGAAGGGATCTGTATATTCTGACCAAGTGATTGATTGATCAATTGATTGATTGAACCATCTATCTATCTATCTATCTATCTATCTATCTATCTATCTATCTATCTATCTATCTATCTATCTATCTATCTATCTATCTATCTGTCTGTCTATATCTATCTATCTATCTATCTATCTATCTATCTATCTATCTATCTATCTCTCTCTCTCTCTCTCTCTCTCTCTCTGTCTGTCTCTCTCTCTCTCTCTCCTTGGCTGTCTAGCAGTGAAGGGGATTTGGGCCAGATGTGGCTCTGATCTGTATTGCATCTGTGAGCAGATCCAGGGGGTGGAACTATTATCGGAGTCAGCGGGATCATGGGTAATTTACCCCTCTACGGGGGTGCGTGGGGGTAACACATAACTTTTTGGGGGTTTGCCGGTAGGGGTGTGTTGCCGGGGTTGATGTCACAGATCGTTTCCAGCGGTAGCCATTTTGATCCCCCATTATTGTAATGCTTAGAGGAGGGGAGTTAATTGTGCCATTCTAGAATCTTCTGCTGTTCTGTAGATAGTTTTATGCTATTGACACAGAGATGCTTTTTTGTCTCTGTCATGCACTTCAATCCAGTTGTGTTCCTATGGAACAATGTGTCTTATGACATGGTTTGACCGTTACAATGCACGTCACTGTTTTTTGAGCTGTTTTTGAGGAGGCGCAGGAAGAAAAAGCTGTGAGGCTTCTAAAAACTGCAAGGTGCTTAAAGTTAATTTTGTTAGTTTTTTTGTATTTTGGGGTCATGCTTTCTTCAGCAATGTCTCATGTAGTTACAGTGAGTCATGGACAGCTAAAATTAAGGATCAACTTAGCAACAGCAATCCAACCTTAACATCTCTAGCCAG
The DNA here is from genome assembly GCA_030347295.1 of Setipinna tenuifilis. Lineage (NCBI taxonomy): Eukaryota > Metazoa > Chordata > Actinopteri > Clupeiformes > Engraulidae > Setipinna > Setipinna tenuifilis. The sequence goes on along the minus strand of CM059281.1, from coordinate 20,353,062 downwards.
TGCTGATTAAGTGCTTGGATTTTGTTATACTAGTGACACTTCTTGCCTTTTGGAGGCGAAAATAGTGTATTTGTGTGTCTCAAAACTAAACAGTACAGTGTAGTTACATCTTTGAGGAAGTTGTGTGTCTATACTAGTGTGATGTGTTTAGAGTAAGAGACTGTTTTTAGAACTAATGGAAAAAAAAACAGGTTTATAAATATGTTGACTCTGCTCGGGAGGAGGTGTGGTTCTCAGAGTTGCAGATTCAACCCCCCCCCCCCCCCAAACACACACACACACACACACACACACACACATTTAAATGAGGGAGATTTCTTTTGCTGTAAGACATTCCATAGTTGCAGTAAAAACTAATTTCCAGACAGATGAGAAAGGCTCCCACAGTTTCCT
>CM059281.1:20342669-20347669 GCA_030347295.1 Setipinna tenuifilis | reverse complement strand
CTCCTTCTCTCTCTCTCTCTCTCTCTCTCTCTCTCTCTCTCTCCGCTGGTTTTCTCTGTTGTTCCCCTTCTGTCTTGCTTGCTGTCATCCACCCATTTTTACTCGTTTATGTCCTTTGGACACCTTTCATCTCTTTTCCTGTGTTCTCCTTTTCACTTCTGTCATTCTTCCACTCCCTCTCTCTCTCTCTCTCTCTCTCTCTCTCTCTCTCTCTTCTTGCTCTGCGCTTTCCTTGTGTCTTTTTTTCTTCCTTTTTCTTCCCTCTCTCTCTCCCTCCCTGGAGGTCTTGCCTCCTCCTTCTCTTTTGTGTGCTACTGAGCATATCTGCTGTTCTCTCTTTCTATCTCTCTCTCTCCCTCTCTCTGTCTCTCTCATTCCCTCTTTTCTCTCTCTTTCTCTCTCGTTTACTCTCTCTCTCATTTACTCTCTCTCCCTCTTTTCTCTCTCTCTTTCTCTCTCTCACGCTCTCTCTCCCTCTTTCGCTGTCTCTCTTTCTATCTCTCTCTCTTTCTATCTATCTGTCTGTTGTTCGTTCTTTCTCTTGCTTCTTTTCTGCCTTCCTCCCACTCCTTCCCTCCCTCCTCCGTCCCTCACTCTCTTCCTCCATATATATCTCCCTCCCTCTCTCCTTGCATCCCTCTCTTCCTCTCTCCCTCTCCTCCTCCATTCCTCTCTCCCTCCCTCTCTCCCTCTCTTCCTCAATTCCTCTCCCTCTCCCTCTCTTCCTCAATTCCTCTCCCTCTCCCTCTCTTCCTCAATTCCTCTCCCTCTCCCTCTCCATCTCTTCCTCCTCCCTCTCTCCCTCCTGCCTCCCTCTCTCCTTGCATCCCTCTCTCCCTCTCTCCCTCCTCTCTTGCCTGTGTGTGTGTGTCCCCTGAAGACTGAGCTTATAGGCGATTAGCATGTGTACCTGCAATTAGTGTTGACAAACCCCCTCCGCATAATTGGCCCTTTAGAAAGGAGCCCTTTCTGGATAATGAACTGTTTCACACTCTCTTTCATCTGCACGCCATGTCTCTTTCTCTCGCTCCCTTCTCTCCTCTCTCTCTCCTTCCCTCCCTCCCTCTCTTTCTTCCTGCCTCTCTTTCTCCCTACCTCCCTCACTCTCTATCCCTCTTGCTCAGGCTCTCCCTCTCTCACACTCTCTTTCACTCTTTTTCTCTTTTGCCCCCCCCCCCCCCTCTCTCTCTTCATCTTTATTTACCTTCATGTTCCTTGAGTGAACTGCTCCATCCTTTCCATTCTGTTTTATCTATCTATCTATCTATCTATCTATCTATCTATCTATCTATCTATCTATCTATCTATCTATCTATCTATCTATCTATCTATCTATCTATCTATCTATCTGTCTGCCTGTCTGTCTGTCTGTCTGTCTGTCTGCCTGCCTGTCTGCCCTGTCTACCCAAGGTTCCTAGTGTTTTGTTTATTTGATAAACCCCTTGTAGTGGAAGCTTGTTGGTTGTTGAGAAGTGCATTAGTCTGTATGGGTATGTTAGTCTGTATTACTGGTACTTATTTTTACTCTAATATGTGAACGTCAAGTCCAGCTGGACTAGACGGTACTACCTTGGGTTTTTGTGTTCGGGTTTATCAGTTCCTTGACCCACAGTGTACTTGTAGGCGTAGTGCTAGTGATAGGAGTGGGTTGTGGTCTCTATCCGCCCACCTTCATGTGTAAGTGTGTGTACCAAGGGGGGGAAATTAACTTTGTAAAATGTGAACCTTTATCAGCCACTGACAAGTAAATGGTAAAATTCAGCAGCCACTCAACAGTACATCATTATTTCATGTTCAATATTTACCAGCCACTTTCATATTTTACATGTAACAGCATTTGCCTGGTGGCTGGTGCCCATTTCCATCGCTGGTCTGTACATTTTTTTTTGGTTTATGTATGTGTTATATCCACATTCCTGGGCTCTCAAAAGCCCAAGATATTTTTTTACCTTAAAGAGAATAAAGAGAAATGTTTTTGTATGTTTTCTTATCCTATGTTCTATTTAGATGACCTCTAATGTGTTGTCTCTGTATTGCCTAGTGAGATTCAGACACACTTTATTTCACCCTTTTTTGTATATCGAAAAATAGTTTAATTGAAGACAAAATTAAATTCAGACCAACATTTCAGCTCCAACATTTTTCAAGAAGAGGTCATGTTGAAAAGCTGCTCTCCCTCCAACTCAGTCGACACAGACTTCTGTTCATTACTAGGAAAAGCACTTTTAAAAGCTTGTAAACATTAAAAAGCTTCTAAAAAGGAAAAATGAAGATGCAAAACACTCACTCTGTTCCCTCTCCCAGTCCCTCTCATCTTCTCTCTCTCTCTCTCTTTCTCTCTCTCACTTCACCTCTTCCCTTCATTCAAAGACTAGTGCTTTTCCTTTTTGGATCTTTCATTCTTTCATTCAGAGAGAAAAGACAGTCTCTTTCGCTCTCTCTGTCTGTGTCTCTTTCTCTCTTTTATTGAATGAGTCCAGCCTCTTTCTGTCCGTGTCTCTGTTTTTTGGCTGTTTCATTCAAAAGGCCACATCTAATCACCCCCCACACCGCTCTCTTTTTTTCTTTCTCTCTTTCATTAAATCAGTACAGTCTCTCTGTCTTCCCAACTCTCCATTTTTTTTTCACTATTTCGTTCAAAAAGCCCATCTCATCATCTCTCTCTCTTTCTCTCTCTCTCTCTTACGCACAATTTCACCATTGATCTTTCATAGTACTATATTTCCCCTCCATCTCCATCTCTCTCTTCATCTCTCTCTTCATCTCTCTGTATTTAATGCATTCAGATGGAGTGCATTCAGCACTCTCTCTCTCCCTCTCACTTTGTCTCTCTCTCTCCTGCTCTCTCTCTCCCACCCTCTCTCTCTTTCTCTCTCTCTCTCCCTCTCTCCCTCCCTCTTTGTTCCTCTCTCTCTCCCTCTCACTCTCTCTCCCTCTCTCTCTCTCCAGCTCTCTCTCTCCCCCTCTCTCCCTCCATCTCCCCCTCTCTCTCTCACTCTCTCCCCCTCTTTTTCTCTCTCTTCCTCTCTCCAGCTCTCTCTCTCTCCCGCCCTCTCTCTCCCCCTCTCTCTCCTTCTCTCCCCCTCTCTCTCTCCCCCTCTCTCCCTCCATCTCCCCCCCTCTCTCTCTCACTCTCTCCCCCTCTTTTTCTCTCTCTCCCTCTTTGTCCCTCTCTCTCTCTCTCTCTCCCTCTCTCTCTCCCTCTCTCTCTCTCTCTCTCTCTCTGAGAGGCAGTGTATTCAGCTGTCTGTCTGTCCCTGCACTAGGCCCTAATGAGTGGCCATTAATGAGCTCTTTGACAGGAGCCCTACTCTACTCTACTCTACTCTACCCTACTCTACTCTACTCTACTCTACTCTACTCTACTCTACTCTACCCTACTCTACTCTACTCTACTCTACTCTACTCTACCCTACTCTACTCTACTCTACTCTACTCTACTCTACCCTACTCTACTCTACCCTACTCTACTCTACTCTACCCTACTCTACTCTACTCTACTCTACTCTACTCTACCCTACTCTACTCTACCCTACTCTACCCTACTCTACTCTACTCTACCCTACTCTACTCTACTCTACTCTACTCTACCCTACTCTACTCTACTCTACCCTACTCTACTCTACTCTACTCTACTCTACTCTACCCTACTCTACTCTACTCTACTCTACTCTACTCTACTCTACTCTACTCTACTCCACTCTACTCTACTCTACTCTACTCTACTCTACTCTGGCTGGAGCCTCTAGCCTCCAGCCTCCAGCCTGCCTGCCCTGTCACAGTAATGGAAGACACACACACACTCACACACACACACACACACACACACACACACACACACACACACACACACACACACATGCATGCGCGCACACACACAGGCATGCACACACACACACACACACACACACACTCACACAGGCATGCACACACACAGACACACACACACACACACACACACACACCCTTTGTTACCTTTTAATAACTAAGGTAAGCAAAGAAGAGATACAGTCACACACATACACGTGAGCACACACACATCACACATTACCCATCACACACACACATACACACATGGCATATACACAAAGAGATAGCCATCTTTACACTGAAAGATGAGTTCTATTTCTATAAGTATTGCAACCGGCGACAGGCAGTCATACAAACTCATAAGTGCATACACACACACTTACACACAGGCAGACAGGTGTACACACATGTGTGCGCATGAACACAGACACACACACACACATACATACATACACAAACACACTGACACATACAAACTCAGACACGCATGCTGACAAACACACACACACGCACAAACTCATGCAAACACACTGACACACCTAAACTCACACAAGCATACTGACAAGCGCGCACACACACACACACACACACACACGCACACACACATGCACGCACACTAACTCACACTAGCATACTGACAAACACACACGCATACACACACACAAACTTCATATCCTCTCAAATGAAATAATAATAATAATAATAACAACAACAATAGCAGCAGCTCCAGGAGGCTATGTAGTGTAAATTGGAGCTGGCTTGTTTGTGTGGACATGTCTGCCTGTCCTGTGTGCACTGGGCTAATGAAGAGAGGAGAAGAAAAGAGAAAAGAAGAGAAGAGCAGAGAATAGAAGAGAAGAGAGGAGAAGAGAAGAGCAGCATAGTAAATAAACTATAAGGAAACGTCTGCAGCTAATGCACATGCAGACCAGCAGCTGAAATAAAATGGAGGAGAGGGGAGGAGGGGAGAGAGTCAGGAGAGAGGAGGAGAGGAGGGGAGGAGAGGGGATAAAGAGAGAAGAGAGGAGAAGAGGAGAGGAGGGGAGAGACAGGAGAGAGGAGGAGAGGGGAGGAGAGGGGAGAAAGAGAGAAGAGAGGAGGAGAGGAGAGGGGAGGTGAGGAAAGGGTAGGTGGAGGAGAGGGGAGGAGAGGGGAGGGGAGGACAGGAGAGAGAATGGGAGGAGGACAGG
>CM059281.1:20322669-20340169 GCA_030347295.1 Setipinna tenuifilis | reverse complement strand
ACTGTCAGTGGCAATGTCACACTTCTGCTGAGGAGGACTAGCGATAAGATTGAAGTTACATTGTTTACACTCATGAATTCATTTCATTTTCATTTTCATCCCAAAGCTTACGGGAACAGAGAACAGAGCAGAGGAAAAACCGCTGGTTACCTGGCAACAGACTCCAACCCTAGCCGCTAGCTAAATAAAAACCCTTCTTCCAAGCAAACAAACAACAAATACTGCCATTCAGACAGTGCACTGGTGCCTTTATAATAATAATAATAATAATGTCATGGAAGATTGTCCTTTTAGATAATATCTTCAGTTAGTTAAAATAAATCCCCCCTTCGCTTTCCCTTTATCTCTGAAGGGAGTTTGCTAATTTGTTCAAGTCATAGACATTATTTTTTTTCACCCTGTACAGTTGTTAAGCATTGTATACAATTCTTTACATAACTCGTCTGTTTAAATGCTAATACTTTATGCATGAATGTATTTATTTTTGTGTTTGCCAATGCATTTTGTTTATTATAATTGTTTTTGAAAAGCCATTGCCTCTACTTCTAAATTGAATACACCATAACAAGTTTCTTTCTCTCTTTTCTTCCCTCCCCCTTTCTCTTTCCCTTCCCCTTTTTTTCTTTTTCCTTCCTTCCCTATCTCTCTTTCTCTTTCCCTCCCTCTCTCTTTCTCTTGACTTTGACTCTGTCTGTTTCTCTCTCTCCCTATCTCTCTTTCCCTCCCTCCCTCTCTCCCTCTCTCTCTCTTCTTATCTATCTATCTCTCACTCCCCCCCTCTCTCTGTCTCATTCTTTCTCTATTTCTCTTTCTCTCATTCTCTCTCTATTTCTCTCTCTCTCATTCTCTCTCTATCTCTCCCTCCATCTCTCCCTCCCCCTCTATCCCCCCCTCTCCCTCCCTCCCTCCCTCTCTCTCTCTGTAGGGACTACATTTTCACTCCTCCTCCACGATGCCCGTCGGTCTCTGCTGTCTCCTCTCCCCCTGCGCTCCTCTCTCCCTGACCTCCTCCTCCACCTCCTCCTCCACCACCGTCTCCCTCGTCTCCACCCCATCCCCCCCCAGCACAACAAGCACCTCCTCCAGCACCACCTCCTCGGTCAGCCACCTCCCCTCCACCTCCACCTCCACCTCCCCTCTCCTGCGGCCGAGGCCCCTGCTCTCCTCCCTCTCCCTGTCCCTGCTCCTGCTCTCCCTCCTCCTCCTCGTCCCCGCCTCTCACTCTCGCCGAGCCGGAGGGGGGGGCAGCGGTGCTCCCGGCACTGCCGGGGGCGTGACCACCAACAACAACAACAAAGGACAGCCTCTCCTGATTGGCTCGCCCTATGGGACGGTGGGCGGAGTCGGCAGCACCACCGGGGGTGGGGCCGGCGGTGGTGGTGGGGGGGGTGGTGCCGGGACAGGTGCCGGGGGTGGGGGTGGGGACGGTCGGGGTGGTGTGGGTGGTGGGGGGAGCTCGTCGTCGGTTGTGGTGGGGGGGATGGGGGGCGGTGGGATATCCCCCCCGGTGATGATGCCCAAGCAAGCCCAGGGCCTGAGCATCGCCGTCATCGTGGTGGGCAACTCTAGCGAGATGAACATCGCCGGGGACGGACTGGACAAACAGGACTTCCTGCTGCTGCCCGTGCCGCCCAAAGTGGACCTGGTGACCATGAATGAGACGGACCCCAAGAGCATCATCAACCGCATCTGCCTGCTCATGCAGCGGCACTGGCTGCAGGGCGTCGTCTTCGGGGACGACACGGACCAGGAGGCCATCGCGCAGATCCTGGACTTCATCTCGGCCCAGACACACATCCCCATCCTCGGCATCCGCGGGGGCTCCTCCATGATCATGGCCGCCAAGGTGAGTGGTGTGGGGTGGTGTGGGGTGGTGAGTGGTGTGGTGTGGTGAGTGGTGTGGTGTGTGGTGTGGTGGGGGTCATATCATGCAATAGGATTGGACAATGGGCCATATGTGTAGAGATAATAATTCGAATAACAACAACAACAACATAATAATAATAGTAGTAATAATAATAGTAATAGTAATAATAATAGTAATTACAGTAATAGTAATATAATCACAGTAGTAATAGTAATAATAATAATAATAATAACAATACTACTACTACTACTACTACTACTACTAATAATAATAATAGTAATAATAATAATCTTTAGCTCTGTAGCACAAATCATACAAAAGATGAAGCTCAAAGTGCTTTGACCACAATTCACGATGTTACATGATACATGTATGGAAAAATTATGATACATTTTAAGTTACGTTATCATACGTAGGGCAGGGCAGGGCAGAGGGCATCATACTATGGGATGTAAAGATGTTATTAATAAATGTATAGATATATGATCAATTAAATCGATAGATACAAGGATACAAGGATACAAGAATGGACAGATGGGGGTGTTGATATATGTACACAAACACAGCACACACACCCAGGCAATGCAGTATATTGACACCATAGTCATAGATGTGTCATAACTGAGGTTTCTGCACTGTGATATTGCATTCACAACTTTCTACACTGTTGGTGCTTGTTACTATGGATACGGCTGCATCTTCATTGCACAAATGCACCTCATGCGTGTAAGTTCTAAAAATGTTCAAAAATGTCAAACACAACACTCCACTTCACACACACACACACACACACACACACACACACACACACACACACACACACACACACACACACACACACAAACACTCCACTGGATCCCCTTATACACAATTTAATTTCCCTTCTGTGTGCTGGTGGAATGGAGCAACATGACTTTGAGATGGTGAGTTATGGTACTGACACACACACACACACACACACACACACACACACGGACAGATACACAAAGACACATACACACACAGAGATGCATACACACAGATACACACACACAGATACACACACACACACAGATGCATACATACAGATACACACACAGATACATACACACACACACACGCACACACACACACACACACACACACACACACACACACACAGGACCAGAGACAAGCTCTCCGCACTGCTGTATGGTACGACCTCACAGCTTCACAAGGCTTGTTACTATGGATACCACTGAATGCTTCAGTCTTTGCACAGTTGCGTCCCATGCCAAGGATTCACGTAGTGGTCATGAAATGATTTACACAAGCAAGAGAGTCACCAAGTTGTGTGTGTGCACCTGTGTGTGTGTGTGTGTGTGTGTGTGTGTGTGTGTGTGTGTGTGTGTGTGTGTGTGTGTGTGTGCGTGTGTGTGTGTGTATGTGTGTGTGTGTGTTGTGCGTTCACATCTATGTGTGTGTGTGTGCCTGTAAGTGTATGTATGAGGGTTTGTATGGTGTGTGTGTGCGTGTGTGTGTGTGAGTGTGAGGTGGAATCATGCCAAGGTGAGAAACGGGCTGTTTCTCAGCCTGCATGTAAATGTAGACGTGGCCACAGGAGACTGTGGAGGGTATAACACTACAGCTACCAGAACACTGCACACAACACACAACTTCCTACTCTACCACTGCTTGTTGCCATGGATATGACTGAACACTCTGACTACTATCCCATCACACTTCTCACCTCACACTTACACAGTAACCATCACATGTTCAAAAGAAACGAAAGAAAGAAAGAAAGAAAGAAAGAAAGAAACAGGCCACGTGCTGATTAGCCACAAGCTAAAGGTTTGCAGTCCTCCTTTACCCATTTTTTTTCTTTGGCTCTAAGTTTAGAGTGTGTGTGTGTTCAAATAAACTCTCATGCTGCTGTACACAGTCCCACAGTAAGAGACCGCCTGGCAACAGGCTTTTCTACCACAGCTAGTTACACACTCCTGACTGACTGTCTGTCAGAAGGTGGCTGAGGTACAAAGTAACCAGTGTTGCCAGATTGGATTGAGTGATTTCCGCCCAATCGCGTTCAAAAACCCGCCCACTTCAGCAAAAAAACACCCAACAATACTTTGGCCAATGTAGCCCATGTTTTATTTGCCCGCCCAAGGCGTTTTTCACCCGCCTGACAAAGTCAAAACAAGCCCAATTGGGCGGGCACCCGCCCAATCTGGCAACACTGAAAGTAACTCACGACATGCTCTCATGATGTACTCTAAAAATAATGGGTCCTCTACCAGTTCATTGATGCCATAAGAAGAACCTTTCCTCTCCATGGAACTATTCAGAGACTTGAAGAACCGTTATTTTTTAGCATGTATGTGGAAAGTACTTCACATTGGAAATGGTTCTTCAGAGCCTCAACTCATAATGGGCTATGTTATGTCATATCGGTGTCAAATGGTTCTTTAAAGAACTGTTGCCTCGATGCTTCTTTGAAGCACTGAAAAAGCTTCTTCTGTGGGTACACTTTGAAGAACCGGTACTGGCCCCATTATTTTTTAGAGTGCATATAGACAATGACAGCAATGGTGTCGTGATCCACCCATTATGTGATACTCCATATATTGTGTTTAAAGAGCACCATCTGCGATATGTTCCAGTATTTTGTGTAACTGAAGACGACAAAAACCATAAAAGGGTAAAAAGAAACATATGTATTTATTCAGTGTACAACAAAGAGCATGGACTCTCTGAAAAGCATGAGCATGTTTCAGTTTCACTGTCTGAAAAGCAGGAGATTTTTATTTTTTAATCGTAATGAAAGCATGCATGGCTTGTCCAGATGCTTCTGTAAAGATGCTTTGTCAAGAATTTTAAACCCTGGTGTATTTACTTTTTAAAAACAAAATAAATAAATAAATTGTCAAAAAGAATCAAAATTCAGGTTATCCCAGCGTCTCCACATGCTGTTAGTTAAGCTATCTGCTGTCTGGCTCTACTCTGACAGTGTTTGAGCAGCAGGTGCTGATGTTTGAGGTGTCCACTATAGCAGTGGTCCATGGGGAATCCGCTGCTGACAGCAGGAATGACAAACAAACACCACTGTAACAAACACCAAACACCGCACCAAACACCAAACACCACTGTAACAAACACCACAGAAACACACACCAAACACCACAACAAACACCAAACACCACTGTAACAAACACCACAGAAACAAACACCAAACACCGCAACAAACACCAAACACCACTGTAACAAACACCACTGTAACAAACACCATCTCAACAAACACCAAACAGCACTACGCCTGCCTGCCTGATGCCTGCCTGTGTTTCTAAAAATGGCCGAAAGAAGCTGTGTGTGTGGTTGTAGAGTGGGAGACAGGATTACTGGTGTATTGGAGGAGCCTACTTTGATATAACAGCAACCGGGAGGAGGATGAAGACAGGTGGAATGGAATGTGTTTGTTATTTTGTGTGTGTGTGTGTATGTGTGTGTGTGTGTGTGTGTGTGTGCGTGTGTGAGTGTGTGTCCTGTATTGCAAACACATGTTTATGTAATCCCTGAGTTGCCAGTGACTGCTATGAGATTAAAATGCAACAGGAAGAGTATCACTGTGTCCAAAACAGAGAAACACAAGAAGATGCCATCTTCTACAGAAGCATTTGGTGGCAGCAAGGCATGCATCATGGCATGCCAAAATTGGATAAATACATTACATTTTGCCATCTAAAGTACCTTTATTTTGTCCAACATTAAAGGCAGCATAGCATCTCTATCTATCTATCTATCTATCTATCTATCTATCTATCTATCTATCTATCTATCTATCTATCTATCTATCTATCTATCTGTCTGTCTGTCTGTCTGTCTGTCTGTCTGTCTGTCTTTTTGATTATATAGTGAGCTGTTGGTATCTTGGCAACAGTATTCTGTGTCTGCTCTTGTCTTCAGTAGGTCATCTGAAAGGAGTTATTTAGCTGCTACCCTGATGTCTGCTAAGATGCCTGACTGATTAGACAGTGTAGGCAGCAGATGGCTACCTCCCCATTTTGGATAAAATGTTTGTCATGATGACCCTACGGGCCGTCTGTCTAATAATGCAGGCCATGGCATCCTGAAGTGAGCTATGACTGTATGAAACTTGTAGGCCTACCGTCTAGTTACAGTGGGCAGTGTTGTCTTTCTACTGCTCGTGATTTAAATGCTGATGTGCCAAAGGAGAAGGAAAGTTAAAATAGAGAGGTGCTTTATTTCATATATCCCCCCTTACAGAGACGAACAAAGTGGATTGTAAAAGAAAGTAAAAGTCCCGCCTTGTATTCCTTCTGCCTGTGCTCTCAACACAGCCAATTTCACTAATTATCTCATCTACCTAGGATCAGCTGGTTCAGTGAATTGGCTGGAACAAATATACAGACATTTACTTTCTGAACCCGGGATGTCTGCCTCTGTCCCCTTAACTCTGTTTATTAGCCAACTAAGACTCTCGGCGGCAGTCTCCAAGGGCTAGTCTTTTAGAGTTCAAAGCTCGGACCTGAATGCTAGTATACCCAGGTGCTCGGATGGAAGGGAAATGGCAAAACAAAATGGAAATAGTATCGGAGCAAAGGGTCGCGGTGTCCACATTGGGTCTTAGCGGGTGACACAGAGCGACACAATAGCGTAGTCCACGGAGAACCAGCACGAGGAGAGAGAGAGAGAGAGAGAGGGAGGGAGAGAGGGACACAAAGAGAAAGAGAGAGAGGGGGATAGAGAGAGAGAGAGAAAGAGAGAGAGTTCTTTGGGAAACAGGGAGAGAGAGAGAGAGAAAGACAGATAGAGATAGAGAGAGACAGAGATAGAGAGAGAGGGAGAGAGAGAGAGGGAGAGATAGAGAGATAGAGAGAGAGACAGAGACAGAGATAGAGAGAGAGGGAGAGAGAGAGGGAGTTCTTTGCCATAGCAACAGTGAAGAGCAGCAGTAGGGACATGGCTAAGTTGTGCCAGGCTCATGACGGTGACTCTGTTGAGCCAACAGATCTGTGGAAAATGTCATCTCACTTCTCTTCAGTCCACCGCTTGGGCAGTTTTTTAACCACGGGTTTTTCATTGTACGATGTCTCCAGTGTAGTGCAGGCTTTTAGTGGCCTACTGGTGAAAGGATAAAAGGTTCTTTCTTTCTTTCTTTCTTTCTTTCTTTCATTGTTCATTCATTCATTCTTTCTTTCTTTCTTTCTTTCTCTCTTTGTTTCTTTCTTTCTGTGCAGTGCTTGACAAGATCAGATAGATCAGCTTGGGAAGATAATAACGTTCCCAGAAGTCAGAAGTAATTTTTTTTCTTTTCTTTCTTTTCGTTCGCACTTCCACAGTGTACCTCCTACTGCGTTGTTTCCACTAACACCTTATTACACAAATGTCTGATAGCCTATTAATTTAGTTTACCAGGCGGGGGAAAGCAGGCGCAGGGTAATGGGCTTTAAATTGGCCCTCCGTACATTATTTCGGCATAAATTATCCCAGTCAAATATGTGTGATGACAGAGATGAACCCGTTTGAACCGGTGACAGATGGGTGTGTGTGTGGGTCTGTGTGTGTGTGCGTGTTTGTGTGTGTGCGTGTGTGTGTGGGGGTCTGTGTGGGTCTGTGTGTGTGTGTGTACATGTGTGTGTGTGTGTGTGTGCATGTGTGTGTGTGTGTGTTTGTGTGTGTGTGTGTGTGTGTGCGTGTGTGCACGCGCGTATGTGTGTGTGTGTGTGTGTGTCTGTGCGGTGGTGGTGGAGGGTAAATGTGCAATTAGGGCGTGTTGCATGCATGTTCTGAACAGCAAATGAATCAAAGCGTGTTTGTTTGTGCTGGTCCAAAATGGGGGAGAGCAGGAGTGTGTGTGTGTGTGTGTGTGTGTGTATGTGTGTGTATTTGTGTGTGTGTGTGGAGAGCGGGAGTACTCGGCCATATGGTAATAAATGCGCTGGTTAGTATTCAGAGAGGCTTGTTGATTAACATACACACACAGCACTGAGAGAGTTGATCTCTGGCCCCAAAGGGCAAAATGCTGTATAGTTCTGACACACACACACACACACACACACACACACACACACACACACACACACACACACACTGTTCCTGCTTTCTGAATAAATATATATCGTCCTGCCGCTCGTTTTTATAATAATAATAATAATAATAATAATAATAATAATAATAATCTTTACTTGTATAGCACAATTCATACATACAAGATGCAGCTCAAAGTGCTTTACAGTTTAGCAAGGTCACAACAAGACAACATTTCTTGCAGTCCAGTGGCACCGGAGCAGTTGAACACAATAGCGAAATGGCGTAATTACGCAATGCCCCGCTAATGCGGGCTTTTGCGTGACACAACACCTGTATAGCTGTTGTTATTTAAAAATAATGATTTAGTTGGCAAAGATTACAGACAGGTGGACCAACTGTCGCTAGAAACAACCCAAAAAAACCCAAAAAAAGGGCTGGCTAGTAGTTGGTCAACCTTTGATCACTCTAACACACACACACACACACACACACACACACACACACACACACACACACACACACACACACCCCTACTGCGCGTTATTGATTAAAAGAAAAAAGTCTTTAAAATGGAGCAAAGCTTTTGGAGACGGCAAAGAAAGGAGGGAAGACTGCAGAAGCCGTTTGGTGCAGCTTTAATTTAATTATCTCTCTCTGTTTCTCGCTCTCTCTGTCTCTCTCTGTTTCTCTCTGTCTGTCTCTCTCTCTCTCTCTCTTTCGCTGTCTCTCTGTCTCTGTCTGTTTCTCTTTCTCTCTGTCTGTTTCTGTCTTTGTCTCTCTCTATCTTTCTCTCTCCATCTCTTTCTCTATCTCTGTCTGTCTTTCACTCTCGTTTGCTCTCTCTCTATCTCTCTCTCTCTCTGTCTCTCTCTCTCTGTTGCTCTCTCTCTATCTCTCTCTGTTGCTCTCTCTATCTCTCTCTCTCTCTGTCTCTCTCTCTATCACGACAAAGCGTCTCATCTTGTCTGTTGTCAGTGCTGTAGTGCCGGGAGAAGGGAGCCAGCCCCTGTGTGAGGGGCCGTGTATGTATGTCGCTCACAGAGGCGAAGGGCTGCAGCAGTCAGCGTTCGTCCACCGCCAGCCTGCCTCACTTATTATTATTATTATTATTATTATTATTATTATTATTATTATTATTATTATTTTCCCCTTGTGTCTGTGCCATATTTTTATTTGTTTTTAAGTGTCGCGCTAGAGAAGAGGGTGCATAGAGAGAGAGGGAGAGAGAGAGAGAGAGACAAAGAGCGAGAGAAACAGAGAGGGAGAGAGACAGAGAGAGAGGGAGAGAGAGAGAGAGAGAGAAAGAGAGACAGAGAGACAAAGAGAGAGAGAGAGAGAGGGGGAGAGAGATAGACAAAGAGAGAGAGAGAGAGAGGGAGAGAAAGAGAGAGAGAGCAGGGAGATGTTTAACCAGCCGCACAGGTCGGGCTAATTTCACGCTTAATGGAAACAAACTATAAACAAATTAAACGAACTCCTGGGCCAGTGGAGGTGCACACACTGCTATTTGGGGTGTGTGTGTGTGTGTGTGTGTGTGTGTGTGTGTGTGGGGCGGTTTGTTGCTTTGTGTACTGCAAACAGGATCTGCCGCGAAGGACGGTTTTTAACCTTTTAAGTCTCCAGTTTGCATTAAGTACAACCCAGTCCCTTCAGTAAGCCTGCCTCTGACGACTGCTGGGCCACCTAAGATATTTAGGGTATGTATTAACCCCTTAAGAGACACCTCGTTTTCTAGTGTATTCATTAACCCAAGAGATACCCCCTATTATAAGTTTGTTGTTAGCACAGTGGCAATGACCGAGTTGTAATGTGTTACTAAAGACTCTCTGTAATAATGTCCGTAGTAATGTTCTAATGTTGTAGTTATGGTTTTTTTTAATTCACAGCCAGTCGTTCCACCGCCGGTACGGTGACCACTAATAGGCTACGGCCTTTCTGTCCTTTTTAACTCTACACTTGCCTTTAATAGGGTACTCATTAAGCCATACATCTCTATGCCTTTAACTCTATGGTTGTTTATCATAGGGCATTCACTAAGTCATGGATTTTGGTCCTTTTTAATGTCACACCACAGTTTGTTACAATAAGGCATTCACTAATCCATACACCGGTGTCATTTTTAACTCTACACTTGGTTGCCTTACACCATTCACTAATTCACAGTATTCCTGTCCTTTTCACTGTAACTCTACAGTTGGCTATTGCGGGTGTTGAATTGTAGGCAACCAGACTTTTTTTTTTGAGTTAAAGATGTTCCACTTTAGTATCCAAAAACAGATGGTGGAGTCACAGGTGTTTGTTTTACACTTAGTTTACCATAAACAACACAAAATTCCCCCACACCTACTCTGACGGCTTCTTTACAGCAAAATATAGGTACTGAAATGTCCAGCCAAAAGGGACTGTCTACAGGAGAGACTATCAAAGCCTTACAGTAATAAGAAACTCAAAAGCTTGTTTTTTTTTTCTCCAGCGTATATGTTTACGTTTCCCTTTAAGAGCTTGTGTAATTGGATGTGGCTGCAAAATGCACTTTTCCTGAGAAGGCAGCAGTTTGGCTTTAGGTTGTCGTGCCTATAAAAATAGCTCATGAAAGAGAAAGAGAAAGAGGGACCGATAATTGTATTGGCGGAGAGCAGATAAGTAGACCATAGGGAGGGAGAGAGAGAGAGGGAGAGAGAGAGAGAGAGAGAGAGAGGGAGAGAGAAAGAGAGAGAGGGAGAGAGAGGGAGAGAGATGGTGTGTGCATGTGTGTGCAGGGAAGAGAGAAAAAGAGACAGAAGGAGAGACAGAGTAAGGCAGAGAGAGAGAAGAGTAAGAAAGAAAGGGAGGTAGAGAGAGATAGTGTGTGTATGTGTGTGTGAAGAAGAGAAAGAAAAAGAGACAGAAAGAGAGAGCGAAAGGGAGAGAGTAAGAAAGAAAGGTAGGTAGAGAGAGATAGTGTGTGTGTGTGTGTGTGTATGTGTGTGTGTGTGTGTATGGAGAGAAATGAGAGAGAGAGAGCAAGCAAGAGAGAGAGAGGGTGTGTGGGAGTAAAGGAGAGCGAGGACTCTGTTCTGATATGTAATTATGAGATGTTTAACTCCGTCAAAGGAGGACATGAAATACACAGCAACAATGAGCGCCCAAAATGACATGATTAAACTGTCAGTAATCGAGAGCTGAAAGACGCTTGGGTGACAGGTTATGTAGACGCTTAAAGAAAGAGAAGAAATAAGGGAGAGGGAGAGAGAGAGAGAGGAGAGAGAGAGAGAGAGGGAGAGAGAGAGAGAGAGAGAGAGAGAGAGAGTGGCACTTGGGTGACAGGTTATGTAGACGCTTAAAGAAAGAGAAGAAATAAGGGAGAGGTAGAGAGAGGAGAGAGAGGGAGGGAGAGAGAAAGAGGACAACAGAGAGAGAGAAGGAGAGAGAGAGAGAGAGAGAGTGGCACTTGGGTGACAGGTTATGTAGACGCTTAAAGAAAGAGAAGAAATAATGGAGAGGGAGAGAGATAGAGGGAGAGAGAGAAAGAGGGAGAGAGAGTGAGAGGAGAGAGAGAGAGATAGAGGGAGAGAGAGAGAGGGAGAGAGAGAGAGAGATAGAGAGAGGAGAGGGGGGGTAGGGGGTGGGGGTGGTTCTTTGGTTGTTTTTAAAAGCAGGAAATTGAGGAGTGTTGTACCCAGTGTTTTTTTTAATTATAGCCCTCTCATCTGCTTCCACCCCACAATGTACGTCTCTCCCTCTTCCTCTCTCTCTCTCTCTCTCTCTCTCTCCCTCTCTCTCTCTCCCCCCTCTCTCTACCTCTATTTCTCTCCTTCTCTCTCTCTGTCCTCCTCTTCCTCTCTCTCTCTCTCTCTCTCTCTCCCCCTCTCTCTCCCTCTATTTCTCTCTCCTTCTGTAACTCTTTTGTAGACACACACACACACACAAACACACATACATGTACATGCACGCATGCATACACACACTTATGCACAAACATGTCTTCCAGCCTAGCCTTTCTGCTTTCTGTCTTTCTCTTCCACATTCTCTCTCTCTCTCTCTCTCTCTCACACACACACACACACACACACACACACACACACACACACACAGACACACACACACACACACACACACACACAGACACACACACACACACACACACACACATAGTGGGCAGAGCAGTGCTGGCTGACACGGTTTCCATAGCAACCCCTGGTTGGAGTACATACATTTCTATATATATATATGTAAAGAGATAGTGGTCGGAGGAGGAAGAAGAGGAGAGAGAGATAGAAAGAGAGAGAGAGCGAAGGAGAGAGAAAGAGACAGAATGAAAGAGAGAGAGAGAGAGAAAGAGAGATGGAGAGAGAGAAAAAGAGAGACATATAGAGCACATATTTATTTCTGGGAACTGGGAAATAAACGAGAAGAAGTGAGAGGTGGAGAGGTTGATGCGGGGGGGGGGGGGGGGTGGTGAGGGAGTGTGTGTGGGGGGGGGGTGGTGAGGGAGGGAGGGCAAGAGGGGGTCAGTGGTGAAAACATGACATGGGTTAAAAGAGAGAAGGAGAGATGGAAAGATGGAGAGGAAAAAAGACAGAAGAAAATGGGGTTGGGAGGGGGGTTGTTGGAGAAGAGAGAGTGGGAGAGAAAGGGAGAGAGACAGAAAGAAAGACAGGGAGATAGAGAGAGAGAGATAATGTGTGCGTATGTGTAAAGGAGAGAAGGAGAGAGCAAGAGAGAGAGAGAGAGAGACTAAAAGGAAATTCATTAGCCATCAATTAAGACTCCACAAAAATAGCTAGCGTGATGGAGCATGATTAAATGGTAGCGGTGCCTTGGCAGTTACAGCAGGCTAACGAACCTGTGACCGGAGGGTTGCAGGTTCAAATCCATCCATCAATGCCAGAAGTGCCACTGAGGTACCCTTAGCATGGTACACACACACACACAACCACACACACACACACACACACACACACACACACACACAGAGGTACCCTGAGCATGGTACATGCACGCACACACACACACACACACTGAGGTACCCTGAGCATGGTACACGCACCCACACACAAAGACACACACACACACTGAGGTACCCTGAGCATGGTACCGTAACCACACACAAAGACACACACACACTGAGGTACCCTGAGCATGGTACACGCACACACACACACACACACTGAGGTACCCTGAGCATGGTACACGCACACACACACACACACACTGAGGTACCCTGAGCATGGTAACCGTCCCCACACACTGGGAATCAAGTGGGAATCACTTTTCATGTTTCCACTGAAATTCCAATGAAGCACATGGCGGTAGAGAGTGAATGTTTCTCGTGACAGACAGTGAAAAATAGACACTGCACCTCAAATTCTAGTATAGTGTTACATCAACTCTGAGAGAGTCAGTTTTTTCCTCCCTTACATGTTTACCTCATTTACAGTTAAATCAACATTTTGCAGTGTAATTTCAACTCTTAATCTTACACGTATGCTCTTAAATTAACACCTTTGTTGAACACTGGGAGATGAATCCTGAGAATCTTTTATGCTGTGTGCACTCTCTAAAATGTCTCACTGCAGAGCAGCTGATGTTAAAGAGAAGAGAAGGAGACTCTCATGGCTAGAAGGCACACTAGCCCTAAGATGAAACAGCATGCTTTAACATTGTAGTACATGCTTATCTTCAGTCACAGACACAGACACTGTGCAGGTCTTTATATAGCGTAAAAGGTTTATATAGCATAGAGATCTCAGTTTCCAACCCCTCACTCCTAGAGCCTCTCTTTCTGAAGAAACATTACATTATATTATTACAGTGGTGGGTGGGTGAAGTAAAGGTTATTATTATTATTATTATTACATTACACTTAGCAGGCACATTCATCCAAAACAGCTTACAAAAAAGAGGACATAAGCTAACAGAGGTGTGGAGGAACATAAGGCTAACTGCGTTGTCTCTCGTCAGCTGATCTCAGACCAGCCAGCCCGGTGTTTGAGCCCGTTACCCCAACCAGTAACACTGGGAACTGAAGTGCTTGCCTGTGAATGGCCCACTTTCATGACCATTATGCAAGCCCATGACGCGTCATCCACAGAGGGTCTTGCTTCGCCATCTTATCACAGTTCGCATAGAAAATTCCAATTTTTACTTGGTGTCCCTCAAACACCAAATGTTCAGTTCCCTAACACTATGATTTTCACTATGAAGACATCGGCCCAATTCGAGATTAGGTGCAGGCACGGTAACTGGCACCATTCTCTCTTTGTCTCTGAAAACACCTTTCTTTTTTATGTTGCTACCACCCAAAGGACCCATCTGCTACATTTAACTAAGGTTATAATGAATGAACGAACAAACAAACAAGCAAAGGACCAATTCTGCAGGTGGTACGTCTAACTCAGGTCATAATGAATGAATGAACAAACAAACAAGTAAACAAACAAACAAGTAAACAGGTAAACAAAGCACACTCTGTTGTTGGCTGCTGTCCTGTTTCTGGGTAAACAGCCCCAAACACAGAACACACGGAATGGCTATGACCAGAATGGCCACTTCCACAGTCATGGTCCATCTGGGCGTCTGAGTGAAACTGGCCGGCCTGGCCTGTTTGGCTTGGGTGCTGTCCAAGGTGCTGAAGTGACCACGGTAAATAAAACAGCAGTGAGTGGATGAATGAGTTGGCGGTGAAGGTTACGGGTCTGGACCTGTAACCGGAGGGTTGCAGGTTCGAATCCCCCAGGTGATGGCCGTGGCCCATGGTCCATCTGGGCGGCTGAGTGGGTTGGCTGGCAGCCATGTTTGGGACTGGTCGCTGTCCAAGGTGCTATAGTGGACCCATGGAGTGGTGTGAAGTTTTAGCTACAGGTGGAGAATAGGGAGAACAATGGATGGAATGCAGTGTCTCTGTTTTTCAGAATTATTATTATTATTATTATTATTATTATTAGTTATTTGCAAAACGTTTCTTGCATTAATAAATAGATGTTTTAACCATCTCGATGATGTGAGATGTGGCGGAAGTAGTTAGGGAATGACATAGAAGGTTCTGGCCTTTTGTTTTTTACTGTTGAAAATGTCTGTACTTGGCGTGTTTGATTTGAGCAGTTAACTTCAGGAGGCAGTACTATATTGCGCTAGTGGAACAGCTTAGGGGCCAATCTGAGGTAGTCAGGCACGACGCGAAGCCCAGTGTTTTATAGAGTACTACTGTATATGACTGGTCCAAACGCGGATTAGTTGAATCAAGGAAGACATATCAAGCAGAGGTTTTTGGTGCAGTAATATGGCAGAAAGCAGATCAGCCAATTAAAATAAAGAGCTGAAATCTGTTTTGTAAGTAGCCATTGAGGTCAGGCAGAGGAGTGTTCTAGAATGTAGATGGTACAGTGAGTGACAGCTGCCAATTATCCCCCATGATACATTCGAACACTGTTAGGAAATGATGTGATTTGATCCAAGGAATGATTGAACCACTTGTACAAGTGGTTATGACAGCAGAGAGAATGAAGATCTTCTTCTTCTCCAAGAGTATTTTTGGCAGATAGTACCCACAGAAGACCGTTGTAAAAATTCAGTTATAAAAAAATCCATCTTGGTGGCGGCTGGGTTGGATATTTGTCTGAATATTCCTTCCTTTTCCCATTCTGACAAAGCTACATGGGAAGAGTATACAGTATATGGATTTTTTAGCTGAGAAATCTAAAGCTAATTAAACATCTTTCTGAAGAAAATGTCTAAAATGTCTAATGGACGTGTAGATTTCCTTTACATTTTATATTAACACTGTTTTCAAATCAATACCGAGACACTGAACATGTGTTCAGTTTTATGTTCCACAGTAAAATGGCATTACTGCCCCTTGTTGATGGAAGACATAAACTGAAGCGAAGGAGCTGTGGGGGTTTTCTGCAGGTCAGGAGCAGCAACAGCAGCAGCAGACCACTTAGCCTAAGAGAGAGAACGAGAGCCCTATAAACTTGTGCTCCAAAACAAACATGTTTTTAAAGCTATTTTTTCAAGATTTTTTCCTGCCTTGATAGGAATAATAGTTTAAAAAGGTAACAAAAAAACATCCTGAGGAGTGGACCTGGCTCCCAGCCTATGAATGATAGGGCAAGAGTGTGGGAAAGAGAAAGGGGGAGAGAGAGAGAGAGAAAGAGTGTGAGAGAGAAAGAGACAGAGAAAGAGAGATAGAGAGAGAGAGAGAGAGAGATAGAGAGAGAGAGAGAGAGAGAGAGAGAGAAAATGAGTGAAAGAGAAAGACGGGGTGGGATTTAATTACCATGAGTTGTACTTGAACCCGTGTCCCTGGATATAATATTGTATCCCAAAGAAGAACTTTTACTTGGGCCTGTTGAGCTGATCTGTGGCAAATCTCCATATACTTTTAACTCTACTGTGCAGGAAACAGTGTGCCCAGCTACCTTGGCAACTACACAAACACACTGTTCTAGAATGTAGAACAGGTGTTCTGGAACTCTGCAGACAGAACACCATTTGGCCAAGCTGTAGCAAAACCATCTTGAGGAAACACCTGAACTGACATACATTCTGCCTGAATCTGAATGTGTGTCTCCCTCCCTCCTTGTGGGGTGCTGTGTTTTTGGATGGACAGAGAATTATTTAGGGTGGGCAGGGCTTGTCCTCCCTGGGGGTAGAGAGGATGGACACTGCCCCCCAATGGTCACCCCCCCCCCCCCCCCCCTCATACACACACACACTCACACACACATACACACACTCACATAAACACACATATACATACACACACATACATACACACACACACACACACACACACACACATACTCAGACACACTCACACACACACAGAAACACACACATTTCACACACATATAGAAATGTGAGCTACAGTATTGCAGAACCATCTCAAAGACAGCACCTGAACCAGCACCGTGAAGCAGGTGTCACCACCACAGCGTGGTTCTGCTCTCGCCCCATTAAAGGGCGTGACCGACTGATTTACACACACACACACACACACACACACACACATACATACACACATACACACACACACATACACACACTCAGACACACACACAAACACACACACAGATGCTCACAAACACACACAGACACACACACACATACACACAAACACACACACACACACACACACACATACACAAACACACGAACAGACACACAAAAACACACACACTGATTTCTAGAGGTCATCGGATGCAGAGGGGGCTTGAAATCTTCTATGACAGCGGCTGATGAGCGTGGCAGTGAAGTCCACCCCACATCAAAAGAGGGAATGCACACACACACACACACACACACACACACACACACACATACACACACACACACACACACACACACACACACACACATGCACACGCACACACACACTCACACACACACACACACACACACACACACACACATACACACACACACACACACACACTCACACTCTCACACTCTCTCTCTCTCACACACACACAATTGTAATATAGCAGCAAACAGAACAAACCCAGGGGTGAAACAGGAGTGTGATTCGTGTGTGCTAAATTATTGACACATTTAACATAAAAACTTGATAAGGTCAGAGTACTGGGTTTGAGTTGAGGGTTTTCTTTTGTGTGTGTGTGTGTGTGTGTGTGTGTGTGTGTG
>CM059281.1:20312669-20315169 GCA_030347295.1 Setipinna tenuifilis | reverse complement strand
GATAATGAAGCCATGAGACTCTTCTATTAGGAGTTCTACCACTCATTCTGAGGTCATTTATTCGGGGTTGGTCACTTAACTACCAACTTGGTTTCTAGTGTGTTTGTGTGTATGTGTGTGTGTGTGTGTGTGTGTGTGTGTGTGTGTGTGTGTGTACCCCTCCCTATAACAGGCTGTGGGCTGTGAGCAAGTGAAGTGAAGCCTTGTCACTGCTCTCCCTGTTTAGCTTTAAAGAGAACCACCACTCCAGTCTGCACACACTCACACACACACACACACACACACACACACACACACACACACACACACACACACACACACACACACACACGTACACGTGTACACATACACACACACACATACACACACAACATGTGTTTGCATGCACATATTGAACAAGCATAAATTCTCTCTCTCTCTCTCTCTCTCTCTCTCTCTCACTCACTCACTCACTCACTCACACATTTTAAAATCAATATGATTTCGAAAACTCTGCATCATTTCACATTTCACTCCCTCCATTATGAGGTGTGTGTGTGTGTGTGTGTGTGTGTGTGTGTGTGTGTGTATGTGTGTGTGTGAGCGTGCATGTGTGTGTGTGTGTGTATATATGTGACTAGATGCCAGTCAGTCAGAATAAATAAATACATATTTTCCTTACAGCTCAGCAGGGAGAGTACGGGGCAACAACAGCAGTGTGATGAACACTACACCCAGGGAGCACACTTAGCACACACACACACACACACACACACACACACACACACACACACACACACACACACACACACACACACACAGGGAGCACACTTAGCATACATACATACTTAGCATACACACACACACACACACACACACACACACACACACACACACACACACACACACACATACAAACACACACACACACACACACACACACACACACACACACATACAAACACACACACACACACACACACACACACACACACACACACACACACACACACACACACACACAAATACATACATACACTGTATATACGCTGTGTGTGTGTTTACACAATGAAATGTATATCTTTCTGCACACGTCAGTAAGTCCCTTGGGCATAAGGTCATTAGAGGAGTAAAACCTGTAAAAAATATGAATTTTAAAATGACATACAGTACAATCATGGGATACTGTGGCACTCTATCTATCAAATCCCTGGCCCTAGGTGGGTGTGTGAGCTCTTAGGTTGGACAAATAATAATAATAATAATAATAATATTAATAATAATAATAATAATCCCTACTTGTATAGCACAACTCATACATACAAGATGCAGCTTGGCAGTTTGGCAAGGTCACAACAAGACATTTCTTGCAGTCCAGTGGCACCGGAGCAGTTGAACACAATAGCGAAATGGCGTAATGACGCAATGTATATATATATAGTATCA
This sequence comes from Setipinna tenuifilis, assembly GCA_030347295.1. Taxonomy (NCBI): domain Eukaryota; kingdom Metazoa; phylum Chordata; class Actinopteri; order Clupeiformes; family Engraulidae; genus Setipinna; species Setipinna tenuifilis. Next base: position 20,313,744 of record CM059281.1, on the reverse strand, counting down.
TATTATCATATAATATTATATTATTGTATATTATTACATATTATACTGTAAGACATGCATTTAACCTGGGTGCCATTGTCACATAGGATTTTTATCACCCACAATACAAAGTAATTGAATAGTTGAATAAATGCTTTAGTTTTCCAAGTGCTGGCATATAATATTGTAAATAAATGTACTTTTAACCCCAAATGACCTTTTATAGTGTTGGGTTATTAGATTTGTTTGAGATGTGGTAAATTCCTAGTAACAAATACATACATACAGTATAAAACATATAATATAGTATTATGGTTTCAAATGTGGGGCGCCTTGAATGCTGGTTACTAAAAGGTTGTTGACATTTGAGCTTATGAACCAATCATTTTTCAGCCCTCCCCTCCATGTTTCTATTGATTGGATGGAAAAAAAATGGTATGTACATTTGTCAGCCAATCAATATACAACTCTTCCCTTCTGTGCTACAGTCGATTGGATGGAATATGTGTCCGTTATACTGATAGGTTAAGGATTGTTAGGAGATTTTTGCTAAATATGTTTTTAAAAAACTGTAACAGAGTGTAATGACACAAACACCTTTAATGTCCTAGTGTGAAAGCAGACACAGAGGTCAAAGATGCAGTTAAAGGTCAAGGTTAAAGGTCATACTTTGGATCAAAATGAAAAAAATAAAAATAAATTCTTATCAGTCCCTCGACACATTCTTCTGTCATTCTATTCCAGAATGACTGACATCCAATCCAAAACCCATGCAAGAAACCTCAAGGTCTTGGCTTTCAGTAGAGACCAATATTTTGTTTCTAGGCAAAGGGGTTCTCAAGTTATAGAGGTTTGATTCTGGTTATACAGATTTCGGAACCAAATGTCCTATTGGAATTTCCAATAGGGACACAAGAAAAATGCATGGACATACCTATTGATAAAAATCTACAAAAAAATAAGGTTTTGATCTTTTGCCTCCAATTTGTTTACTGTGTCTGTGGCCTCATTATGCCTTTGTTTGGCCAACAGGTTACTGAAATTATAGGTCTCAGTCACTTTACAGGCTCACATGTTGGACGGAAAGTAAAACCTT
>CM059281.1:20300169-20305169 GCA_030347295.1 Setipinna tenuifilis | reverse complement strand
ATTGAGAAAGAAAGAAACAAAGAGATGGAGTAAAAAAAGGGAGGGAGAGAGAGAGAGAAAAAGAGAGAGAGAGAGAGAGAGAGAGATTGATTCTGTGTGCTCACTGTAAGTACTAGTGGCATTAGTGAGACTGTTGAGCCAGAGCAATTTGGCCAATGTGAATTAGCACAGCAGAGACAGCATGGGACTCACCCGCAGGACAGACACCGGGGAGAGGGGGATAGGTGGAGAGAGGGGGATGGAGAGAGGGAGAGAGAGATAGGTGTAGAGAGAGGGGGATAGAGCGAGAGATGGAGATAGGTGTAGAGAGAGGGCGATACAGAGATGGAAAGAGAGAGATGGGGCCAATGTGAATTAGCACAGCAGAGACAGCATGGGACTCACCCACATGACAGACACCGGGGGAGATAGATAGGTGGAGAGAGAGAGAGAGGGATAGAGAGAGAGAGGGAGAGAGAGAGAGAAGGAGAGAGAGAGATAGGTGTAGAGAGAGGGGGATAGAGAGAGAGAGAGGGAGAGATAGGTGTAGAGAGAGGGGGATAGAGATAGAGAGAGGGGGATAGAGATAGAGAGAGAAAAAGAGAGAGAGAGAGAAGGAGAGAGATATATATACGTGTAGAAAGAGGGGGGTAGAGAGAGAGGTGGAGATAGGTGTAGAGAGAAGGCAATAAAGAGATGGAAAGAGAGATGGGGCAGAGAGAGAGAGAGATAGAGAAAGGTATATAGAGAGAGACAGACAGAGAGAGAGAGAGATGGAGATAGATAGAGAGAGTGGGGGTAGAGAGAGAGAGTGGGAAGAAAGAGAGAGAGAAAGCTACAGAGAGAGAAAGAGCGAGATATGGAGGTGGGAGAGAGATAAGGGGTGGGGTGGGTGGCAAAAGAAAAGAGGGGGTAGGAGAGGAGAAAGGGGTTATTTTAGAGAGAAGAGGGATTGTAAAGAGGTAATGAGAGAGAAGGACAGAGAAAGGGGGTAATGAAAGAGAAAAACGGGTGGATAGGATAGAAGGATAGAGAGGCGGATGTAATAATGAGAGAGAAATGAAAGAGAGGAAGTGATATAACCAGGCCAAGGCCAAGAAGAGATGGAGGAAGGAGTCAAGGAGAACCGTAATGATGGAGAGAAGAAAGGAAGACAAAAAAGAGAGAGAAATGAAAGAGGGAGAAGAGAAGAGGTGTGTGTGAAGTGGGTGAGACAGAATAGGTGTGTGTGGGGGGGTAGGGGGGAAAGAGGAGAGGTGTGTGTGTGTGTGGGAGGGGGTAGACAGGAGATATGTGTGTGTGTATAGGGGGGGGGCAGGACAGGTGTGTGTGTTGGAGGGACAGGAGGTGTGTGTGTGTGTGGGCGGGGGGGGGGGGGGGGGTGACAGAACAAGTGGGGGGTTGATTAGACTGAAGTATCAGGGGAACAAGGGGGGGGGCATGAAGAGGAGGGCAGGTGAAGGGGGGGGGGTACGGGTAGAAGGAAGGACACAGTAAGGGCAAGGGAAGAAATCTGCAGATAACCTGAAACCTGGCAAAGATGGGGGGATAGATAGATAGATAGATAGATAGATAGATAGATAGATAGATAGATAGATAGATAGATAGATAGATAGATAGACAGACAAGCAGATAGACAGCCAGATAGACAGACATACAGCCAGACAGACAGACAGATAGATAGATAGATAGATAGATAGATAGATAGATAGATAGATAGATAGATAGATAGATAGATAGATAGATAGATAGATAATGGGAGAATAAAATAAAAGAGGGCACCTTAAAGGTGGAATGAAAGGGGGGTGGGGGGCAATATGTTGTATGGCCTGGTCAAGGTTACAGTCATTGTGTGTGGCACTTGACTCTTCAATTCTTCATTAAAAAGTGCTTGTAAGTGTGTGTGTGTGTGTGTGTGTGTGTGTGTGTGTGTGTGTGAGGCAGAGAGAGAGAACAGAGAGAGAGAAAAGGGGGCATGAGGAGAGAGAGGTTTAAAGAGGTGCCAGAACACTCATATCCAGCCACTTAAACAGCTTGGCCCAATAAAATGTGTACCCCCACACACACACACACACACACATACACACATACCCAACACATACGCACACTCATGCCCAACACAGACCATACACACACACAGAAGAGGGGAGACCCAAACACACAGAGAGGATAGGACACACACACACGCACACACACAAATACATGCACACACACGCACACACAGAGTTCATATTAAGTGTAAGTGGACAAAAACACTTCTGACCATTGACGTCTGACGTAAATGGAATAATAGCTTACTTCAAGGCTCAGGGCATTCGTTTAGTGATTCCCATTCGTCATTATGATCACACATCACACCACAGTGCAGAACGCACACAATGACATTCAACCTCATTTAGCATTTAACCCATCACGCATGTACAGAGATGTGCAGGGTGGAACACACACACACACACACACACACACACACACACACACACACACACAGATGCATGCACCAGGGATGGAAATTAACTTTGCAAAATGTAAACGTTTACCAGCCACTGACAAATGAATGATAAAATTCACCAGCCACTCAACAGTAAATTATTATTTTGTGTCTGAAACGGACCAGCCACTTTTACATTTTACCAGCATTTGGCTGATGGCTGGTGTGAATTTCCATCCCTGGCATGCACACATAGACACTCACTCGCACACACACACACACACACACACACACACACACACATACACACACACACACACACACACACACACACACACACACACACACACACACACACACACACACACACATTTAGCATTTAACCCATCACAGACGTAAGCAAGGGGGCAGCCATGACATGTGCCAGTGTGAGATGGGGAACTTCTCCGTCTCCCCCTCTCACCGTTTTTAACGTTTAAAATAAACACTTTGCTTGCGACGCTCGCCCCACCTAACCAGCAGCACGGCGATAGCGCCATTGGGTGGGGCTAGCGTCCAATTGTTTCGTGATTAGCCCAATAATTGAACCGTCTATAAGAGGGCATCACTTCCACCGAGAGAAAATGAGAGACGACACGAGCAAGAGACTCACGAACGAGAGAAAAAAAAAAAAACAAGAAGCTGAGTAGTAGGGCTGCTGCTGGTAACTGGCTGAAAGCAGTGAGTCTAAAGGCATTGTTTCATTTCTCTTTGTTTTAGTTTTGTAGAATTTATTTTCGGTTTAAGTGTCGTTATTTATGGTTTATTTGTGCACGGTTTTTTGCATATAAAATAAAAGATATATTTTTCTACAATACGCTCGTGGATTTTTGGGAGGTCTTGTCCACTTCACCCCAACTTCCAGTCGCCGACATCCTACACAAGTGAGAAGCCGACCGGCTTTTTCACATTTGGTGGCAGCGGTGGGATCGACGCCGAAGGAGAGACTGGAGGCCGAGGGGAGAAGCGTACTGACCCGACGGGGAGATGACAACTAGATGGTGGAGATAATTCGAGGGAAGGCCAGCAGTGGTGAAAAGACTAGGAGCTTCAGCAAGGTGCGGTGTGAAGGTGTTTGAGGAAGACCACTGACTATCGGGATAAGTGGTCGAAGTTTCTCTTGCGGTGAGGCAAGAGGTGGGTCCTGAGAAGGGCAATCGTTGCCCTGGACCTGTGGCCTGGATGCGTCGGGCATTGAGGTAGGTCCTGAGAAGGGCAATCGTTGCCCTGGACCTTGTGCTCGGATACGGAGGGCACGGTGGGGGTCCTGAGAAGGGCAGTCGCTGCCCTGGACCGGAGTGATTGCTGATGGGAGACTCCTAGTAACATCTGCTGGTCTGGGAAAACGGAACTAGAGGGAGTTGTCTAACTCATTGTATGGACTCTTTGGAACAAACTCTGTCGGGGCAATGAATATTATGGACTATTTTATGTCTCACCACCGGAGTGGTGAGACTCGAGAGGGGGAGGGAAGTGTGAGATGGGGAACTTCTCCGTCTCCCCCTCTCACCGTTTTTAACGTTTAAAATAAACACTTTGCTTGCGACGCTCGCCCCACCTAACCAGCAGCACGGCGATAGCGCCATTGGGTGGGGCTAGCGTCCAATTGTTTCGTGATTAGCCCAATAATTGAACCGTCTATAAGAGGGCATCACTTCCACCGAGAGAAAATGAGACGACACGAGCAAGAGACTCACGAACGAGAGAAAAAAAAAAAAACAAGAAGCTGAGTAGTAGGGCTGCTGCTGGTAACTGGCTGAAAGCAGTGAGTCTAAAGGCATTGTTTCATTTCTCTTTGTTTTAGTTTTGTAGAATTTATTTTCGGTTTAAGTGTCGTTATTTATGGTTTATTTGTGCACGGTTTTTTGCATATAAAATAAAAGATATATTTTTCTACAATACGCTCGTGGATTTTTGGGAGGTCTTGTCCACTTCACCCCAACTTCCAGTCGCCGACATCCTACACAAGTGAGAAGCCGACCGGCTTTTTCACAGCCACATTGTGTGGATTCAAACATATGACCCTCTGGTGTCAGAGGTCTGTTAGCCGAGTTTCCTTTCCAGGCCACCACTGCCTTTGTGCTCATAGCATAGTTTACACCTCTAGCTACAAAGCAACCATTTTGTTTCTGATCAGAGGTGAAAGTGAGTTTTTTGTTATGTCACATCACATGTGTGTATGTCTGTGTTTGTACAGATGTAAGGTGTAGTGTATGTGTATGTTGGGTTATTTGTGTGTGTGTGGGTGTGTGCCTGTATATGTGTGTGTGTGTGTGTGTGCGCACATTTGTGTGTATGTGTGTGTGTAGACAAATGTGGGTTTATGTCTCTATTTGTACATGTGTGTGTGTGTATGTGGGTGTCTTTGTGTAAGTGTGCTTGTGTGTGTGTGTAGGTGTGTTTGTGTGTGTGTATATACAGTATGTGTGTGTGAGTGGGTGGGTGTATTAGTATAAGAGTGTTTTTGTGTGTGGCTAGGTAGGTGGGCTCAGTGTATTAGTGTGTGTGTGTGTGTGTGTGTGTGTGTGTGTGTGTGGTAGGTAGTGATTAATTG
>CM059281.1:20282669-20285169 GCA_030347295.1 Setipinna tenuifilis | reverse complement strand
ATCTATCTATCTATCTATCTGTCTGTATGCCTGTCTGCCTGCCTGTCTGTCTGTCTGTCTGTCTGTCTGTCTGTCTGTCTGTCTCTCTCTCTCTCTCTCACACACACACACACACACACACACACACACACACACACACACACACACACACACACACACACACAATCTCTCTCTCGTGTTGCATTCATTTGATTCACAGTTAAGTGCTTGGGGGGTGGATCAGATTCCCAATGTGTGAAATCAATGGACCAGCTGCTTTGCCTTTCATTTTAGTCTTTCTTTCTTCCTCTCCCTCCCTCTCTCCTTTCCTCTCTCTGTCCTCTCCTTTCCTTCTTTCCTCTCCTTTTCCTTCATCCCTCTATTTCCTCTCTTTATCTGATTCTTACTTGTTTTTTGTCCTGCCATCAGCCTTTCACTCGTTCCCTCTCTCCTGCTCTTCCCTGCTCTTTTTCTCTTTCGCTTACTCTCTCTATCCCTCTTTCTTCTCATCTTTTTGTGTCTTGCTCTTCTCAAGTGGACTCCTCTTATGTCTGTCTCATCTCTCTCTCGCTCTCTCTCTCTCTCTCATACACACACACACACACACACACACACACACACACACACACACACACACACACACACACACACACACAAAGTGAGGCACGTTCAAATTACTCATTATTCACAAGTTCCAACTCTCTTGTCTCTTCTCTCCCAGACAAGTTCTGTATCGACAGGTTTTGTCTTACTTTACTGTAACAACACCCACTGCCACTGTGAATGAGATGGAGATCGAGTGAGAGAGACGAAGGAGAGAATAAAGATTGCAGGTGCGAGAGAAAGAGAGAGAGAGAGAGAGAGATAGAGAGACAGAGAGAGAGCTAGAGAGAGAGAGAGGGAGGGAGAGAGAGAGAGCGAGGGAGAGAAAGCTGAGGGGAAGATGCTGAAGAGAAGCTTGATTAGCCATGATGAAGCATTTGAATGAGAGGTGATTGAAGCAGCCCTTTCTTTCTTTCTTTCTTTCTTTCTCTCTTCCTTTCTTTTTTTCCTGCTCTCCTCCTTTTCTTTCTTTCTTTCTTCCTTTCTTTCTTTGTAAGAGCCAGAGGCGAGGGCAGGCCCCAGCCGAGAAGAGGGACAAAGGAGAATGGCAAATTCAATTATATTTGTGCCTCCCCAGAGCGAGAGATGGAGGGAGGGAGGGAGGGAGAGAGAGACAGGCAGAGAGAGGGAGAGAGAGAAAGAGGGTAAGAGAGAGGGAGGGAGAGAGAGAGAGAGAGAGACAGACAGACAGACAGACAGACAGAGAGAGAGAACATGAGAAAGAGGTGATAAGAACTAGAGGAAATTGGAGAGGGGGGAAAAGGAGAAAGTAAAAAAAAAGAGAGACAGAGAGAGAGAGAGGCAGACAGACAGACAGAGAGAGAGAGAGAGGGAGAAAGAAAGAGAGAGAGAGATATAGAGAGAGTGAGAGCGTCTGTGAGTATATGCATTAGATTTGCTAATATGCCTCTTTATGTAATCATTTACCGTCTGTACCCCCCCCCCCCCATCCCACTCCGACCCCACCTCACCCCCCAACCCCCCCTTTGAGTGTCCCTTTCAAGCATGCTTACATAAGTAATGCTAGATAATGTAGTATCATTACAATAATACACGGCTGAATTACCCAGTCACAGCTTACTGACCTCAGACAAACCCAACCCAACCCTTCTACCCTCGCACACACACCTCCCATCCCATCCCATCCCATCCGGACACAATACACACTCATGACACGCAGTGACTCACAGCTGTTTCACACAAGAATGTAATTAACATTATTACCCCATAATTATGCTTCCAAATGATCCGTCCATATTATACGGATGAATATGTGCTCTGTGTTTATAAGGAAGTGAACCTACAGTATGCATTGCGCTATGTATTTAGGGGAAATGCATCATGGTACACGTAGTCCCAGCAGACATTGAAGGGGGTACTTCTGGTTCAGAGAGTTGTGTGATGGAAGTGCATTTAAGGACGACAGTGTTCTTATCGATGAGTGAAAATGGGGAGTATGAATAATGTGTGTAATCTGGAGAATGAAAGTCTGAGCAAATGTGGGTGTGTGTCAAAGAGAATGTAAAGACACAGCTGAGGAAGACGAATAATGGACAAACTAGTGTGTGTGTGTGTGCGTGTGTGTGTGTGTGTGTGTGAGTGTGTGTGTTTGGGAAAGAGAGGGAGAGAGAGACAGATTTTGTCACTATCTTTTTGTTTTTGGTATTATTGTTATTTGTATGACATTGCTTTGGTTACACTGTATTTAATCAGTCATATTAATAAAACACCTTTGAATTTGAATTTGATAAAGAGAGAGAGAGAGAGACAGAGACAGAGAGACAGATTCACACCTTCTTTTACCAGATCATTGATGGTTGTAGAGGTGATGAAGAGATAAAAAGAGAGAAAAAAACAAACCAAACCAACAACAGGTGGAGACCTTGGCTTGTAATATGGCCATTATTTGAAACAATTC
>CM059281.1:20270169-20275169 GCA_030347295.1 Setipinna tenuifilis | reverse complement strand
AGGAGGACATGATAAGCAAACAGAGGTGTAGAGGAACACAGAGTACTCCCCCCCCCCAACCCCCTCAAAGGTCTATGTGTTTTAACGGCGGGGGGATTAAAAGTCTCTAGTCAACATCGGTAATCCCCGAGACACCAGAGCGACCCCCCCCCACCCGACGCCCCCTCCCCCCTGGGAGCCAGATCTGCGTGGGGGCCCAGGTTACAGCGGCTCTAATTAGTCAGTGTTGGAGAATCTAATAGCTCCGTAATTGAATAGGTGCGCTGGCCCGGACTATCAGATTAATGGGTCTTGCGCTTCAGGGAGTCGCCGTGTATAAGCAGCCATGCAGTGCACAAAAAGACTTTTATTGAGGCCCCTTTGCCCGAAAAGGGAAAATTTGCACTGCACTGCATCTTGGGTATTGTAGTTTTTGATTTTAATTCGGCACACATCATTTTTTGGAAGTTAAAAAGAAATTTAAGTCCAAATTTGGTCAGTGTTTCAAATGTATTGCTGTATGTAGTTGCACAGTTTCGAATTTAAGTGTTTTGTCAACCAGCTTCTATCTATTAACATAGAGGTAAAGGGAAATAAATGAAACCTCATTAGCCTCTCACCTCCTCAGGGTTGGCATCCTAGAACATATATTGTTTTCAGAACAGTTTCCCATAGCATCATGGGTAATGTAGTTTTCCAATTCCACTTTTCCTCACACATCTGCAGCACAATAGAAAACAGCTTTTGTGGGCTAGGACCTGGAGAAGGTTTTGCTGTAGACCTCTTCCTCTTCCTGTTCAGACCCCCATAGCATCATGGGTAATGTAGTTTTTTTTTACCCCCCTCCAACAGATTCGCAGCACCATAGAGAACAGCTTTGTGGGCTGGGAGCTGGAGGAGGTGTTGCTGTTGGACATGTCGGTGGACGACGGCGAATCCAAGATCCAGGACAAGCTGAAGAAGCTGCAGAGCCCCGTGATCCTGCTCTACTGCACCAAGGAGGAGGCCTCCACCATCTTCGAGGTGGCGCATTCCGTGGGGCTCACCGGCTATGGCTACACGTGGATCGTACCATCGCTGGTGGCGGGGGACACCAACAATGTGCCAGCTGTGTACCCGACAGGTGAGGGTGGAGTGGTGGTGGTGGTGGTGGTGCGAATGACTCCCATGTTAAAGAGTCAATTTTCACAGCAAAAATAATCGTATTAACCACCTGGTTGAGAAAAAAAAAACATTTTGGTGTGTTTTTGGTAGGTAGTTCTCGGGTCCACGATAACTCTGAGGGCGGTGAATATTTTTTGTTTTTAGAATCCATTAGTTTGCCAGCAGGTGGCATTGAATTAAATTAAACTTAACAGGAGCCAAAAATGCAAAACAGACACCGTTTTTACAGAAGTTTAATCTAATTTCATGATTAAGACGGGAAAAAAACAACAACAGCAGATGTTGACTTTGGAAGAATGAGGGAAAGGTTTGGCTTCCCCCCTTTGATTTCACACAGCTGAAGTTTACTGATATTAAAGTTCAGAAACCCTCTTCCCATAATCCATCTCTCTCTTGAGTATTCTGAGTGGACACCAATCAGGGCTCAGTGGGTGTGGCTAAGTGTCATGACAAAAGCAACCAATAGCAATAGGCTTGTGTGACTTGGATGCGTGAACGATTGGCTGGCTTCATGTGATGTCAAGCGAGATTGGACGATTGGAAGATTTGTGAAATAGCCAATAGAACAGCTTGCTGTCCTAGCTAGATGAAGTAAGACGTCCTACTGCGTTCAGTGCTGATTGGTTAGGAGCTGCTCCAGTGGTTTCAAAATGAGCATGAGGTTGATGCTCATTGGGATGCCTCGGCTGCAAACAGTCCTCAATGGAGCATGACCACACTTCATCTGTTCACAGAGAGACGCCAAGCATCTCAGGGAGACTCCAAGCAGCCTAGAGGATAGAGAGAGAGAGAGTAGGAGAGAGAGAGAGAGAGAGAGAGAAAGAGAGAGCAGGAGAGAGAGAAAGAGAGAGAGAGAAAGAGAAAAACGGAGAGAGACAGAGAGAGAGGGAGAGAGAGAGAGAGCAGGAAAGAGAGAGAGAGAGAGAGCAGGAAAGAGAGAGGGAGAGCAGGAGAGAGAGAGAGAGAGAAAAAGAGAGAGAGCAAGCAAGAGAGAGAGAGAGAGCAGGAGAGAGAGATAGAGAGAGAGCGGGAGAGAAAGAGAGAGAGCAGGAGAGAGAGAGAGAGAGAAAGCAGGAGAGAGAGAGAGAGCGAGAGGGAGAGAGAGATTTAAAACTACTTCATTAGAGCACAGTCTACCAATCATACATCAATAAAACAGACATTTTTAAGGATAAGAGCAGCAAAACATAGACAGTCTGCTTCCACAATCAAGACAGCAGCAATAAACCCACGAACCCCCCAAACCCTTATATTCTCAAAATCAAGGGGATTGAGGAGAGAGAGAGGAGGGGCAGAGACAGAAAGAGACAGAGACAAAGATTGAGAAAGAGTAAAAAGAGAGAGATAGAAAGAAAAGAGAAGAGGTTTGTTGTGTGTGTGTGTGTGTGTGTGTGTGTGTGTGTGTATGTGTGTGTGTGTGTGTGTGTGTGTGGAGTGGTGAGGTGAGAAAGAGACACAGGTATATGCCGCTGAGAGACTATGACAATGAAAGAAGTTAAGAGACAGAAGGACAGAGAGAGAAAGAGAGCGAGAGCGAGAGAGACATATGAAGAGAGAATGGGGAGAGAGAGACATGGAGAGAGAGAGAGACATGGAGAGAAAGGAGAGAGAGGGAAGAGAGACATATGGCGAGAGGGAAAGAGAAAGGGGGGAAGAGAGAGGAAGACAGAAAGAGAGAGAGATAACGAGAGAGTGAAAGAGAGACAGGAAAGCCCAGACATTGCCGTTGTTCAGTCATGTGAGTCTTTGTCCTGTTACTAATGTCGTCCAGAGCAATTAAAGAGGCACTGAGGCAGGGATGAACGGCCTCTAATTAAACTAAGCGTGAGGAAGCAGGAGGAGAGAGAGAGAGAGAGAAAGGAAAGAGAGAAAGAAAGAAAGAAAAAGGTGTGAATGGCTAAAGGAAGGATTAACATCATTAAGAAGTATGGAGGAAAGAAACGAGAGGGAAATACAGTGAAAGAAAGAGAGAAAGAAAGAAAGAAAGAAAGAAAGAAAGAAAGAAAGAAAGAAAGAAAAAAAGAAAGAAAAAGGTGTGAATGGCTTAAGGAAGGATTAACATCATTAAGTATGGAGGGATGGAAAAGAGAGAAATACAGTGAAAGAAAGAGAGAGACGTGAATGGGGGATAAAAGGAAGTATGGAGAGATCAGAAAGAGAAGGAAATAGAGTGAAATAAAACACTGATGAAGAGGAGAAAGAAAGAGATAGGGATGATTGACTGAAATTAAGGAAAGGAAATAGAGTGAAAGAAACACTGATAAAGTAGAGTGGGAGGGAGGCAAGGAGAGAGGGAGGGAAAAAAGAAGGGGAAATGGTAGAGGGATGAGTGAGATGTAGAGAGGAAGAGGAGGAGGAGCTGGATCTAGGAAGAGGACAGATGAATAGGTGGGGATAGGATAGGATAGGACAATGTGTGTGTGTGTGTGTGTGTGTGTGTGTGTGTATGCGCGCGTGCACATCTGTGTTTGTGTGTGTGTGTGCCCGCACGTCTGCGTGTGTGTGTTGTGGAGGCAGAAAAAAGGAATTTAAATGAAATGGAATAGTAGGAGAATTGTAGTTCTGTGTGTGTGTGTGTGTGTGTGTGTGTGTGTGAGAGAGAGAGAGAGAGACAGACAGACAGACAGACAGACAGACAGACAAATAGAGACAGACAGACAGAGAGACAGACGGACAGAGAGCCAGACAGACAGAGGAAAACAGAGGCTGAGGAAGAATTAAATGAAATGAAGTGAAATGAAATGGAACTGTAAGAGCAGTTTATTGTTAGTTTGTAGACGCCACGCACCGTGAACAGCAAGGGACAGAGCCAGACAGAGAGATGAAGGAAAAGAATGAGATGGGATGAGAGAGAGAAAGAGAGAGAGAAAGGGAGTCAAAGACAAGAAAGAAAGAGGAGGATAGAAAAGCTTTGTCAATATGATTTTTCTCATGCCAGTAAAGCTCTATTGAATCAAATAGAATTGTTAAAGAGAGAGAGAGTCCGAGCGTGAGAGTCTCAGAGAGAGAGAGAGACATACAGAGAGAGAGACATACAGAGAGAGAAACAGAAAAAAGAGAAACAGAGGACAATAGTTAACAATAGTTCTCTCTTCCTTTGTAAGAAGCATCTGATTTGACTGCAGGGTTTGTCTGGTGTTGGTGGCCCCAAAAAAATCAAACAGTGAACATTAGCGAGTCAGCTTGACTGACAAAACCTTGGCCTTGAATAACCCTCCATAACCGACATCACGCAAACACAGCCTCAATTTGGGTCAATATTGCTTTAGAATTACAACTCTGTCAACAGAGAAGTATTTGGTAGTAAAAGGGACTGAAAAAAACTGAATGAAGTGAAACTGCAGTGGATTAAGAAGGCATGGTGGACAGGCTAGGCAGCTTACAGTACAGTGTGTGTGTGTGTGTGTTGGGGGGGGGGGGGGTGCATCCCTGCATGGGTGTGTGTGTGCATGTGTGTGTGTGTGTGTATGGGCTAATAGGTGGGCTAGGCAGGCTTATGTTGTGTGTGTGTGTGTGTGTGTGTGTGTGTGTGTGTGTGCGCGCATATGTGTGTGTGTGTGTGCACGCACGTGTGAGAATGTGTGTGTAGGGGGTTGTAGGGTGGCTAGGCAGGCTTATGGTGTGTGTGTGTGTGTGTGTGTGTGTGTGTGTGTGTGTGTGTGTAAGGAGTGATGACAGGTGAGGGCAGATTTGGTGTGAGTGTGTGAATCTGCCATCAAAGGGATGAGATTATTGTAACACACTTTTTTATTTTACTAAGAATGGACCCAAGAGTTCTATCTCTTTTCACACACTAACCCTCCTATCTCTCTATCTATCTTTCTCTCTCTGTTCTTTTTTTCGCTCTCCAATCTTTT
>CM059281.1:20262669-20265169 GCA_030347295.1 Setipinna tenuifilis | reverse complement strand
ACACACTCAGCCGATTAAACCATCAGGGCCAATTTTGATAGGTCGTTATCAAAGTAAGCCGCCCGTTGATCGGGGAGTGTGTGTGTGTGTGTGTGTGTGTGTGTGTGTGTGTGGGGGGGGGGGGGGTGGAGGGGAGATGGGGGTGGGGGGTTGGGTCGTGCGGGTTCTAATCTCGTTTGCGCGTTCAGCTGAACACACAGAAAAGCAGAGATATTGTCTTGTTTTATTATCTTCATTCAGGCTGGTTATCAAATCTACAGTACTATACATCAGTGTCACCCCCATTCCAGCTTTAACCCCCCCCCCCCCCCCCCACACACACACACACACACTACTTATCTCTCAGATGTAAATTGAAATCTCTCTCAAAACTTGCTTGTTCAAACTTCACACGCTCGTGTCGACTAAAGCACGACAGTGTCTCTTCTGTGTAACGTGGATAACATGTGCGTTTGAAGAGTTCAGATGCAAAAAACATGAAGTCCATTTAATTTTTTTTATGTTTATTCTTTTTTTTTACTTTTGCATTCTGTGTATTATCAATCAGACTATGGTTGAGTTGTTTTGCTTCTAAACCAGCTGCAACTGCAGTTTCATTGATACTGCTTTGAAATTATCATGGATATTTTTGTAAAAAATACAAGGATGGTTTATCGTCACATGCATAGACATACTGGGTAGAGTAGGACATGCAGTGAAATTGGTTAAAAAATAATAGACATTTAAACTGTTTCCGCACTTGAGCTCATTTATGCTGAAGAGTGTATTGAATCATCTGCAATGGAATTTAATCATCCTTTCCCTTCCAAAACATCTGCCTATCTATTTATGCTTTTGAAGCTGCGTCTTGTAAATGGGTGAAACCAGTGATTGCTATATGGCAACCATGCTATGCCTCAGCAGTCTCAGTGACATGCATACACTATGTCTACTAAGTGGTTTAACATGTGGTTTAACATGTGAGCAATGGTTAGTTCAGTGTGTTCAAAAGCAACATGTGAAACCACCTCGCAAGCCACCTACACCTACACAACATGCATTTGCCCACCTAGCGTAAGGCTGCCAGTTCAGTACTACTGTATATTAGATGACAGTGAGTCAAAGTCAAATTTTCCACAGTTGGGCCAACTCTTACACACCTAAAATGGAGGGTACATTCTAAAAAATAAAGTTGCTTAAATGGTTCTTTAAATCTCTGGATGGTCTGATGGAGGGTGAGAACATTACATTATGTGAAAGGTTCTTCACATTAGAAATGTTTTTTTAGAGCCTCAGATCATAATTGACTATGCTATGTCATATCAGCGTCAAATGGTTCTTTAAAGAACTATTGCCTCGATGGTTCTTTGAAGCACTTCAAAAAAAGGTTCTTCTATGGCATCACGCTGAAGAACCGGTACTGGCCCCATTATTTCTAAGAGTGTAGGCTTTGATGGAAAAAAAACTGCAAGTGTAAGATCCCAGCACTGCTTCCATGCCTCTACCTGAGTATGTTCAGTAGTTCAACATCACAAAAGCAGGAAGAAGTGTGGACAGCTACAACACTACTGTAGTGTATGTCAGACAGTAGTAGTAGTAAGAGTGTGTGTTCAGCCGTATGTCCACTGCTTGGACAACTCCTCCTGCTTGTTCCTGCTTGGCTTTGTTGGCGAAAGAAAAAAAAAAACTGGTACATCCTCTTCCATCCTTCTATGCTGAGTACACTCTGTAGTTATCATGTAGCAGAGAGCTACTGTACTGTAGGGAGACAGTTCATCCAGTGGTTTCAATGGGGACGCAGAGAAACGACAGGCACAGGGTTTTTACAGCTGCATCTTGTATGTATGAATTGTGAATTGAATTGTGAATTGTGTATGAATTGTGTATGAATCTTCTTCTTCTTCTTATTATTATTATTATATTTATTATTATTATTATTATTATTATTATTATTATAGTACATTATTACACAGTGCGTTATAAAGCTATTTTGACCTCTTGATAATGGCCGCAGGGAGATGAAAAAAGGTCAAAGAATGTTTATCATGCACTGTGTCACTTAAAGTTGTAAAGGTTTATAGCATAGCATTGTAATACCTTATAAGTGCAGTCATGAGTATGCATAAATAGTTATGAATACATATGCCAATCCTTATGAAGCTTTATGAATGCATTATAACTCTTTATGAATGTGGTTAAAGGATCTTATGAAGACTGGGTTCCTTAAAAAGTGTTACTGTGTCTGCTATGCTAAGTTGTCTGTCACTCTAGGAAACATTTTTATAAAGTGTGTACAGTATGTGTAACAGAGGTGTCAATCCTGGGTTCAGAAAGTAAAAACCCTGCCACAAACTTTATCCAACCAACTCTGAATCAGCTGATTGTAATGAGCACCCAAGGGGGGCATGGTTACTGTGGCAAGAGCAGGAGCAGGAACATTGGGGGGGGGGGGGGGGGGGGGGGGGGGGGGGGGGGGGGGGGGGGGGGGGGGGGGGGGGGGGGGGGGGGGGGGGGGGGGGGG
>CM059281.1:20188869-20262569 GCA_030347295.1 Setipinna tenuifilis | reverse complement strand
TCTTCATAAAGACAGCGGCCAAACTTTTTAATCGATCGTGTTTTTTTTTGTTTGTTTGTTTGTTTGTTTTTTCAGTCTTTCAGTGTCGTTTGTTTGTTTTTAATGTGTATTCTGTGCCAGTACTGGGAGAAGCTAATGCCTGTTGGTCCATGTGACAGTAGCAGAAGCGTGATTTAGACTGTGTCCAAAACATCGTTCACCTGTTCCCTAGGTACACTAGTGTGCACTGTAAAGGCTGTGTAAGGAGCAGAGTTGTATAAAGTAGAAGTAGAAGTACCGTTTTGGATGTAATTACAACACTGGTAGTATGGTATTATGCAGTTGCAACTGCGTAGTACCGTACTACTTGTGTTGTAATTACATCCAAAACAGTACTTCTACTTCTACTTTATACAACTCTGTGTAAGGAGTTACACTTTACGTTTTAGTTCCCTACATAGTGCACGATATAGTGAAACGAGTGAACGTTTTCGGATGCGGCCTTTAGGTCGGCACTGTGACACAAAACGTTATCGGTACCGGTCAAGGACGAGCAGTCACTGCTGTCCAGAATGAAGTGGAATATTTGTTTTCCTCTTAAAGAGGCGTTTCACAAGGCGTAAAAAAAAAGTGCTGCTATGAACATGTCAATTGTTTTCTTTCTTATTATTATTATTGTTCTCTGTCAAGGTTTGTTTACATTGGTTTGTTTGTTTGTTTGTTTGTTTGTTTGTTGCTGTGTTTGTTTACTTGCTACCCTTCTCCCTCCCCTGTATGGAGTGGACCTTATCAATGCAAGAGGCTGGGTGAGAACAAGATGTTTAAAAATATCAATTTTAACAGAAATAAACTAAAATAAAATAAATGACATTAAAATACTGTACCTGTTAAACCAGGTGACCCCTTCCTAGGGGTCTCCACATGCTTGTTGCACACTGCATCTTTACACTCCTTACTGAGTGCTACAAAGAGATGCCATCCAACAGCGTAGCTGTGATTTTGTTAATGTGTCTTTTGGTTTTTGTTTTGATTTTTATTTGTGTGTTTGTTTGTTTGTTTGTTTTAATCACCCCCCCCCCCCCCCATCAAAACCCCAACTCCATACAGAAATAGGGTCAAAGGTCATCGCATTGGACACAGTTGTTTGTTTGTTGTTTGTTGTTTTTTTTTGTATTGTTTTGTATTGTCCACATGACGTGCCACTCTGGTGGTCTAAGCAGGGTTTGGTAGGTTTGGGTGTGCAGACGGCAAAGAGACACTGTGTGCTGGTGGTGGTAGCTCTGTGCCCTGTCAGCTCTGTTGGGGAAGCACCTGACTACCGATACCAATATATTTCATCAGTCAGAAGCAAATAAGAGTGACTGAGACAAAGCAAGAGAGATCAGATTGATATGAGACAGAGACAGAGAGGGAGAGAGATAGAGAGACAGAGAGAGAGACGGGGGATAACCAGACACAAGATATTACATAGATATTTCATAGACATAGACACAGGCTTTCGTTTACTCATGCAATGTGACAGACCCCCCCACTTTGGTTGTTCATGCTGTATCCACAGCCAACATCGGTACTGTAGTCCACAGACACATCGATACCTCGTATGACTCTGACATCACTTCCTGTCATCACTGCCTGCCAAGTGAATGAGCAAGCGATAGAGAGATTGTTGTCTTCCCTTGAATAAGTGCTGTATCAGTGTTTGTTTTTTCCTCAGAGGTCAAGAGAGGATTCACAGGTTATCTGTGACTGCTGATCTGTTACTGGAAGACAGGGTTCAGGTTTAAGGCCAATAACCAGTTCCTAGAACACGTCTATGTTCAGATACAGATCCAGATCTAGGCCCTGGTTCTTTGGTCCTGTGGATCGACACCAGAGTTATGGGACGGTTCTGTTAAGTAGTAAGTCAGTGGGTCAGAACGGTTGGGTAATTCTGAAGAGTCGTCGTCATGTGTTTGGACTTCTGGCAGGTTATTCGTTACCTGGCACAAGCCACGGTTGTGTGCGGCATATGTCCTCCCTGTTTTTGCTCTGTCTGTGAGACTGCCATTGCCCCATCAGGATGCCTCCAGCTGTTTGGGGATTTTGGATGTGGTAGCATTTGTCTGAGGTATAACAAACTGAGCTGGCTGAAGGTGTGTTTTTTAGAGTAATTGAGTATCATATGTCGTCATATGTTATGTTTTGTACCAATGCATTGAATCATACAGTGGAAGGCCTGTGTCACCAGACACATTACACATCCTGTTTAAGATGGCCGATCTGGATGCCACAGCCTCTACATGGGATCAGGGTCTGATCTGTGAGCTACAGCAGTAGACAACTGTCTAGACGATATATTTCTCTGAAGTTTCCCTACAGAACCGCAGGAGTGATTGAGTAATTTTACATTTTACTTTCTTTGGGACCACTGTCTGAAGACATTAGGGGTTTTTCTGCATATTTCTTGATATTGTTTTTGCAGTGCAATGGAAAATATAAATGCCAGATTGTGATTGGGGTGACTAAAGTGATTCATTCGGTAGTTGCACATTGAAAAATTAACCTTAGCATGAAGAGCCTTCTAGCCATGGGGGCAGTGGCTAATGCTAAGCATTAGCTTTGGGTCCATGTAGCTATTTTATTCAAAGTTGTTAAGTCTGCCTTGCATTGCGTTGCATTGGAACAAAAGAGTGTGTGTTTCACAGCTAAGAGGTTTGTGATGGTGAAACCCTTAGCCTGCCAAGAACGGGACGGAAATAAAAAAAAAAAACATAAATCCGTTCTACGGCCAGACGTCGAAGACTTGTCTTGCTGTGGTAGAATATGACGGGCTGAGGTGTCGGTTTCAGTGTTAGTGTTTACATATCAAGAGGAGGATATCAGGACAGGAGACGCCCTCCATAGTTCTTCCTGTCCAGTCAGCTAAGGCCACTGATGACTTTAAAGTGTTGTGTGAAGAAAAAAAAACACATTTTGAACAAGCGTTGTGTGTGTGGGTGGGTGAAAACATTATCGGTAAGTGTAGTGTGGCCAACTTGTGAGGATTTCTGTGAATCTACAGTAGATGCACATTGATAATGAAGTTGGAAGGCCTGAGAATGGTCAGTTGTGCTACGAGAAATGAACGGGACCATGCGTAGACAGTCCTTTAAAGAACAAACAAACAAAAAAAAAAACAAGTGACATGTTAGCTTTGTTACCAAGCTTTCTAAATGGAAAACCAAGGACAATTTCCAGTTTAATAGATCAATATCATGGAACATATCAATAGTTACTATCCTGCTAACTAAATTAGTGACTTGTCTCAAATGCAATTGTATAGCATAGCCAACCAACTAAGTCGGAAACTCCAGTGTTGGGCAATGGGACACCTGTTGTTGCATTGTAGATGTAATACTGTCCTCAACTGGACCTGGGTTCTGTGCTGTACCAGAGGCCAGGCCCGTGATCATCCAATGCACAGCTCCACTGCTTGTTGGCTCACACAGTTTTTATACACACATCATTTGTGCTATGCATTCCTGTACATGTTTATATGTGCATAGCAAAACACATGCATCATATCTGTTGACACCAAACGTCAGGTGACGTCACAGTCATGTTTTGGGGTGATGTCATGGCGTTCTGGCGTTCTTGACCATTACAGGGGGGTGTTACAGTGAGTCATACATTGCCATGGTTTTGTTAGAGGTTTCCATGGAGATATAACATTATGACCTCAATAGTGCACAGTGCCATAATAATAATAATAACAAATGGAACTCAGCAGCCAGCTGCGGTTTAAGATATATATATATCAACACATGACTACACACATAGCATCGCCATGCTCCAATCTTGAGAACCGAACAACACGATTTTGATGCCTCACCTTTCTTTTACTTCACACTGTGTGTGTGTGTGTGTGTGTGTGTTTATTTGTTTAATCATTAAGAATTAGACATGGAGTGTGCAGTCAGTGCATTTAAAAAGACGGCCCAAAGACGTTGCAGTGCAAAGCCACATAACGCATTCAGAGGAGGACATCTGTTGTCTCCCCTGGCAGTCCGTCATCTTCAATGGCGTCCATTTTGTTTTGATTTGTTTTGTTTTTGTTTTTGTTTTTTGTTTTCCAATCAGGTATGTTTGTGTCCTGCCGTGCCTCTCTAAGTTAATGGTGATATTAACAATAACAACACAAGCATCGTCCACTCTCTCTCTCCTCTCCTGCAGTTTTACCAATGTTGTTGTCAAAGTATATTATTGACAGTTATGAAGATGATATTAGCAACAATATTATGAAAATAAAAATTCAGTGTTCTGTACTTGACGAATGATATGAAATAAAGATTTACACTATATGTTCCTCTTTTCTGGGTTTGTGATGTAAGTTGTATGTGATGCCATTGATCTGTGCAGATTGTTGTTTAATTTCATGACAGACAAACATTATTTGAATGCAAACATTCTTTCTTTGTTCATTTTGTCCTCTCTCTCCCACTCTCTGTCTCTGTCTCTGTCTCTGTCTGTCTCTCTCTCTCTCTCTCTCTCTCTCTGCAGATTAATATTTGGTTTTGTTTTTCTGGAGTCTTTCTGCCCATGTTACATTAACAGGACATCCTGATCTACATACTATCTTAATCTGTGGCAGTCTGATTTCTCAGAAGTATTTTTTATTTTTATTTTTTTAAATTTGACAAGTTTTTCTTTCATCACTCTGCTCATCAGTGTTCATTGCAACACTTTGCAAAACTGTACGTACTCCCCCCACCCCCCCATCCCGCCCCCTCAGCCTATTTGAAAGTCTCTGTCAATCCCCAGCCCGCACACCACCACCCCACCCCCCACCCCCCTCGCCATCACTGCCTCAACCACAAAACTTCCTCTTTTGACTTTGCTTTTAGATAACCAGAGTCTACACTTCCTACACCCCCATACCCCCCCTCCCCCCAACAAACACACACACACACACACACACACACACCACCCCACCACCTGCGTACTGACGACCTCTCTATCTGTGCTGCCAGTGGTTGACCAGCTCTGCTTGCTCAAGGCATTGCATTGCATTGCAGAATGCTGTACCCAAATGTCAACACAGACCAGCGCAGCTTGAGACAGTGGTAGAGCTGCCAAACTGAAGACCCGATGGGGGATGGTGGTAGTGTGTATTTGTGTGTGTGTGTGTGTGTGTGTGTGTGTGTGTGTGAGAGAGAGAGAGAGAGAGAGCGTGTGTGTGTGTGTGTGTGTGACTGAGTGTGTGAGTGAGTATGTTCCTGAGAGAGAGAGAGAGAGAGAGAGAGGAGTGGGAGAGGTAGAGAGAGAAACTTGAGAATAAAGACAGCCGACTTAGAAGAGTAGCCTACACGACAGAAAACCTGGCAGTATCCTTTAATGTTTTAAGTTTCATGTGTAAGTAAAAGGAAGTTGGATGTGGGCTACTTGGAAGTTCACAAACATGTTTTTTGCCTTGCTGTTTCACACCTGGTCAAGCTGACAAGGCAAAAAAGTAACAGAAACACAGAGACCAACGTTGCCATTGACACTGAGCCAGCGTTTTGCAGAGAGGCCGGTCAAAATGTAGACCAACTTTTGCTGATTATTTTGACTTACTTAAAAATACACTGTCCACCTTCAAATTTACCATTATCCAATCTCCCCTTCGCAATTGACCAGACGTGGGTAGGCTATAGCTCCTGTAAAACGGCCTCTATCGCACGCGCACACACGCGGCATAGTCGGCTGCACAGTTGCGCAGGGCTTTAGTTGTCAAGGAAGCAGTTAATGCGGTCGACACATCAGTCATCAGAGTGCGTTTCCGCGACGCTGTCAGTCTAGTTGTCAGTACACGTACGACGTGACAGCAAGAGTGTTTCTTTTAGCCTAGGTTTGCCGTGAATAGTGCTGGTAAAGTACTTGTCATCATGCATAATGTATTGTTTATTAATTGAACAGTTTTGTCACTAGATTGTACGGATAAAGAAAACTACTTCAACAAACAAATTGTAAACAAACATATTGTATTGGAGAAAGAAAAAACGAATGAGAAGGTAGGCCTAAACGACAGGTTTTTTCCCTGAGATTTGAGGAAGGGTGCTGGAAAGAGACATTGATGAATTCGGAGTTGGTTTAAGAGAATAGGTAAGTTGTCTTCATTGTCTTTTTAAGAAGTTCAGACATGCGATATTTGTTGTTGGTTGTTGTGACCATGATAACCCCTCTGACTTGCGCAAACGCCCAGTGAGTTAGGCTACTGTTGTGCAGTGAAAATCAGGATGCAATGAAAGGCCACGTAAGGCAAATCAGTGTTCACAACGGCCGCTGCTTTTACTCCTCCGCTTGTTAAAAGTGGGTAGCTAATAAATAAAAAGATGGAATAAAAACGTATCGATTTAATGCAAATAATGAATGTATTTAATATGTTATAGCGACTGGTGAGTGAGTTTCATTAATTAAGTAACTTACTTACTTACTTATTTATTTATTTATTTATTTATTTATTGGCCGTGGGAGTTAAAAGTAGGCCGTGGGAGTTAATAGTAGGTATATAGTAGTATTTATTTTAAATACGTTTAAATTAGCTCAGTAGGACTACCAACTATTCAGTGAGCTTGTGCTTACTGTCAGTAAATCAGTGCGGTTTTATGCGGAAATTATTGTGCTGAAAGTCTGAATGTTTTAGCATATCTCAGCTGCTTACAACATTCACTGTAAGTGGTAGTAAGATTTAGTTTTTCCTTTTTCTTACCATGGATTTTCTTTTTGGATTAGTCTCCTCTAACGGAGATTAGTGTGTCACTAAAATCAGAGCACAAGGAGCAGAGTATCATGCACTTTCATAGTACAAATCTGTACAAATAGTACAAATCTGTTTCTTAAGGTACAGTACCCCCAAAAGCTAACATTTGGACCATAAGGTACTGATGGGTACCTATTCAGCTCTGGACAAGGTACAAACTATTTGTAAAACAGTGGTTAAAAGTACTGCTGGTGGTGTGGCAAGCCTGTGTAAGCCTAAAAGTGCAATTCTGTACCTTCTTTTCTGAGAGTGTACCAAAGCGGGGTAGTATCTGACCAAAGTCTCAGGTGGTCAGATGCTTGAGCATTAATATTTATCTGATTCTCACACACACATGCAGAGGCTACAGGAAAATAGCAACTCTTCAAAGTTTGTCCGTTTTACCATGTTTTAATGGCATAACACATGTAAAGGTGTGAGGAAAGTTTGGAGGATTATGTTCATTAATGGATTTAAATGCTTTCAGTCTGTGTTGGACTCTCATTTGCATCTGTCATGTGTCTGCTGCATAGTGAGTCCATTGCTTGTACTGCTGCTGCTGTCCTGAACTAGAATGGGCAGTGGTCATTTACATATACACATCAAGTGGCTGTGTCAATCCGTCCTGTCAGATAGACATACTCAGCGTCAGGGGGACACGCCTGTGTGTGTGTGTGTGTGTGTGTGTGTGTGTGTGTGTGTGTGTGTGTGTGTGTGCGTGTGTGCGTGTGTTTGTATGATGTCCTTTTGGCAACTCTTTGTGTGTGTGTGTGTGTGTGTGTGTGTGTGTGTGTGTTTGTATGATGTCCTTTTGGCAACTGTGTGTGTGTGTGTGTGTGTGTGTGTGTGTGTTTGTATGATGTCCTTTTGGAAACTGTATGTGTGTGTGTGTGTGTGTGTGTGTGTGTGTGTGTGTGTGTGTGTGCATGCTTGCCTGCATTTGTGTGTGTGTATTTGTATGATTTTTTTGGCACCTGTGTGTGTGTGTGTGCATGTGCATGTGCATGTGCACCTGCGTGTGTTGACGTGTGTGTGCGCATTTGTGTGTGTTTGTGGAATGGAATGGAAAACCAAACAGAACAGAGTAGTCCCACAGAAAATGTTTTAATCGTGACGTTTCAGATATGCTTCCTTTCATCAAACATCTAATGAAGGACACACGCCCGAAATGTCACAATTAAAAAAACAGTCTGTCGGAGCACCCAAACTACTCGGTCCACTAGCATGCTCCACAGAAAGTTTTTTTAATTTTGAGATTTCAGGGATGTTCCCTTCAACACATGTCTGATGAGAGGAACCATGCCTGGGGGCCGCACCTTGCATCGAAAAAGTGTCTTTTTCGATGCAAGGTGCGGCCCCCACTCATGTGAAGCTATCATTCGGCCGGCACCCTTAAAGTAATTTACGAAACACAGAGTGAAGCCTGCTCCTACCTGCAAAGGAAGCATGCCT
The DNA here is from genome assembly GCA_030347295.1 of Setipinna tenuifilis. Taxonomy (NCBI): domain Eukaryota; kingdom Metazoa; phylum Chordata; class Actinopteri; order Clupeiformes; family Engraulidae; genus Setipinna; species Setipinna tenuifilis. Next base: position 20,254,402 of record CM059281.1, on the reverse strand, counting down.
GAAACATCACGATTAAAAAACGGTCTCTGTGTTAGCACCCTGGTGTTGCGGACTTTTGTCTCTGTTCTTTAAGCTTTCCTTTTTGGTCCTTGAGGCGGATGTGTGTGTGTGCTTTCGGCCTGTACACACACACACACACACACACACACACACACACACACAGACACACACACACACACAGACACACACACACAAACACACACACACACACACATACACACACACACAAACACACACACACAAACACAGACACACACACACACACACACACACACACACACACACACACACACACACACACACACACACACACACACTTGTACTAATGCCTCACAGCTGAGATCAGGCTCATGAAACTAAGTCTTACTCAGGGGACAGCATATAACACAGATTCTAATCTTGCTGTGTTAGCCAAGCAGTGATAAAACTTACACAATCATCTTCATATTTCCTGTTTTTTTGTTTTCCTTGTTTTCCTTTAACATATCCACCCTCTACCATTTTTAAGGTCTCTCTTCAGTTTTTGTCTGTTTTTAGTGTTTTATCTTCTCACCTGATCATTATGAAACTAAAAGGGAAACTGCATCAGTCTACAAAAAAAGAAAGCGTAGTTTATATATGTTCTGGGTTTAACACAGGAAACTTAAATGCGCAGCTTCTACCAGCACATCAAACACGGTAACTCAAGGACAGCTACGAACACAAATTTTGTGAACACAAAGTAACTCAGGACACTTACAATACACAACTCATTTTATTACATTAACACAGTAATACACAGCACTTACATACACCTCTATCAACACATTACCACAGCAACACTTCATGCACAACCTTCATTAACGTTAATACACACACAGCCTCTATCAACACAGTAACATAGTAAGACACAACACCTATCTGTACAACTTTTACAAACACACAGTAACACACAACACCTACATACCTATACAAGCCATATGAACACATGAACACAGTAGAGGGGGTCCTTAAGGTTTTTTAAGGGGTGGGGGGTTGTCCTGGGTCTGAAAAACTTTGAGAAACACAGCAACAACACTGTGCCAGAGCAACATAGTCATAAGACAATTCAGTTAGGAGATTTACAACTCACTCTCAGTCACTAAACCACCTCCTTGGAACACCTTAGATTTCTAGTGATGATATGATGATCTAGATTTAGTAGTGATGGTACATGTTGAAAAATCAGAAATGATTAGCACATCTGATCTGACGCACATTTGGGGCTTGAAGTTGGTTTTTGGAGGCAGATAAAAGAAAGCAGTGGGTGGAAATTTCTTCCAGCAACTTTTCAGTCATTGAAGACCAGAAAAGATCAAAGTGGTCGGTTTGTCAGGGAAATTGTAGTAAATTTGTGTGTGTGTGTGTGTGTGTGTGTGTGAGAGAGAGAGAGAGAGAGAGAGAGACAGACAGAGAGAGAGAGAGACAGAGACAGAGAGAGAGAGAGCGGTCTTGGACTACCAAGTTTCCATGCTGTGATTTTCACTATCTGAGTTAGTGCTGCCCCCTATGGTCACATATAGTACATTACATCATTCACATTTATTTGTCATGAATTCACACACTCACTTTGTCTTTGCTGTGTATGCATGTTATGTGGAATCTCTCTTCTTTACTGTATTTCCTCTTGGCTGTAATTGATATTTTATTATCATTCTTTAGAATATCCAACCTTTTCATTTCATCACATTATGTTACATTACATTACCTTACAATAGGTTACATGTACAGTACATTTAGCTTTCATCCAGAGTGACTCACAATGGACAAAAACAATCAAGATCAGGTAACATGAGAGATTACAGAGCAGGGGTCTGAATCATGGGCTCAGGAAGTAAAATCCCTGCCCCGTTTTCCTTATAACACAGGTGACTTCCCTGAGTAGCTGATCTACCTGTCTTGAGTGCTCATTACGATCAGCTGATTCAGAACTGGTTGGATCAAATTTGTGGCAGGGTTTATACTTTCTGAACCCAAGATTGACACCTCTGTTACACAGTAAATGTAAGTTGCTCTTGCTCTGGTAGCAACTGGTACACAGCATAAATTGGAGTGTTAAAAAACATTGGAGTGTTAAACATTTGGGAGTTGATTTGGGAGTTTGGGAGTTGATTTTAACTTCCAAAATGTCATTTTAACATGTTTGGATTGAAATAGTGAACAGAGTTGGGGTTATTTTTTAACATTTTGTGTTAACATTTTCAAAGTGTTAATTTAACTCCGGAGAGTGTGGAGCTACATAAACCCTCAAACAATGTTAAAATCAACTCGGTGGGAGTCAGTTCAGCACTGACCTTCGTTCCATCACATCCTCCTCACCTCTCTCTCCTTCTCTCTACCTCCAGCCATCCCTCCATCCCTACCCTCATCCCTCTTTCCGCCATGCCTCGCTCCTTCCTGGTGAAGTGTAAGCGGGGGTCTTGTCACTCCGCCCGCTGCAAAGACGATGGCCCCTACCACCCACACCCTGCAGACTCACCCGACACCCCCCTGAACAACAAGTCAGGCAGTGAGTGGGCCACCTCACCTCTGAGGACCACCACCACCCCTGGACCACCACTGAAGGACCCAGAGGCAGAGGACACTGTACCCTCCCCACATCACTCCCCAACCGGCTGGAGCACAGGTACTCCTGTGGGGGTGTGAATAAGTTTAAGTCTATATACAGTACAGGCCAAACGTTTGGACACACCTTCTCATTTAATGTGTTTTCTTTACTTTCATGACATTCATTTACATTGTAGATTCTCACTAAAGGCATCAACACTATAAATGAACACATGTGGAATTATGTACTTAAAAAAAGTTAAGACTTAACACTTTTTTGTTAAGTACATAATTCCATACGTGTTCATTTACAGTTTTGATGCCTTCAGTCAGAATCCATGGAAATCCTATGTACCATGTAAATAGTCATGAAAATGAAGAAAACACATTGAATGAGAAGGTGTGTCCAAACTTTTGGCCTGTACTGTATGTGAATTAGGATATGTAAGTGCTATAGAGTAAGTGTTGTGATTGTATACTCATGTGCAGTGTGATCTATGTTTGTCTTGTGTTGGTGAGTTGATGTGTTTGTGCTTTAGTACAAATTGCCCTTTTAAGGACATTACAAGTTTTACAAAGTCAGACAAACACAAAGTTAGTCATTGGTTTGTGTTTGTGTGCAATGAATCAATAAAGCTTAATAAATGTTCATTAATGAAAACAAATAGTCTGTCAATAGGAATGTGTGTGTGTCCTGATTCATGTGAATTAGTTATTGATTGCACTAACAGTTTACCCTCTTTTTCTCCTGCTATCTCTCTCACTCTCTCTCTCTCTCTTTCTGTCTCTTTCTCTCTGTTTCTCTTTCTCTCTCTCCCTCTGTCTCTCTCTCTGTCTGTCTCTCTGTCTGTCTCTCTCTGTCTCTCTCTCTGTCTCTCCCTCTGTCTCTCTCTCTTTCTCTCTCTCTCTCTCTCTCTCTCTCTCTCTCTCTCTCTCTCTCCCTCTGTCTCTCTGTCTCTGTCTCTTTCTCTGTCTCTCTGTCTCTGTCTCTCTCCCTCTCTCCCTCTCTCTCTGTCTCTTTCTTTCTTTTCACTCTATTCCTTTCTTTCTCTCGCTCGCTCTCTCTCTGACCTCTCAAGCCTCCAAAGAAGAAGAAGCATCTCCTACACGGCCTCACAACTGGTGCTCTCTGCACCCCGAAAACCCCACCAGGAGGCAACCCCACAACCCCCACGACCCCCATGACACCCCCACCTACCCCTCCAATCAGCCCCTGCTCAGTGCCTACCGCCATGGCTGGCCCTCTGAGACAGAAAACTGTTCTCAGATCAGTGCTGTGGACCCTGCCTTGGGCTCCTACCCCTTCTGCAGCCAGGTGGGTCTGACCTGCTGTCAGTCCGGCATTTAGATAGATGGTCACACTCACAATCATGTAGACCTTTATGTAGTACCTCATAAAGTATAAATAGTGTAGTAGTATAAATACTATATGCAGTATGTATAGTAGGAGTATAAATAGTATAGTAGTATAGTAGTGTAAATACTATATGCATGGCTGGCCCTCTGAGACAGAAAACTGTTCTCAGATCAGTGCTGTGGACCCTGCGCTGGGCTCCTACCGCTTCTGCAGCCAGGTGGGTCTGACCAGCTGTCAGTCCGGCATTAGATAGATGGTCACACTCACAATCATGGAGACCTTTATGCAGTACCTCATAAAGTATAAATAGTATAGTGGTGTAGTAGTATAAATGCTATATATGCAGTATGTATAGTAGTAGTATAAATGCTATATGCAGTATGTATAGTAGGAGTATAAATGTTATATGCAGTATGTATAGTAGGAGTATAAATAGTATAGTAGTATAGTAGTATAAATACTATATATACAGTTATTATCTGCTATATCACAGGTTATGTTTCACGGCCATGCTATATCACGACCAGCTGTCAGACAGGCATTAGATACAGTTGTGCTCATAAGTTGACATACCCTGGCAGAATCGATGATTTCTTAACCTTTTTTCAGAGAATATAAACAATAACACAAAACAACTTTTCTTTCACTTATGGTTAGTGTTGGCTGAAGCCATTAATTGTCAAACAGCTGTGTTTATTTAAATCATACTGACAAACGAAACTACCCAAATGACCCTCTAAAAAATAAATCGTAAATTCTGCCAGGGTATGTAAACTTATGAGCACAACTGTCGTCACACTCAGGATCATGGAGATCTTTATGTAGTACCTCTTTCTCTGAGTATAAATACTATATGCAGTGATCGTCCGCTATATCACAGTTTACATTTCACGGCCGTGCTATATCACAAATATATGCATGCTATGTCACTATGCATGTTAAAGAAATGTTTGCAGAACATTATGTCTTTGGGTGTGTATGTGTGAAATGGGTGTGTGTTTTTGTAGGCTACATGTGAAATGTGTGGGTGTGTGTGTGTGTGTGTGCAATATGTGTGAACTCTGTGTGTGTATATGTGTGTGAGAGAGACAGAGAGAGAAAAATGCTTGTGTGTGTGTGTGTGTGTGTGTGTGTGTGCGTGTGTGTGTGTGTGAGTGAAATGCGTGTGGGTGTGTTTGTGTGTATGTATGATATGTGTAAACTGTATGCATGTATAAAGTGTGTGTGTGTGTGTGTGTGTGTGTGTGTGTGTGTGTGTGATATGTGTAAACTGTGTGCATCTATTAAGTGTGTGTGTGTGTATGTGTGTGCGTATGTGTGTGTGTATGTGTGTTTGTGTGTGTGTGTATTAAATATGTGCTTATGTTTGCATCTTTAGGGTCTAACGTCTGTCTCTGAGTCGGAGGCCATGATGGAGCGGAGGGATGGGGGGGGTCTACACAAGCTCAGCATCCTGAGCCACAGCACCGTCATCAGGGCACGCACAGACACAGCCCACACGGCCCACACGGTCCACCGGGGCCACAAAGGTCACAAGGTCAAGGTCAGTCAAGGTCAAGGTCAAGGCCTGTGGCGTGGTACTCAAGGGTCCACAGGATGGGCTTAGGATGGCTTCTGATTTAGCCCTTCAATGACTGTGTGTTGTGTTGTGTGTGTGTGTGTGTGTGTGTGTGTGTGTGTGTCATGTGTGCGTGCGTGTGTATGAGCAAGAGCGAGAAAGAGAAGATGTCTTTTAAAAGTGAAAAGTTTTACGTGAGAAATTTAGAGAGTAGTTCCTACACTTGGCTTATCGACAGGAGGAAATAAACTGTGTGTATGTGCATATGTGTTTGTGTGATATGTATGTGTGTGTGTGTGTGTGTGTGTGTGTGTGTGTGCGCGCACATGCATATGTGTGTGATATACAGTAATGTATGTGCATGTGTGTGTGCATGTGTGTTTGTGCACCTGATATATAAGTGTGGTATTTATGTGGTGTATGTGTGTGTGTGATATTTGTGTGTATGTGTGTATGTGTGTGATATTTGTGTGTATGTGTGTCTGTGTGTGATATGTGATGTATGTGTATGTGTGTGTGTAATATATGTGTGTGTGTGTGTGTCCAGGAGAGGACGTTCCAGTGTAACGTGTGCAGCAAGGTGTTCAAGCGCTCGTCCACCCTGTCCACCCACCTGCTGATCCACTCGGACACGCGGCCCTACCCCTGCCAGTACTGCGGCAAGCGCTTCCACCAGAAGTCCGACATGAAGAAACACACCTTCATACACACAGGTGAGCACAGGAGAGTGTGTGTGTTTTACACGTTCATACACACAGGTGAGGACAGGAGAGTGTGTGTCACCTTCATACAGACTGGGGTGTTTTCAAGTTCAGTTTATGTACATGTATGTATTATACAACTGCTTTATAAAGAAACACACCTTCATACACACAGGTGAGGACAGGATAGTTTGTGTTTGTCACCTTCATACACACAGGTGAGGACAGGAGAGTGTGTGTTTCAAATTCAGTTTATTTATATAGCACATCCAGTTTGTATTTGCTGGGTGTATCTGATGTCTATGTTTGTGTTTGTGTGTTTATTTACTGTGTGTATCCAATATGTATATCTAATGTGTGTGTGTGGTTTATCTCATGTGTAAACTGGTGTGTGTGTGTATGTGTGTATGTGTGTGTGTGTGTGTGTGTGTGTGTGTGTGTATTTGCTGTGGATCTGGTATGTGTGTGTTTATGTGCTGTGTGTATCTAATATGTGTATCTAATGTGTGTGCACGTGTGTGTAGGAGAGAAGCCGTACGTGTGTTCGGTGTGTGGCCGAGCGTTCAGCCAGAGCTCCAACCTGATCACACACAGCCGCAAGCACTGCGAGCAGAAGCCCTTCAGATGCGCCCGCTGCCCCTACCGCTGCCAGCGCAAGGTGGAGCTCCGCAAACACCTGGAGATGCACTGCACACACACACCACTCTACGCACACAGCTAGCCACACACACACACACACACACACACAGCTAGCCACACACACACACACACACACACACACACACACACACACACACACACACACAGGGCAAAGCCCTTCCGCTGCCCCTACCGCTGCTCACGCAAGGTGGAGCTCCGCAAACACCTGGAGATGCACTGCACACACACACTGCTGTACACACACAGCTAGCCACACACACACACACACACCGCTCTACGCACACACACACACACACACACACACACACACACCACTCTACGCACACAGCTAGCCACACACACACACACACACACACACACACACATTTACACACACACACAGCTCTTCACACACACACACACACACACACACACAGGGCCCTTCCGCTGCCCATACCGCTGCCAGCGCAAGGTGGAGCTACGCAAACACCTGGAGATGCACTGCACACACACACCACTCTACACACACCGCTAGCCACACACACACACACACACACACACACACACACACACACCGCTCTACACACACAGCTAGCCGCACACACACACACACACACACACACACACACACACACACACACACACACACAGGGCAAAGCCCTTCCGCTGCCCCTACCGCTGCCAACGCAAGGTGGAGCTCCGCAAACACCTGGAGATGCACTGCACACACACACCACTCTACACACACAGCTAGCCACACACACACACACAGATAGCCACACACACACACACACACACCACTGTACGCACACAGGTAGCCACACACACACACACACACACACACACACAGCTAGCCACACACACACACACACACACACAGGGCAAAGCCCTTCAGATGCCCTCGCTGCCCCTACCGCTGCCAACGCAAGGTGGAGCTCCGCAAACACCTGGAGATGCACTGCACACACACACCACTCTACACACACCGCTAGCCAAACACACACACACACACCGCTCTACGCACACACACACACACACACACACACACCGCTAGCCACACACACACACACACACACACACACACACACCACTCTACGCACACAGCTAGCCACACACACACACACACACACACACACACACACACACACACACAGGGCAAGCCCTTACGCTGCCCCTACCGCTGCCAACGCAAGGTGGAGCTCCGCAAACACCTGGAGATGCACTGCACACACACACCACTCTACGCACACCGCTAGCCACACACACACACACTGCTGTACGCACACAGCTAGCCACACACACATACACACATACACACACAGCAAGCCATACACACACACAGCTCTATGCACACAGCTAGCCCCCCTCCACACAAACACCGGACTACACACACAGCTGTACACACAGAGCCAGGCCCCACACACACACCATGTTGCATGTGCAGAGCAAGTCACACACACACACGGTAATGTACAAGCAGAGTTAGCCACTTTCACTTTCACACACACACACCGTGCCTTATGCAGAGAGCTAGATATGCACACACACACACACACACACCTTGCCTTATGCGCACTAGTCACACACACACACCATGCCTTATGCAGAGAGCTAGTTATGCACACACACACACACACACACACACCATGCCTTATGCGCACTAGTCACACACACACACACACACCATGCCTTATGGGCAGAACTAGTCAAGCGCACACACACACACACACACACACACACACACCATGCCTTATGCAGAGAGCTGGTCATGCACACACACACACCATGTCTTATGCGCACTTGTCACACACACACACCTTGCACAACTAGCACACCATGCAGAGCTAGCCACTCTCCCTTTCACCCACGCACACACACTATGCTGTACGCTTAGAGCTAGCTACTGACACACACACACACACACACACACACCCACGCACACACACTATGCTGCATGCTTAGAGATAGCCACTGACACACACACACACACACGCTTACAGATAGACACTTACACACACACACACTCACACCTCTGTACGATAGCAGCTGTATCTGCAGAGCTAGTCCCTCTCATGCAAACACAGCTGCATGCATTGACCACATACACACATGCTAAGACTCACTCACAAGTTACAACCAATCACACACATACAGTGCACACTTACACACGCTCAGTTAGCACACACAACTGCACATTCACATACACTCAGGATTGTACACAGCTGGGAGCTTGTCACACACACACACACTCATACACACACTCAAAGCTTCATTCAAAGAGCTGACTTAATGCACACACACACAGACATTAATACACCTTCTGATTTAGCCAAACACTTCCTCTACTATGGACGTACACACAGTACCAAAACGTGCCTAAACAAACACACACACACACACACACACACACACACACACTTACCTATGCAGTGATTGTATCATACGCAGGTGAACACAAACAAACATGGTGCCAAGCAGACAGCACTTGCTGAACTCAGGGAAGAGGAACCCCTTATTAAGAAAGAGTATTTAATGTTTAATGTGTCCATACCCCATCTATTTCTGTTCTGTGTAAAATACCAGCCAATGTGCTGGGAAAGAGTATTATATTTTCTTGCTATTAATATTTGTATTTATTATTAAAGTATGACATGTTGACTTTGTTGGATTGCTGTTAATTCAGTTCACTAAGCTTTAACAGAAACAGACTAAAACACAGAGAGAAGTATAGAATACTTTATGACTTTATTATTAACATTATTATTCAATGTTGTCATTTTGTGATAAACTTTACATAAGACCAGCAAGAGAAGAAAAAAATCGCGCACACACACACACACAGACAGACTAATTCTCTCTCTCTCTCTCTCTCACACACACATACACAGATATATATATACATAGAGAGAGAGAGCGCTGTAAAAACATGAGGGTAATCGGAGGGCCTTGTTGCAGCATTGGGCTGGAGAGAGTTATGTAAGCTTGAAGCAGTGTGCTAGACAGCTGTGCACCATCACAATAGCCAATCTGCCAGAGCGATGACATGAGAGACAATGGAGGCTTTGTCAGCCCAATCAGAACCTAGAACGTGGGAAGACAATGACACGGTGACAACGACAGGGGCCATCAACAGCCCATCCATCGGTGTGTGTGTGTGTGTGCCGGAGTCTGGATAGAACTGAATTTGGGCCGTCACTTAGGTGGAGATGGGGAGCTCAGAGAGATGGGACAGCTCGTTCATTAGGCACTAATTCTCTCTCTCTCTCTCTCTCTCTCTCACTCTCTCTCTCACACACACACACGCGCACACACACACACCATAGAGTGACAGACAGACACACAGACGGACTGCCACACACACACACACACACACAAGTGACAGAGGTAGACACCTGGACAGACTGCCAGGGGCATTGGCGAAGCGTATAGTGAAGGAGGAATTGAGACAAGCGTTTCTTCAGCCAACCAGAAGAGGACAGTCCTCAAAATGTTAGATGGCATTTTCAGAATTTAAATTTGAAATACTTTATGTAAATTAATCCTGTAATAGTTGTAGAAGTTCTACTTTTCATAGTTTAGTGCTTGGATGATATCTTAATTCTCCCTTGTAGGTACATTCTTGTCATGCGAAGTTTAAATAGTAGCGAGATGATTAGCAATATACACCTTTGTTTTTTTTGTGCAATTTATTCGACTTCGCACGTTACCCTCCCAGTACCCCCTCTAATTCAAGCTATGACTTCACACTTTATTTTTTTACGGTTCCTTTTTTAGTCTACAAGTAACAATGTGTATTTAATACTACACCTAACCCTACATATATATATATATATAGTACAGTCAGTGTTGGTACATAATGTTACATATAGTCACACACTTAATTTTACTGTCCCCATTACAGAGTGTAACATCAATTAGGTAAAGTGTAACGAGTCTAATAATCATTTATTTACTCAGAAAGGGAGGAAGAACATGACATGAGACATGAGATAGTATCCTCTTCAGAGAACTTTATTAGTAAGTTTGGAGCAATGTGAGACTGGGTCTTCTAATCCTTGTGCTGTTGGCCTTTAGAGGAGTCTGTATGAAGAAAAAGAGCTTTATTATAACAGGCAGGTGTAGTAGTCTTCACATGCACCATCTGACCTACAGTATGTACAGCAGATTAATGTAAACATTACTTTGCCAATACTGTTGTAGGGTTTAGGGCAAGTGATCTTAAGAAGTGTGTGCATAAAAGGGAGGAAAATAGAAAAGGAGAGAGACAAAGAGAGAGATACAAAGAGAGAGACACAAAGAGAGAGAGACAGAGAGAGACAAAGAGAGAGAGAGACAGAGAGAGACAAAGATAGAGAGAGAGAGAGAGAGAGAGAGAGTGGGGTAAGACTCACCAAAGTGTGTGAGTGAGTGAGTGAGTGAGTGTGTGTGTTTTTGTGTGTGTGAGAGAAAGAGAGAGAGAGAGGAGGTGAGCGACTCACCACTGAAGCATCCTTCCACACATGGCCCGTCTGAGGGAGAACAGATCTCTGTGGAGCACATGAAGTAGATCTGGAGGACACACACACACACACACACACACACACACACACACACACACACACAATTTTTCCAACTCAATATCAACTATATATCAATACATACAAAACTACTCATTTGATAAGTATTGCATTCATGGTATGAATGGTGTTTAATTGGAAAAACAGGAACAGGTAGTACACATTATGTGATCTAAATTGCACGCACGCTTACACACACACACACACACCATCAACCATCACAGTGCATACAGTACATAAGCAACAATTACTACAATGGCTCCTTACCTCCTCATCAGAGGGGGCGGAGTCTACTTTGATTGAAGCATCCCCATTGGTCAGGAACTGGAAGGCAGACACTGTGAATCTGCGGGTCTGATTGGGAACCTCGGGAGGGGGTGGGGTCGGAGTTATGAGGGGTGCAGGGTCCAGTGGGTTTGGACATCTAGGGAGTGAGGAGGGCGGGGGGGTATAGAGATGGGCGAGTTAGACACATAGGTTGTATAACAGGAGGTGGCAGGACCCATCTGCACCAGCTACCGCAAGTGAAGCCAGGGGGGTGAGGCTTATCCATTGACTTTGCATGCTGTGCACAACTGTGTAGAGTTAACCAAGATGGCAGACATGTCCAGAGAAGCCTCAACCCCTACTTCACTTTCAACAGCCTTGTAGAAAATACGGACAAATTCGGTCCATATTTTCTGTGTGTGGTCTCTTCTTGCAATTCTAAGTCGCTTTGGATAAACCTGTCTATGTGTAATGTAATGCAATTGTACTGTCTGTTTTGGAGTTTGGGCAAACACGGAACTTAGACCTCAACAGAGTGCAGGTAGCCCATGGTGTGCTAGCACTGCAAAATTTTGCATCACGTACTCTTCACAAACGACTCAATTATCTACACATAATGAAGTTAACGTTCAACACTCACCCGTCGTAGATGAGCACCCAGGCGGTGTGTATGTGTGTGTAGAGCTAACCAAGATGGTGGACATGGCCAGAGAAGCCTCAACCCCCACTTCACTTTCAACAGCCGAGTAGAATGGACAAACACTGTTTTCGGCTTATTCATCCAAACAGATTACATAGTCTTAATTTCCTACACGTAATGAAGTTAACGTCCAACACTCACCCGTCGTAGATGAGCACCCAGGTGGCGTGTGCGGAGCGGGGGTAGGCCACGCAGTAGTGCACCAGCAGCACCACCGTGGGGTCGGGGGGGTTGAGGAGCCGCACCTCCAGGTACAGGGGCCGCCCCAGCAGCAGGTGCAGCGGCAGGTGGTACTGGGGGTGGTAGGAGGAGTAGGTGTGGTCTGGGGGGATAGAGAGAGAAAGAGAGGGGGGGAGAGAGAGAGAGAGAGAGAGAGAGAGAGGGAGGGAGGGAGGGAGGGAGACAGACAGCGAGCAAGTAAGAGAGAAGAGGAGAGAGAAGATAAAGGTAGAAATAGAGGTGTAGAGAGAGGGAGAGGTGTAGAAAGAGAGAGAGGTGTAGAGAGAGAGAGGTGGAGAGAGAGAAAGAGGGTTGTAAAGAGAGAGAGAGAGAAAAAGAGAAATACAAAAGGTATTTTGTCATGGCAATAAAGCTCTATTAAATTGAACTGAACTAGATTGAGAGGCAGATGGGGGGGGGGGGCACACTCTGACAGACATATTCACAAAGGCAGTCTAGTAAGTATCTTAAAAAGCTTGTTGGCGTGTTGGCTGTGTGACCTAGATTAAGAGGCAGATGGGGGGGGCATGTCTGCGTGAGCACCTTTAGAGATTCTGAGCTGGACTCCAAACACCCCCTGGGCGTGGATGGACGGGCCGAGGGAGGGCCTCTTCACCAGGTAACCCACACTGACCACCGACCCAGGGAGGAACCTGCACTCCACCAGCACCCTGGACACACACACACATAATTATATTTACACACAGTGTATACATAAACAACAACCTCGGGTGAACACACACACACACACACACACACACACACACACACACACGCGCGCACACACGCACGCACGCGCGCACACGCACACGCACACGCACACGCACACGCACACGCACACGCACACACACAAGGAAAGCAACACACAAAGCAACACAGCTGCGGAAAAATGACTTCTCTACAAAACAGCAGCAGTGATCACTCACATCTGAGACGCAAAACAGGATACAGCACAAGTACACAGAAATTGTTCTCAATTAAGTTTAGTGTCTGCAACTTTCTATGGTAGACCAGACATATTGTACAGATCCTAGAGTCTCATTTCTAGGTGTTGGGTGAACTTCATTTGCATGCCACCTGTTTATCACACAAAGTGTCCCCTATTTTTAGCATAATTCCCCTCAAGACACTTGAGTTAGCCATCGTTATACTATAGCAGGATGACCCAATTATGGCGACCTACTTCTGAAGACATATTGCATGTTACCAACTCAAATCATGCAACTCCACGGCTAAGTCCTGTAAAAACATTAATCTATAAAAAATATGAGCACACAATTAGAATGCTGCCTCCTCTCAAAAACAAAAACAATTACAAAGAGCCCCCCACTACGAAAACTTTTTTTTATATTACTGACTTCAGTGCACAATCATGACAAGCATTAGCACGCTGCAAGACCTCGCTTGGCGATGTATGACTAAGTTATTTCCTGGCAACAAGCATCTTGGTGTCACACTGCGCTGTATTGTCAAAACACAGCTGGATTGGGCAACAACAGGGTCAAACACATGGTTTTGCACATGTGTAGCAGAAGCAGCTTTCTCCAGCACCTGTGTGTGTGTGTGTGACAGAGAGTGTGTGTGTGTGTGTGTGTGTGTGTGCATGTTTACGTATGTGTGTGTGCGTGTGTAGGTGTGTGCGTGTGTATGTGTAGATGTGTGCGTGTGTATGTGTAGATGTGTGTATGTATGTGAATGTGTGTGTGTGTGTGTGTGTGTCAGTGATTCCTCTGGGTGCTGCAACCACGGTCTGTCTGTGCTGGAGAACGGAACCAGATGGGCAGGTGGTAGTGCCTGCTGAACAGTGAGTGTCTTAGCAACCACCGCCGTCTGCTTTGATGTGATTGATATCCTCCACAGGAGGAAGCTCTGCGCCAGAAGTAACTCTTAAAACTAACAGAGAAACTGGAGATGGCTGACTGTTCCAACATCAGTACTGTATGTCCACAACATCAATTTGATGCAAGCACAGCAGTGTAAAATTTTTTGTTCAGCTTAACACGTCAACAGTAACTAAAACCGCACACATCTAGTACCTGTGTGTGTGTGTGTGTGTGTGTGTGCGTGCGTGTGTGTGTGTGTGTAGCTTCTCTAAAGGGTTTTGCAAGCTTCTGTAGGAGAAGCAACACCACATCAACAGTAACTAAAACCACACACATTTAATACCCGTGTATGTGTGTGTAGCATCTCTAAAGGGTTTTGCAAGCTTCAAGCAACAACACATCCATCTTGCACTACACTGCCCTCTAGTGGATGAAAGTGACATACAGTTTGTTTTCGAAAGAAGAGGGGGATTGATTGAGATAATTAGTAACTGATTTAGATTCAAGAGCAGGTCACACAAACAGATGGTCTGACAGAGACTAATAAGTGTGTCAGGAGAGAGAGAGAGAGAGAGAGAGAGACAGAGAGAGAGAGAGAGAGAGAGAGAGAGAGAGAGAGAGAGAGAGAGAAAGCAGGAGAGAGAGAGAGAGCAAGCAAGAGAGAGAGACAGAGAAAGAGAGTGCGAGAGTGAGCCACAGAGAGAGAGAGCAAGAGAGAACGAGAGTTGGAGAGAGAGAGAGAGAGAGCGAGAGAGAGAGCAAGTGAGCGAGCACGAAAGCATGTTTGTGTTTGGTGTCTGAAAGACAGACATTCGTACCTGACAGGAGACTCCCTTGTGATGGTGCCATAGTTTAGAGAAACCGTCTGAATCGTGTTCAGAATCTCAACCATGTAAATCACCGTCTGGCCCACTTCCTGTGAGGAGACATCAGTAATACTCACACGAAGTACTCATTTATCAGACGATCACCGGGTTTTTTAATGGCTCATCACGAACTCATTTAATATGTTCATTTGAAAATCTAATTAATCAGAGAATCGTTAATACTCATGTATTAGTATTATGTACATATTTACATATTGTGTAAATATAATCAGATATAATCATGTAAATGCCACTGAAATACATGTTCCTGTGCACCGCCCAATGCCCACATAATCCACAATCAGCCCAGAGGTGTCAATCCCGGGTTCAGAAAGTAAAAACCCTGCCACGTTTTCCTTCCAACACAGGTGACTTCACCGAGTAGCTGATCTACCTGTCTTGTGTGCTCATTACGATCAGCTGATACAAAGCTGGTTGGATCAAATTTGTGGCAGGGTTTTTACTTTCTGAACCCGGCATTGACACCTCTGCCAGCCACCATAGTGTCATATAGATCATATGGTGCAGAGTGTACAGCAAGGGCCATTTTAACAGACTGAGTATTCTGAACAGCCTGAAGGGTTACTGGGTGACAGTTTTCTGGATGGGTGGATGGGAGTGTGTGTGTGTATGTGTGTGTGGTGAGTGGGAAATTACACACACACTCACCACACACACAAAGTATGGAAAAATCCCAGCTAATAAAACTGAAACTTTTGACAGAAACTGGGTTTGACCCGTGCACTCAAAGCAGGCCATTTCACCAATTAGCTTCTCCACCTTGTTGAAAACTTGTTCAAATTAGAGTCACAGCTGGTTCAGTGGATGGCTGGACCAAATGAGATGGACTTTTTGACCCTCTGAAGACAAAGTTTTCAACCTCTCGCTATTTCAAGCACACACAGTGATGCAAGTCACTTGATGGATGATGCAAGAGCAACTACACTTACACACACACACACACACCTGACATTTCATCTTCTGACAGGTTCCTGGCTGCATCCCAAACCCCACTGGTGGATGGATGGTGTGTTGGTTAGTCTGTACGTGTGTGTGTGTGTGTGTGTGTGTGTGTGTGTGCGTGCGTTGGTTAGTCTCTACTCACAAATTTGTGGGCTCCACAGCCATCCAGTGGAATCTTAAACAGGGCGTAGTCGCTGGTCGCCATGAGTGGGGGGCAGGACGCGTTGCCGCCGGCGACAAGCATGGCAGGGTTGAGGGGCGGGCTCATGATGGTGGAGGGCACCGTGAAAACAAAATGGCCGTCGGCCGTGCACTCTAAACAGAGCAGACACAAGAGGAGAGGAGCGTTTGGATTAGTAGTCCAACTGGTGATGCCTGATGATGGAAGGGGCTGAATGTTAGCTTTGATAAACTGAAGCAAAGTGAAAACAAAGTTATCCCAGTGAAAACAGACAAATTCAACTCCCGTAAACCTTGAGTTTGAACTTACACCATTATGTGCACTGCATTGTGTGCATGCATTATGTATGTGTGCATGTATTGTCTGTGTGTGTATGTTTATGTGTCTGTGTTTGTGTTATAAGTATGTGTGTGTGTGTGTGTGTATGCGTGTTCATGTTCAGAGATGACCCACCATCCATGGGGTAGTAGCAGGTCTGGGTGCTGTGGCTGTAGCAGCAGCCCAAGTAGTGGCACTCAGAGGCAGACACTGCGCCTGACGCACAGGCTACCCGCTGCTCACTGGGCACATCACACTCTGGAGGGAGAGAGAAGGAGGGAGAGAGAGGGAGGGAGGGAGGGAGAGAGATAGAGAGAGAGAGACAGACAGACAGCCAGCCAGACAGACAGAAAGCAAGAATGTGTAAAAAAGAGAAAGGCAGGGGTTTAGTAAAAGAGAAAGTGGGTAGAAACGGGATCACAGTGAAACAAGATAAAAATTAACCACCCAATATAAGTCCAATCTAAACAAAGTCAGTTACTGATATTGTATTTACACAGTACCACACTAACCTTATGAGAATCAATAAGTAGAATATGCCATCGGTGACATAATGCGACTATTAAAAGCTCAATGCACAGGTATAGCTATTTAAGTGTTCTGTGCTGACAAAAATTAGCCATAGCACCACCTCGTTATTGCATTACAGCTTGGGTCAGTTAGGCTTCGACCTTGATCTTGACCTTGACAAAGCTGACTTACTAGGACCTGGGGGAGGAGTGGAACGAGGGCATGACAGGTGGGTCTGTCCCTTGCGCCCATCGAAGAGCTGATACTTCAACTCCACAATGTGACGATCATCCTACAAATGCATACAAAGTGTTTCAAATAGCATGTGTTAAGTAATAACACATTACATACCTCATTGAAAGTAAAAAAAAAGTAGGCCAAAGTAAGCTTGCAGTTGATTCACTATTTGTGTCGTGTTGTTTTTGTTTCATTTGTTTTAGTTTTTAAACAATGTGAAATGCATACCATACCAAGTGTAAGCCTATTTTTGGCCCACCGTATCGATCATAGCCTTATGATTGCCCTTCCTTGATTTCTACAATTTCATTCAGACACCAACATTTGAGGTATACCATAATGCATCTTGGGAAAGCCACAGTAGTATTCTTGTGGCTTTGTGCCAGTGACCTACTGACCTTGACCTTCACGTGACATGAGTTGTAAGGCAGGATGACCGTGATGTGGCCACTTTTGCCCACCCTCACTTTGTACCCACAATACACCGGGGCATCTTCCACCTTCACCTCGTTTCCTTCCAAATCTACAGATGGAGAAACACAGAGTCAGACATACTTTTGAAGATTTTTAAATTTGATTGACTAAGTTGTAATAAAAATATGGCTGTTTTCTGTCTATGAGTTGACGATGAAACAACAGGCATCTGGTAATACTGCCATACTGGTTCCCTGCCCCATCACCACACCTCAAAGAGTATTTTAATTTACTTTAAACAGCTCCAAAAAAACACTGGGTTCATTAAAAAAACAGACAAGAAAAAAAAAAGCTTCCAGAAGTACTGTACCTCTTACCACCACAGCAGACATCGGTCCGGGAGGAAGTGCTACAGTCATGTGCTGCGTGGAGCAGAGAACCTCTGGTCTGGGCAGCGGTGTTGGTTTTGGTGTGGGGATAGGTATGGGAGGTATGGGAGGGAAGACCGTGACCTGACCGCTGGTGGTGGTGGTGGTGGTCGCTTTAGTTGTGGTGGGTGTGGTTGATGGTGCTATTGTTGTGGTTGTAACTGTAGTAGTGGTAGATGTGGTGGTGGTGGTAGTCGGCACAGGTGGTGTTGTAGTGGTGGGGAACACATCGATGAAGGGGCAGCGCAGGTCCAAGTAGCGGTAGCGACCCAACTCGATGTCCCAGAACTTGAGTGGCAGAGACAGAACATAGGGGTCCTCCTGCAGAGGGAAAGCAAGAACGTGTCAAAGACATGACGATGTCCGCATCCTTCAGCTCCTGGGAGGTAAAATGTGGGGACATCTTCTTTACATTCCTAAATGCCTCAAGACGCATATCCAGTGGATTACTATATACACATTTCATTTTGGATTCAATTTTTTAAATGTAATGAGCAAGAACAAAAATTTTTTCCAAGACTTGAGGCTGACTAGAATACAAACACTAACGTTCTTTACAAATACCAATGACTAGAAGCTATTAACTGCTATTAACTACTTGCATTTCTGCTGACTCTGCTGGAGTAATATGTAATAATTGTACAGGTAAAACTCACGGGCTGTCGAGAGTGGCAGGCAGGTAGGGGTGTGGAGAGCGCCACGCCCCCATTCTGAAATGGCCGCACCTCATACTGGCAGCTGGGAGGGGCAGAGGCCACAGGTATCCAGGTGTTCCTGGCCTCTGAACAAGATCAATAAATAGATTAAAGAATCAACTATTTTTAATAATAGTTTAGCAATTTAGAGATTTAGTCAGAAAATGTCTCGAAACCCAGCTACTTAAATTAAAAAAAGTGGTTTGAATTACAATATACTGAATATCTTTAACCATTCTTTGATATTTCATAGATCAAATATACTGTATATTAACTAAAAAATACAGATTAGTGGAAAAATAAAACATCAGTAGTTGCAGTCTTTAAAACAACTGGCATGCAATGGAATGTCTACAGTAGGGACATCAGGCACAAAACAGTAACCCACCTTTAACCTGGATGGAGTCCTTATCTGCCGTAGGCAACAAAACCACCATAAAATCCATCTCGCAGGACAGCGAGGGAGAAAGCTTGGTTGGTACAGGTACAGGTGCAGCTGGTGTGGGCGGCATCACCTCAGGGTCAGACACTTTGGGAGGCTCAAATTTTCCGTCATCCAGTGGTGTCGGCTGTGGTTGTGGCTGTGGTTGTGGCTTGGCGGTGCCGGGCAACACCACCTCAGGAGGGCCCCACGTGGATGGTCCCCCAGCAGTAGTCTGTGGAGCTCCGGTCGTCACGGCGTGGTGAGAGTATGGGTAACCTACACACGTCAGTTTCGAATTGGGAGGACAGACCGGCACAGGAAACGGTGCTTGATAAGGAGGATAATACAACATTGGACCCTTATCGCCACCGGTAGGTAGGTCGACTGCACCAACTGGATGTTTGGCCACCGGAGCGGTCGAAGTCGTTGTAGTCCAGGTGGTGGATGTGGTGGTGGTGGATGTTTGCGTTGGTGGTGGTGTTGGTATGTGTGGCCAGTAGTACTGTGGCCAAATCAGGAGAGGACCATGTGGCGGCTTGCTGTCCGTCGCACCTGGAGGTTGAACACGCAGCCCAGGAAGGCCATACTGGCCATGGGTAGGTACAGTGGGCACAGTGGGCGGTTTCTGTGGTTGCTGGTGAAAGGGTGTGGGACGATGCATGTAGGGGTGCTTGGGGTAAACAAAAGGCTCCGTGGGTGGATGGGAACCAGAAGGAATCCCAGAAGGCACCCCAGGAAGGCCATCCTCCCTGACATGGGTAGGCACAGAGGGCAGAGAGGGAGGTTTCTGTGGTTGCTGGTGAAAAGGTGGGGGAGGATGCATGTGGGGATCCTTGGGTGGATGGGGACCAGAAGGCACCGCAGGAAGGCCATCCTCCTGGGCATGGGTAGGCACAGTGGGCAGAGAGGGAGGTTTCTGTGGTTGCTGGTGAAAGGGTGGGGGAGGAGGATGCATGTGGGGGTCCTTGGGGTACCCAAAAGGCACCATGGGTGGATGGGGACCAGAAGGGGCATACACATGGGGGGCATCTGTGACAAAACTGTGTACTGTGGGTTGTTTGCGATCAGGATACATGTATGAATACCAGGAGTGAACTAAGGGATGTTGATTGGGTGGGTGAAGACCAGGAAAATCCAGTTTTTGGGGAGGTGATGTCAAAGTGGATGATGGAGCAGAGGTGGGAAAGGTAGAAGGAGGAGGACTTGGAGGTTTTGGAGTGGGCTGCTGTGCTGGAGTCTGCTGCTGTGAGTATCCATAAGGAAAGTGTATGGGGTAGTTGTGGTGGTACCCTGGAACGCCTGGCAGCTTGGAAGAGGTCTGACCAGAGTCAACTGGTAACTGAGCCGAGGGTGTGCCTTGGGGCAGTGAAGACTGGGTCGGCACAGGTGAGGGCTTACCTTCCTGTTGAGAGTAAGGGTAGATGGGCACATACGAGTGGGTGGGCAAGTGCGGACCCTGGTCAAGCCCAAGTGAAGGGTACCCCGAGTGTGGAGCAGAACCTGAAGGTGAGGTAGGTAGGCCTTGACGTCCATCTTCCTGTTTGGTGTATGGATAAGCAAGAGGCTTTTGCCCCATATATGGGTACAGGTAGGGCATTAGAAGACTATGGGACCCCCATGGGGAGCCCACAGAAACTTGGGACTGAGACTGTGTACCAAGGGCTGGACCTGAAGGGGGTTCCTGAGGAGGTGAAGGGGAGGTAGTAGGGGCCGGAGTTACAGCTTCCTGTTTCGGATGAGAATGAACAGGAGGTTTTTGCCCCATGTATGGGTGGAGGTAGGGCATTAAAAGACCATGAGCCCCCATTGGGTGACGCAAGGGAACTTGGGATTGTGAACCAGAAGCTGGACCTGAAAAGGGTTTTTGAGGAGATGAAGGTAAAGTAGGTGCTGGGGGCTCAACCTCTGTTTGGGTCTGACCTGGAACCTTCTGGCCTATGTAATGATGGAAGTTGGGCACTAAATAGCCATATCCCCCTGCTGGTGAAAGAATAGACTGGGACTGTGAATCATATGGTAGAGAGGATGGAGGACTCTTGGTATGAGAGGAGGCTGGCACAGGGGCAGGTGTAGCGGGAGCTTCCCTCTGGGGGTAAGGGTGAGAGGGGAATTTTATCCCCATGTGCAAGTAAGGGTAGGGCACAAAATAACCATGGGAAGACCCCTTTGGTGGGCTAGGGGTCTTCTCTGGCCCAGGAACATAATCAGAGGCAGGAGTTTTTGAAGACGTAGGGTCATCAGTAAGGGGCTGAGATCCAGAGTGAGGTAGTTTTGGAAACACTGGACCCATGTGAGGGTGCAAATAGGGCCGTAATTGACTGTGGAAAGCAGGAGCTGAAGTGGTAGTAGACACGGTGGTTGAAGGTGGTGTGGGCACTGGCAGGGGCTGCCTCTCGTCTTGGGCTTGATGAGGGTGGACCAGGGGCCTCCAACCCGAGTAGAAGTAGGGATTAAGATGGGGACCCATTTGATAAGGGGGCAGATTTCCAGAAGGCCCAACAACAGAGCCCGCGGTCTGTCCAGCACCAGGAGCTGGACCCGAGGGGAAATCATGAGACTGAGGTGACGGCGGTGACGTTGCCACCACATCAGGATGACCCGGAAACTTCTGCCCCGCATACGGGAAGAGATACGGAAGCAGGTGACCATGACTCGGGGACCCAGGAGTCTGTACAGGTGTAGCAGGGGTAGGTGGAGCAGGAGCAGGAGTTTTGGTTTGGGAGTGAAAAGGTGGAGGGTGGGGATGAGACTGGACTTCTGGACCAGCTTTATCTGGATGGTGGGTGGAAGAGGATGGAGAAGATGAATGCAAGGCATTCATGGGCAGTGGGCAGGCCATGGTGAACTCTGTTCCCCCAATAACGATGGTGATTGTGCTCTGGCCGTCCTGAAAGAGAGCAGTATCAGAGGTGGGTGAGGGCTTTTTCTATGTTTTTCATGGTCAAGCCCTTATGGCAAGTCCTTGTCAGTGCAACATAAACCATCAGGGTCCCTACACTTTACCATTTTAACAAGTTTCATCAAGCAGACGCACTGTAAAATGCTGAAACTGTATACAAACCCAGGTCTTTGTTAAATCGACTACAATGTCTTACTACAACTCTCTTACTACAAAAAACACTGAATGTTATTGGTAAATGGCACATGCAACTGTATAATCCCAAGTCTTAATGTTGCAGATAAAGTTCAAGTTCAAAATTAAATATTTCACCTGCTGTCCATGTTAAGATAATTAGTAATCAAATCAAATAAGTAATTTAGTAATATTGGTAGTATTAGTAGTAGTGTTTTACCAGAGAGGAAACAAGCCATATTCTGGCCAAGTAATGAAAAGACACTAGATCCGTACTCTACATTACCAATGCAACATATACACAGACAAAAACACATGCTTTTACTCAACAGGGAAGCATTCATCAAAGCAGGAGACTGACCTGTCAGGGTCTTTACACAAACCCTCATAACTTCTACACAGGTCACTTTCAATGACTTCCATCTGTCAACCTCCCACAGTTTTTTTTTAAAGAAAAAAAAAGTTCTCCATGTCACACTTCAGAGAAGCCTGCAACCCATCTGTCAAACAGCAGGGGGCGCTTTGATCTACAGTATGGAGACAATGGAGACAATCATTCTTACCTTCAGAGTCACACAAGCAGCTGTGTAAGGGGCGAAATAAAGTGGTTCTTCAGGGAGAGAATCCATATGATGTGCGCATGTTTCAGACACCAACGCCACCCGTTTGTCCCCCACTGAGACAAAGGATAGAGGGGGAAAGTACATGAGAAATTTGGATGCACATTCGATGACTTTTCTCTGAATAACTGAAATGTCTCTATGGTAACAGCACATCTGAAGGATGACGGCTGGCTGGTCTTGTCCAATAAACAGGAAACAGTTAAATAAGTTCAAGTGACATAGCGAGTTTGTATTTTGTGCTTTTACTTGCATTTCATTTCCTTTTTTTCATGCATTGGTTTATCTGCCTTGTACCTCTACCAGAAGTGTATAAAATATTTAAATTCCCTGTTTAAATTCATCAAGTACAGCAAAGGTACATAATCAGCCCAGAAGCACTCAATTCTGACATTACACTACTTACTACAATACTTCATTGACCTCCGACCTATTAGTGAAATCATATGACTTAAAAGCGTTCTGAAATGTTGACAATATGTCTGTATTCTGACTGCCTCAAGGTGATTCTTTTTTTTTGGTGAAAATCGGTTCACAAAAAAAAAATCTAAAAAAAATAAACGTGACAAATCCTATTGGCAAAAGAAAAAATACTTAAAGAAAACAATATGGGGAGAATTGAAATGCTCCCAATCATTTTCCTTATTAAGAGATGCAAGACTGTGGACCACTACTGGAGGTATTGTTGTTAAGTGCATGCACAGGACAAACAGTGACCATAGTGACAAGACCATAAGAATGACTTCACTCAATATGACGACAACAGTGCACTGGAACATAATAACAACAGACACCTTCTGGCAGTGTCTGCTTCATATTATTATCTTCAGATGCTCAACATGTCTCATTATGCAATTTACACATGGCTTCGTGAAGCATTCATTGATTCTTTTGTTTTTCTCCTTTGGTGTTAATCACAGAATGGAAGGACAATGAACGTTGACAGTTTGTGATTATTAACAGCAGGTGAATAAGCCACTCTGGTATGTATTACATGAAGGACCAATACTCTCGTCTGTGTATGTGTCTGTGTGTCTGTGTGTGTGTGTGTGTGCGTGTGTGTGTGTGTGTATGTATGCGTGTGTGCGTGTGTGTGTGTGTGTGTGTGTGTGTGTGCGTGCGTGCGTGCGTGTGTGTGCGCATGTTGTGTGTTATGACCATGTGTTACATAAAGGACCAGTACCCTCATCAGGGGCCTCAAGGATTTTAGGAAAGACAAAAATGCAAAAGGTCAGAGGTGAACCGTCACGTACGCTGCCTCCTTAGATGGCTTACAAATGTGCCAAGGTTCTAGAAAAATCCATCTCTAGCAAGTGGTTTGGGGGCCCATATTTAGCACTGTACCCAAACAGCGAAAACACCATGACGAACCTTGCATTTAAGCCCTGTATACAGAGCATGGCAGTGAACTTAAAAAAGCACAAGTTTATCTGAATCAATATGGTCAGAGATGGTCTGCTTGTCTGTCTGCTTGCAGAGACAAGGGCAAAAGAGAGTGAGAGAGAGAGAGAGAGAGAGAAAGAAAGAAAGACAGACAGACAGACACTCACATCACTCCTTGCACCAGTGACTGCACTGCCCATACCTTTGGCCTTCAGTGTCTGCTCTCCATCCTCCGCCATGGCGACCTTAAGCACCATGCCAACAGGGGAGCACAGCAGCTCAGGGATGGACGTTACTGGGCACGAGATCCTCACCGGCCGCCCCCGCCACAGCAGAGGCAGCACGTACCAGCCATTCTGGGCAGATGGAAAAATGAAGTCATTAAAACCTCCATTTTAAAACTTAAAAAATACAAATGGTGTAAATTGCAGGGATATGTTGTATGAATAACTATAGTTAAAAATACAATTTATTTTCTCACAGAGAAAGGCACAGATGGACAGATGGAAAAAGGAAGCTATTAAAACCTCTATTTTATAACTTAAAAATTACAAATGTGGTAAATTGTGTGTTGTATGAATAACTACAATTAAAAATACATTTTATTTTCTCATAAAAAAGAAATATGCATAGGGGGAATGATTTTACATACTAAAAAATGCTATTTTGGAGCAATTTATATCACATTGCATCACATTAAGTCTAATGATGGTTTTATCATCAACCGGTTTTATGTTATGTACCTATATGCATATCATTGCCTGTATTAGGTGCCTATATGTGTATTATTATCTCTACTATACAGAAAGATATTTCTATTTGTCTATTTAATGTATACTACCACATGTCTATATGTTTAATGTATAGACTGCTAACATCCACCAAGGTCAACTTCCTTCTATACTACTACTATACTAAGTATACAATAAACTGATTCTGACTGAATAAAAAAAAAAGATTTTGATCAATGAATAACTGATGTGCCGTAGCCTAATAGCCTGTGTGCTGCTGTAGCCTACCTCTTGAACTATGTAGCAGCCGTCATAAGGGACCTTCAGCGTTAGGTCCCTCCACGTGTACTTCATGTTGTAGCCACAGTGTGGCGGCAGGTGGAAGAGAGAGACAGGCGAGGAGCCCTCTAAATGACAAACAATATATGACAATTTCTGAGGTGGTATAATTTGAAAACTGCCTGGTTGAGTAGATGTTTGTTTGCCAAAGAAAGGAACCCAGATAATTACAGAAAGACGCCTGATCTTTAGGATGACATTTGTTAAGTTCAATTAATTAAATTAACAAAGCTAAACTAACCACTTCTGTTTGTTTTATAGGCTTAATATGTAATAAATAATGGGATAAAAAAATAGAAAAGCCTGAAGCCCTCAGACAACAAAACGGAGATGAAAAGTTTAAAACGTTCCTTTCCGAACTGACTGTTTTGACATAAATACTTGTGATATTGTTCCACCACCACCTTGGTAGACTAGATCATGAGTGCAACCGCCAAACGTACCTCTGTCTACCAGCAGATTCATGTATCCCCTTCCCTGCGCGGTGAGGGTCATTGCGTCACCGGCGCATTCCACCGTCGGCCGCATGGATTGCCACCTGTCCCCTGTTTGTGTACCTGGGCCCGGTGAAGTAATAAACGCTTTCTTCAAGTTTCCATGCCCTTCGCAAAGTAAAATGTTGAAGGAAATAGTTGTAGTTACAGTTGGGCTTGTTTTATGCATCAACATTGATAATAAGCCTAACAGTGTCTGTCATGGCAGGCGTTTTTATCACTTCGAAGGGAAGGTGAAGTTAAACATTGCTCACCTGTGAAGTCTGACTGATAATTGCTGTCCATTGATCTTTTTCTGCGTGTGACTGTATCTGGATGTATGGCCCACGAATCATTTTGCAGATGCCGGGTACTCAGGTCCTCCAAAGGTCTTTGTTCTGATGGTTGGCTCTGTTTTGAACTCCCCATGCGCTTGAGCTGGTTTGAGAGTAAGTGTCGTCCCACCATGCCCGTCACAGTTTCGGTTTGTCGGCCCTCACCGCTCATTTGGATGGCTTTTTGGCTATGAATGTCTAAAACATTAGATGCGCTGTGATTACCAGCCAGCAACGTGCTCCCAGTTCTAAGAGCGAAAAGTGTTGTAGGGAAGGTACATAAAAATACAAATATAACTATTTTTGTTGCCCGCACGCAAGACATCTCCAGTCGATGTTTCGCTCACATCTAGGTTGTTGCACCCCGACAACACCGATAGTCAAATCAACGCCACGCAATGCAGTACTGAGGTGCAATTACCATCACCTGGGAAGGCTTACGTTTCATTCAATCAGATCGTCCCCTAATGTCTAGGCCATCCAGTGCGCCTCTTGAGGCGTAAGCCTACTTCTTCACTTACAATGGACGACCAAATATCAGTTACATATCAAAAAGAAACATTAAAACTAAGAAATATGAAAGCCTGAGACTTGGAAGTATGCCTCACTCATGTAAAGAACAAAAATTAAATGTAGCCTATGCTCAATAGCATCTAATAGTAAGGTGGCTATATACATTTGAACAGCTCAGATGCAAAACCCTCTAAGTCCACTTTAAGAAGTAAGCAAACATTTTAATAATAATTTCCAAGGAATCTCTATCAAGCTACAATTTAAATACTATCAAATAAAAACAAATACAATCAAAAGAATCTAATTGGAAGTAGACTGATAATAAAGTTTATCGAAATTAAATAAAAATATTTATGTATCATCACAAATGTACTTAGAGGTTTGCATCTGAACTCGTAATTTGTTCATTTGTTAATCAGTTGTATGTATTGATATACTATTTGACTAGTCTTAACCTTTTGTTATTGATTTTAAAATCATTTTTATTCATAGGCAACATGCTACAAGATGTGAAATCTCTTCATCCTGATGTATTGTTTGAACCATTGACTGTATATAAGAGGTTTGAACAAGTGATTAATAGCTATTCTTGTCGGTCATTGAGATAAAGAACAAAAGAGCAAAATAAGGTAAAATAGTAATATGGTAAAATGGATTGATAAAAACATCAGTGCACAAATTAAGATATGAATAAGCTATAGCAGGTAATAAGTACAAAATCAATTAATATGTATAAGCCCTGTCAGTGTGCAGGTATGTGTATACAAGTCAGCATACTAGCCAGGAACCTCACCGCACGTCACTGCAGCATAGGCATAGCCATGGGTAGGCTGGGGTAGGCCTGTACCCACCCACTTGTGAATCAGGCCCACCCAATCAGAACTTGTTGACTGTTTAAGTTATAACAGTAACCTATGTGTTTTGGGCCAGGCCCGCCTGATTTTTTCTGAGCCCACCCATTTTATGATTTATGGCCACCCCCTGGATGCCAGTGCAGACCAACATTTAAGAGTGTGTCAATATAAGCTTGACATAAATTACCATGCCTGGTAAGGGCTTTGTTTAAGCTGTAGGATCACATATCAGGCTTTTCTCCTTTTAAACCGGCCACTGTACAGCAAAACTAGTGCTGAAGAGTGGTGAGCTGCATAAATGTACCTATTTTTTACAATGCCAGTTGAGATATAGAAATATTTGTACAGAATTTCAAGTAGTTTGGTTACTTGCATTTTGTCTTGGTGTAACTGATCACCAAACAAGTTAGTTGTGCAGAGTTATTTCAGAAGCACCTTGGGCAATGGACTGAGTTCCTGTAAGGTCCTGTGAACTACAGTTAACTAAAGACTGTCATCTGTGCTACAGGCCCAATATGTACAAACTTAGAACTGTCAGCAGTTACGTAGGATTGGTGTGCTCCATGACTCTAGGACAGCATGTTTTTCAAACCATTGCCAATGGATTTTTAGGTCTTGTGCATCTTAACCTATTGTCCAAGTGGACCTTCATCTAATCTTTTTGGCTGGTCATTTTAGTCCCTAAATTTATTTTTTTAAAGCACTTCTACAAACTGTTCAACGTAGCTTCCAACACAATACAGCAATAAACCATTTTTACCAGAAGCTTAAGAGGCACACAAAATATTTTGCAGTGTTTGCATTAGTCAAGTTGATCTTTAGGGATTTTGGAAAAACCCTTCTGTACACATAACCCAATAAATTCCAGTTCACATGCAGTCATTACAGAGAAACTCCAAATGCAGTCAAGTAATGCATCTTGAACAGTAAACACAAGACAAAAAATTACATTTAACAATTTTATTGAAAAAATGTAGGACATCAGTAGCTTCCCACACATTTTCTTCCTTTTTTTCCACCCAACTGAGACCTGGGCTACCACCTCTTAAATATACTAAAAAGGAAACTGTGGGTCCTGCTCAACTTGAGGCTGATGCCAGGGATTCTGCTGACCCTGAGGGTTGTGCAAGACATGCTGAATCTGGGGATTGTAAGAGATCTGTTCTTGTGGAGTAGAAGCAGGGGTTGCTGGGAGCTTAGGGTTTTTTGTGTCTGGTGTGGGGGCTAGTGACAAACTGGAAGCAAGTAGACGCAGCAAAGGCTTTGGGTACCTGTATTCAATGTATGGAGGCGATTGAGAAAATACTGGGAGGTTTACGTTTGGGAACTTCTGCTGATGAACCACCTTCTGACCAAAATTTGGGATGGTAGGCCTGAGAGCAAGCTGTTTAATTGGCTGATACCAGTTGAAGCCAAGGGGTGGTTCCTGGGGAAAATCAGGGATTGTAGTCTCACTTGGCTGAAACTCAGGGAGCCATTTTGTATCCCAAAGGACATCAGCCTCTGACTGCTGTGGGACCTGGACTTGGGGCTGCTGGGCAACCTGAGTTTTGGTTGGTTGCTGCTGGACCTGCCAAATCTCTGGCTGCTGAGGGACCTGCTCAAGCTTGGGCTGTTGAGGTACCTGAGCTACAACCAGCGGAGTCTGAATTTGGGACTGCTGAGAGACCGGAGCTTTGGGGGGCTCCTGGGGCACAATGGGGACTTGAGGAAAACTAGGCTGAAGCCAGGGGAGCCATTTTGTATACTGAAGGACCTGCCCAACCTCTGGCTGCTGTGGGACCTGCCCAACCGGGGCCTGTTGTGGGACTTGGAACACAACCTGTGGCACCTGGACCTGAGTTTTAGTTGGTTGCTGTGGGACCTGAGCTACAACCTCGAAAACCTGCTGAATCTGGGGCTGATTTGGGACCTGAGTTTTTGGTGGCTCCTGTGGCATCCCTTTTACATCCCAAGTGACCTGCTTAATCCCTGGTTGCTGTGGGACCTGCTCAAACTTGGGCTGCTGTGGTACCTGGGCTATAACCTGTGACATCTGGACTTGGGGCTGCTGGGCAACCTGAGTTTTGGTTGGTTGCTGTTGGACCGGAGCTACAACCTGCTGAAGCTGGGGCTGCTTTGGGACCCCTTTTACATCCCAAGTGACCTGCTCAATCTCTGCCTGCTGAGGGACCTGCTCGACCTGGGGCTGTTGTGGAACTTGGGATACAACCTGAGGCACCTGGACCTGGGGCTGCTGCGCAACCTGGGGAGACTGAATTTCTGGCTGCTGGGAGACCGGAGCGCTGGGAGGCATCATCTGGGACCAAGACTGGAAGAGATGCTGGAATGTTGGCTTGAACTGTGAACTATGTGGCATCTGCAAAACCTGTTGAACCTCTGGCTGCTCAGGGACCTGGGCTACAACCTGTGGAACCTGCTGAACCTGGGGCTGCTTTGGGACCTGAGTTTTTGGTGGCTCCTGTGGGGCCCCTTTTGCATACCAGGTGACCTGCTCAATCTCTGGCTGCTGTGGGACCTGCTCAACCTGGGGCTGTTGTGGAACTTGGTATACAACCTGTGGCACCTGGACTTGGGGCTGCTGCACAACCTGAGTTTTGGTTGGTTGCTGTGGGACCTGCTCAAACTTGGGCTGCTGTGGTACCTGAGCTACGACCTGTAAAACCTGCTGAACCTGGGGCTGCTTTGGGACCTGAGTTTTTGGTGGCTCCTGTGGGACCCCTTTTGCATACCAGAAGACCTGCTCAATCTCTGGCTGCTGTGGGACCTGCTCAACCTGGGGCTGTTGTGGAACTTGGTATACAACCTGTGGCACCTGGACTTGGGGCTGCTGCACAACCTGAGTTTTGGTTGGTTGCTGTGGGACCTGCTCAAACTTGGGCTGCTGTGGTACCTGAGCTACGACCTGTAAAACCTGCTGAACCTGGGGCTGCTTTGGGACCTGAGTTTTTGGTGGCTCCTGTGGGACCCCTTTTGCATACCAGAAGACCTGCTCAATCTCTGGCTGCTGTGGGACCTGCTCAACCTGGGGCTGTTGTGGAACTTGGTATACAAC
This sequence comes from Setipinna tenuifilis, assembly GCA_030347295.1. NCBI lineage: Eukaryota > Metazoa > Chordata > Actinopteri > Clupeiformes > Engraulidae > Setipinna > Setipinna tenuifilis. The sequence goes on along the minus strand of CM059281.1, from coordinate 20,223,605 downwards.
CTGTGGCACCTGGACTTGGGGCTGCTGCACAACCTGAGTTTTGGTTGGTTGCTGTGGGACCTGCTCAAACTTGGGCTGCTGTGGTACCTGAGCTACAACCTGTGAAACCTGCTGAACCTGGGGCTGCTTTGGGATCCCTTTTACATCCCAAGTCACCTGCTCAATCTCTGGCTGCTGAGGGACCTGCTGAACCTGGGGCTGGGCTACAACCTGTGCCACCTGGACTTGGGGCTGCTGGGCAACCTGAGCTTTGGGTGGTTGCTGTGGGACCTGCTCAAGGTTAGACTGCTGTGGGACCTGAGCTACAACCTGAATTTCTGGCTGCTGGGAGACCGGAGCATTGGGAGGCATCATCTGGGACCAAGACTGGAAGAGATGCTGGAATGTTGGCTTGAACTGTGAACTGTGTGAACATGTTTTGCAGATGCCAACCTCTGGCTGCTGTGGGACCTGCTCAACCTGAGGCTGTTGTGGGACCTGCTCAACCTGAGGCTGTTGTGGGACCTGGGATACAACCTGTGGCACCTGGACTTGGGGCTGCTGGGCAACCTGAGTTTTGGTTGGCTGATGTGGCACCTGAGCTACAACCTGTACAACCTGCTGAAGCTGGGGCTGCTTTGGGACTCCTTTTACATCCCAAGTGACCTGCTCAATCTCTGCCTGCTGAGGGACCTGAGCTACAACCAGGGGAGCCTGAATTTGGGATTGCTGAGAGACCTGAGCTTTGGGTGGCTCCTGGTGCACAAGAGAGGCTTGGGGGGAAATGGGCTGAAATGAAGGGAGCCATTTTGTATACTGAAGGACCTGCCCAACCTCTGCCTGCTGTGGGACCTGGTCTGCAACCTGTGAAACCTGCTGAAGCTGGGGCTGCTTTGGGACCCCTTTCACATCCCATGTCACCTGCTCAATCTCTGGCTGCTCTGGCACCTGCTGAACCTGAGGCTGTTGTGGAACTTGGGATACAACCTGTGGCACCTGGTCTTGGGGCTGCTGGGCAACCTGAGTTTTGGTTGGTTGCGGTGGTATCTGCTCAAACTTGGGCTGCTGATGGACCTGAGTTTTTGGTGGCTCCTGTGGGACACCTTTTACATCCCAAGTGACCTGCTCAATCTCTGGCTGCTGTGGGACCTGCTCAACCTGGGGCTGTTGTGGGACCTGGACTTGGGGCTGCTGGGCAACCTGAGCTTTGGTTGGTTGCTGTGGGACCTGCTCAGGCTTAGACTGCTGTGGGACCTGAGCTACAACCTGAATTTCTGGCTCCTGGGAGACTGGAGCGTTGGGAGGCATCATCTGGGACCAAGACTGGAAGAGATGCTGGAATGTTGGCTTGAACTGTGAACTGTGTGAACAGGTTTTGCAGATGCCAACCTCTGGCTGCTGTGGGACCTGCTCAACCTGGGGCTGTTGTGGGACTTGGGATACAACCTGTGGCACCTGGACTTGGGGCTGCTGGGCAACCTGAGTTTTGGTTGGCTGGTGTGGCACCTGAGCTACAACCTGTACAACCTGCTGAAGCTGGGGCTGCTTTGGGACCTGAGTTTTTGGTGGCTGCTGTGGGACCCCTTTTACATCCCAAGTGACCTGCTCAATCTCTGGCTGCTGTGGAATCTGCTCAACCTGAGGCTGTTGTGGGACTTGGGATACAACCTGTGGCACCTGGACTTGGGGCTGCTGGGCAACCTGAGTTTTGGTTGGCTGGTGTGGTACCTGAGCTACAACCTGTACAACCTGCTGAAGCTGGGGCTGCTTTGGGACTCCTTTAACATCCCAAGTCACCTGCTCAATCTCTGCCTGCTGAGGGACCTGAGCTACAACCAGGGGAGCCTGAATTTGGGATTGCTGAGAGACCTGAGCTTTGGGTGGCTCCTGGTGCACAAGAGAGGCTTGGGGGGAAATGGGCTGAAATGAAGGGAGCCATTTTGTATACTGAAGGACCTGCCCAACCTCTGCCTGCTGTGGGACCTGGTCTGCAACCTGTGAAACCTGCTGAAGCTGGGGCTGCTTTGGGACCCCTTTCACATCCCATGTCACCTGCTCAATCTCTGGCTGCTCTGGCACCTGCTGAACCTGATGCTGTTGTGGAACTTGGGATACAACCTGTGGCACCTGGTCTTGGGGCTGCTGGGCAACCTGAGTTTTGGTTGGTTGCGGTGGAATCTGCTCAAACTTGGGCTGCTGAGGGACCTGAGTTTTTGGTGGCTCCTGTGGGACACCTTTTACATCCCAAGTGACCTGCTCAATCTCTGGCTGCTGTGGGACCTGCTCAACCTGGGGCTGTTGTGGCACCTGGACTTGGGGCTGCTGGGCAACCTGAGCTTTGGTTGGTTGCTGTGGGACCTGCTCAGGCTTAGACTGCTGTGGGACCTGAGCTACAACCAGGGGAGACTGAATTTGGGACTGCTGAGAGACCCAAGTTTTGGGTGGCTCCTGGGGCACAAGAGAGGCTTGGGGGAAAATAGGCTGAAACGAAGGGAGCCATTTTGTATACTGAAGGACCTGCCCAACCTCTGGCTGCTGTGGGACCTGCCCAACCTGATTCTGTTGTGGAACTTGGGATACAACCTGTGACATCTGGACTTGGGGCTGCTGGGCAACCTGAGTTTTGGTTGGTTGCTGTGGAACCCGAGCTACAACCTGTACAACCTGCTGAACCTGGGACTGACTTGGAACCCCTTTTACATCCCAAGTGACCTGCTCAATCTCTGCCTGCTGTGGGACCTGCTCGACCTGGGGCTGTTGTGGAACTTGGGATACAACCTGAGGCACCTGGACTTGGGGCTGCTGCGCAACCTGGGGAGACTGAATTTCTGGCTGCTGGGAGACCAGAGCGTTGGGAGGCATCATCTGGGACCAAGACTGGAAGAGATGCTGGAATGTTGGCTTGAACCGTAAACTGTGTGAACAGGTTTTGCAGATGCCAACCTCTGGCTGCTGTGGAATCTGCTCAAACTTGGGCTGCTGAGGGACCTGGGCTTCAACCTGTGGAACCTGCTGAACCTGGGGCTGTTGAGGAACTTGGGATACAACCTGTGGCACCTGGACTTGGGGCTGCGTTGGCAACTCCTGTGGGACCCCTTTTACATCCCAAGTCACCTGCTTAATTCCTGGTTGCTGTGAGATCTGCTCAATCTCTGGCTGCTCTGGCACCTGGACTTGAGGCTGCTGGGCAACCTGAGTTTTGGTTGGTTGCTGTGGGACCTGAGCTACAACCTGTACAACCTGCTGAAGTTGGGGCTGCTTTGGGACTCCTTTTACATCCCAAGTGATCTGCTCAATCTCTGGCTGCTCTGGGACCTGCTCAACCTGGTGTTGTTGTGGAACTTGGGATACAAGCTGTGGCACCTCGACTTGGGGCTCCTGGGCAACCTGAGCTTTGGGTGGTTCCTGGGGCACTACATGGACTTGAAAAGAACTAAACCGAGAACTAGGGAGCCATTTTGTATTCTCAAGGACCTGTCCAACATTTGGCTGCTGTGGAACCTGCCCAACCTGGGGCTGTTGTGGAACCTGGGCTTCAATCTGTGGAACCTGCTGAACCTGGGGCTGCTTTGGCAACTCCTGTGGGACCCCTTTCACATCCCAAGTCAACTGCTCAATCTCTGGCTGCTGTGGGACCTGCTCAACCTGGGGCTGTTGTGGGACCTGGGATACAACCTGTGGCACCTGGACTTGGGGCTGCTGGGCAACCTGAGTTTTGGTTGGCTGGTGTGGCACCTGAGCTACAACCTGTACAACCTGCTGAAGCTGGGGCTGCTTTGGGACCTGAGTTTTTGGTGGCTCCTGTGAGACCCCTTTTACATCCCAAGTGACCTGCTCAATCTCTGCCTGTTGTGGGACCTGCTGGACTTCGGGCTGCTGGGCAACCTGAGTTTTGGTTGGTTGCTGCTGGACCTGCCAAACCTCTGGCTGCTGTGGGACCTGCTCAAGCTTGGGCTGCTGAGGTACCTGAGCTACAACCAGGGGAGCCTGAATTTGGGACTGCTGAGAGACCGGAGCTTTGGGTGGCTCCTGGGGCACAACAGGGACTCCAGGGAAACTAGGCTGAAAACTAGGGACCCATTTTGTATACTGAAGGACCTGCCCAACCTCTGGCTGCTGTGGAACCTGCCCAACCGGGGCCTGTTGTGGAACTTGGAATACAACCTCTGGCACCTGGACTTGGGACTGCCGGGCCACTTGAGTTTTGGTTGGTTGCTGTGGGACCTGAGCTACATCCTGTGAAACCTGCTGAATCTGGGGCTGCTTTGGGACTCCTTTTACATCCCAAGTGACCTGCTTAATCTCTGCCTGCTGAGGGACCACCTGTGGTTGAGGTTTTTGCTGTGGGATGCGGGATAGTGTCTGGAGGACCCATTTTGGGACTTGAGACTGGTGGATTAGTTGTACCTGAGGCTGCTGCAAAACTTGTGAAGTCTGTGGGGTCTGCTCAACATGTGGCTGTTGTGGTACCTGTTGAACTTGGAGCTGCTGGGGTTCCTGAGATTCCTGAAGTGGTTCCTGGGGCAAAAATGGAGTTTGAGGGGCACTAGTTGGAAAGACAAAGACCTGTTTTTGTTCTCCAATGACCTCTTTAACCTGGTACTGTTGTGGACCCTGCTCAAGCTGGGGCTGCTTTTGGGCAGTCTGTGGGACCTGCTGAACTTGGTGCTGCTGTGGAGGAATCCATGGGCCCTTGCTGGCAGACTGGGGGGCATGTTGAACTTGAGGCTGGTGTGGAGCTTGGGCTGCAACATGTGGAATCTGCTGTTGTGGGACCTGCTCAACCTGGGGCTGCTTTGGGGGCTGCTTCACCTCAGACCAAGGCTGGGGTCTCCATAGGACCTGGGGCATCGGTGGAGCTTTAAATGGTTGAGGGGTCCAAGAGGCACTGGAAACCACCGGATTCTGTTGCTGTGGAGACTGTGGGACTTGTGGGGCAGCAGTCTGAGGAACAGATTTAGTCTGAGACCAAGACACTGGGATGTCTGGAACTTGTGACAATTGTGGTTGAGTAGGAGGGTCTGCCTCCACTGGGAAAGTAAAGCTGCGGTATTTTTTCTCAAGAGGCAATTGGTCAGCAGGCTCTAGGGTAGGCTGTAGTTGTGGCTGAGCATCTTTAGTTGGCTGGGGATCTACAGGTGCAGACGGACAAGACAGACTCATGTCCTTTTCCTCTGACTGGAGATGCAAGGTATGAAAGCCATCCTGTAAAACAAAATGGAAAAAAATCATTAATGATTAATGCATGAACTGACTGCCAGGTCATTTCAATGGCATTAGTCCATTGTGCATCTTTTGTCAGTAGACCACATGCAAAGTCATACAAACCTTTAAGTGGACCCCTGATATTCATTTTTGGAATGTATTCAAATAAAACATGCCTAGATATTTCAACTAGTCTTATTGCATAGCATATTAATGCTAAAACAATGGTATCCATGAACTCTAGGTTACAGCTAGTTATGATCGTGCACCACACTTGTCTTAACCACACATTTTTAGGCCAATGCATGGTCCGTCATAACTGTTGTCTCAGGGTACAATTTAAGTAACTCATAGCACAAAGATGGTAGTGCAAGTGTTGAATACTCATTTACAATAATCATTGGGCTAAAAAAAAAATAGGCTAAATATCATTTCAGAAATTTTAAGAAAAACTGGTAGATGACCTTTTAAGCTTTTGTAACAGCATTGCCTTACAGACTGGCATACATTTTGCATCTTAAAGCCATTTTCTCCATGTTTTCACCTACAAAACCTCGAATATCCAATTTAAATAAGGATGTCTGCAACAAGTTTGTATCCAACAAACTTCATATTGGCCATCTGAACAGCAGTCCAATGCAAAGCAGTCACTACGTTGTGCTGTAGGCACAGTTTAGATCACTTATCTTAAATTTAAGCAAGGCCCAATCACGACCTCAGTGAATAAAGCAGTCATGTGCAAAGCTAAATGAAGATAAGGCCACTCTGAAGTGGGGTGATTGGCAGGGCTAAAGTGCAACTCTATGGGGAGGACCATACATGTGAACATTAGTTTGCGACTGATGTCAGTCAGTCAGTCTTGTCCGGTTAAAAGTGCAACTGTCTGAGAAGGTCAACACCCAAAATGTATGTTGTTCAGATCAGAGCCTGAGGTTGAATAGTATACCAACCCAACAATCTTGGGTCAAAGGTCATATTTAATGTCATGCAATACACCTTAAAATATAATGACTGCAGCAACAGGGGTCCATATTGATTCATTTTGCAATATTTTAATTAGCCATCGTTTACTAGTTTATCAGTCTATTAAGTAATTGTTGGATAAAAGTATCTGCTAAAATAAGTCATTGTGCAGTGTTCATCATCAAGAGGACACTCAGCCACAGAAATGAAGTCATACTGTACCTCTTCAGTCATCCCACAGCCATCGAAAGAAGCTGAAAGAGAGAGCGTCCCCGGAGAGTGGACAAGGTCAAATCTGCACTGCGCCGGTGCATTACCCAATGGAGTCCACTGGCCATTCACTAATAAGCACAAGACATTGACATTAATGTCACATGCATGTGAAATGAAACATTAGACTAAAGTTCAAAGGGTAGTGTATTCAGTAGCAGTATTTCACTTCTAGCCTCATTCCCTGGCTGTTTATGGTTGATACAGAGAGTGTAAAAAATGCTGCCCAAGTGTAGCTTGGTAAACCAGCCCCTCATACTTCACCTTGTTTTGTACAGAGGGTCTTGTGGAACATTTTTCCCTGGAGGTGTGGACTCTGGGTAAAGGCAGATCCAATCTTGTATAAATTTCAGCAAACATTAATGTGAAGGAAGTTACAAAGCCTTCCGTAAGGTAATGGACCAACAACTAACGCTCACAAACTGGGGTCTGTTTTGTACAGAGGGTCTGGCGCTGACATCATTCAAAGTGAAGCACAAGAGACTGGTTCACCAGGCTACCCCAAGTGGTCACTGAGCTTAATGTCATTAAAAGCTAAAGTTTAAAGCAATCCTGTGTAAGACTTTGTCCCCACCACCATTTCATATAGTGGCAAGGCTGCAAATCACAGTGAGACACATAAAACCTGTATTTTCCTCATGTTGCCCTCCTGTTGGTGCCTATACTCTTAAACTCAATTTGTAAGAATAAGTACACTACTGAGTAACTGCCTCAATCAACAAACTGAACAGGTCTTGTGAACTTTAAATTGTGGTGTGCCATTTTGATAAGCAACTCAAAATTGCACAATGTGGTTGCAAAGCACCTTATCATGCAAGTACTCTGACCACAACACCAACCTAAACTTTCCAAAACGGCATACAAATTCCAGGCATTCTATTAGATTAAAGACTATTAAAAAATGAGGCTTGAAGTGAAAAATACTGGAAATAACTTAAAGCGTTTCATCCTTTAAAGTCTGCCAATTTGCCAAACAATAAGCCTTGAGCTAATGCACTGTTAAAACAGCTTAAGCCAAAACTGCTTACCATTTGCAGAGAGCTTTTCTTCAAGTTTCTCCCCATAGAACATAACTCGCATTGAGTGTCGAAAACAGATGATCAGAGGGGCTTCATCCCTAGGGCATGCGGCTTCTATGGGCCTTCCATACCAACGCAGGTTGAGAACATATGCAGAACCCTAGGGGGAAAAAAAAAAAGAAAGATTGTGACGGTGCGAAGGTGGGCACATCTAAAACTACTCTCAGGTACCAGCCAAACGAAGCAAACTAGGAGACAAATCAGCTACACACTATTTAAAGTATTAAAAAGACAAAAAGAACCTTGAAACTTTTTTTCTACATTTATTAAACCATGGAGCATAACACAAAACTAATGCATACACAATTCTTCACTACCAGTTATATATATATATTATTAATTTAAACTGTAGATTGTCATTCTGGCAATCACTGTTTATGCTTAATCCCAAACAGCCAGTTTCTGCATTTCTCCCTATATGCCTCTATTGGCAATTACTGGCACGGTACTGGTTCTGAGTATAAATCAACTGAAACATGCAAACAAATAAAAAATAAAAAAAAGACAGGAGAAAGGAAAAAAAAAAAAAACACCAACCTGCGGTTGAACAAAGCATCCATCAAAGCGAGCTACCAAGACGACACCCTCATTTGAGATCTTCACAAAAGTTTTGCACTGAGGAGGCAGTTCAGAGAGGAGAAGGGGCAGACCATCCGCTACAAACAAAGCAGAGCATTACGTTTAGCCCGTCAGTGTAAGCTTAATTATAATGATTACGGTTGAATAATTCTTCATAACAACTGCTAGTATGTGACAAATTCAAGGCAACTTACGTGCAAAAACATGGAGGTTTTCATCGTCATCCACCCCAATTTTCACATTGATTGAATGGTCCCCACAAAGAACCTCTGGGTCCTCCGGAGGGAAATTCCCCGACTGCATCTTTGCAAGGTACTGCTTGTAAGCAGCCTCGATTTTCGCATGAGTTCTGGAGCCGGCGGTGCTTCGTGCCTGTCTGGAAGGCCTACCTCCATCATCATAATCAATTTCGCTTCCAATCTCCCCATTCTTCCACAATGTGTCGACTTGTGACAAGGATTTCAGCGGATTCTCGACAGACTGGAAACACTTGGGGAAAACTGCAAGGAAAAATACTAAAAGGCACACCACGGCACCGTCGCAGGGTATGCGTTTCATTTTGATAGCCAGCTTAGATCCACATGAGGGATGTAAAACCGTTGAAACACCCAACAAAATCAGCCTACCAAGCTATCCCAGGCCACACCTGGACTAACGGCGATAACATCGAGGGCTGTTTAAGTAGGCTACTACTACTTCAAACGTTTCAATCAATTACAGGTGGCATAATTATTCTTGGACCAATCACGGTTAAGTAGGCCCAAACTGCATGTTCTTCTTGGGGCAAACTGTGAAAACGTAAATTCTATATTAAAAAAAAAACAGTAGCCTGAAGAAATTACACACATTATATTTCAGTCAACTTTTTTTTGGCGCGTGTGTGTTTTAAATGCCTGTTAAGAATGCAGTCTCATCGCTTTGAGAGTCGCTTTGATTCATACACAACATTGTCCATCTACTAACGCAAACTTCTCCCTTTAAAACAGTGACTTGTGATTGGTCCGCGTTTTTTTATTTCCACCCAGGTCTACCAATAGACTTGCTCAGGCATGCGCCAGGAACAGCGGTGGGAGGGACATAGGTTACAGACTTTCAGGCAGGTGTCCCATACAACTCAACCAGCACATGCGGCAAAGACTCAAATTAGCCGATGCGTCTTTTCAGACTGCTGACGAAGAGCTGGGGGTCTGCAGTAGAAATATTGTCGCGCTGTATGGCTTTTTGAATGTAACTAGCCTAATAAAGTAAAGGAACAGTAAGCTATTCAGGTGATGCTAGCTAGTATAATATTCCGTGCGCAGTCTTAGTTGACGGGGGTTGTGTGATTTCAGTGCGTCAGACGTCTATGAAATATGGATGAAGAAGGACTATAGGAATGAGGTGAAATGCCTGATCTGAGCCACGCTAACTAAGAAGCCGAAGGTTGGGAAATACTGTAAAATCGGGAAGCTCGTCGTGGACTCGTTCATTTGAGAAACTCAACAGTATGGCCAAATTTAAATAGCCAAGACTTAATTGTTTAATTCTTCACGCACCACTTTGCTTAAACGTTATTTTTGTCCGGGAATCATCTCGCCGTTTTGGCCGTTATTTCAGTGTTTAGATTAATAAAATAACGACCTGACCACAGATGATCTTGAAGGTCTGGCCATGGAATACGCAAGGACTACTTAAAAAAAGTAAGTCCTAAGTCCACGGGATGGGTGGGGTTTCAATGCAGCAAATGGGAGAGGAGGGAGGGGGGCGCAGGGAAAGTGCTACTGATGCAAGGGATGTCGCCTCTGAGCTGAGTTGGTGGGGTGGATTTATTTATTTCGGAAATCGAGACTCGTTCATAAAAATCTGCAGATCCTTGAACAGGTAATGATTTCTAAGGGCTACATTTACATAATTTGCCTTTGCGGTTACCTATTTGTGAGCGTTAGACTCGAAAAATATGTTATGCGGCGTTCACGGACTACCGGCGTCCTCCAGAGATTGATTCGCTAAAACATGAATGTCAAAGTTGGTGTATCTCTTGTACACATAGCAACACGCAGAAATAAGGCTACGTAGTGAAATATGTCCGTATACCAGCCTAAAAACCAGCCTGAAATTGACTTTGCACCATCACCGGCCTCCTTCACGGAGAAGTACATTGTCTGCAGCATGCAGCTGTCGCTGCAAAATCTATTTTAGGTGTTCCTATAGCCTACAGCTACGAGGCTAACATACAGTCCAGTAGCAATACGCTACTTTGATAATAATAAAAAAGTCACCGTGCCATCCATGACCTCAGCGTTACCTTAACAAAGCGTCCATCAATAGACTACATGACAGAGTGTCATTTGAGGTAGCCTCGTCTGTGGTAATTGATCTACATTCCAATGTGGCTAAACCTCTTAAGAGTTAAGTTCCTCTGTGCAAGGCTTCTGTTTTAATAAGAAAAAAAAACTCATAGCTTTTTTTTTTTTACAGAGGAGAGTATAACCTTATTTGTCTATCCCACCCATCATAAATAAATAATGGGTAGAGGCGACTGTGTATGTAGGGATCCTCCATGTTGGCTCTGTCTCTGGTTTCTGCATGATCATCAGTGTAGCCATGTCACGGGTGCAGTAATAACTTGTTTTTTTTTTCTTTTTTAACCCCACCCCAACCCCAACCACTCATCTTCTCTCTTTTACAGTGAGTATGATAAAGGCCCTTGCTGGAATATGCTTCCTTCATCTCACCACTATTGTCCTCCTCTTCATCGCCGTCATCGATGATGTGAGTGTCTCTCTGGAGTTAAGTGAAAGGTGGTAGTAACAGCAACATCAGCATCCTGGTTCACTTATAGTCACCCATGTGCTTGTTTGTGTTAAACAACTGGACAGCACAGTTGTGAAATTCAGTTTTGGGAGGGTAAAGAACAAAAAAAAGTTCTTGCTTTATATTGCCTCAGTAACTAAGTGGGAGATACATTGTAAAGTACAGTAGCAATAATGGATGAAGACCTCTTACATTATGATTCTGAGTAAAAAGAAGTTGTGGTATTGTATTACATTGCCTTGTAGTAAAAACGAGGTGCTACGTGTGTAGATTAAAAACATAGACAAGTAGAAATACCAGTAACAGAAATTTACTGTCAGCAATGTGCTTAAGGTTACTGTATTGTCAGGCTTGTCCAGAGAGATGGCTGGGCCCCTGAAAAGATCCAATTATTGGGGCCCCCCTCCCCCAAAAAACCCTGCCTGCTTTATTGAATTGAATGTTTATCCCCCCCTAATGGGTTGTCCCTGTGTATTGTAGTACATTGCACTGTGTTGTGTCTTTATGGTGTGGTATGGACTTGTATTGTGTGTTGTGTTGTGTTGTGTTGTGTTGCATGGCAGGCGTGGTGGTTCACGAAGAGCCTGTACTCTGACATATGGGGCCGGTGGGTGATGGCGCATGACGATGAGGTGTGGGTCTACACAGACCTGCCCAGCTCCTACCGGAGAGGTAAGACACTCCTCTCGTCCTCCACAGCTGTGCAGGTGTTAGGAGTCAGGAGTCACCAGGTGTCCCCTGAAAAAAAGAACACCTGGGCAGCAGTATAGGGGCATAGGCAGTAATGATAAAATGGTGGTTACAGGTGGGCCTAGCCCAAAACACATATCAGAGAGGTAAGACACTCCTCTCCTCTCACCGCAGGTGTGCAGGTGTCAGGAGTCACCAGATGATCTGAAAAAAAGAACACCTGGGCAGCAGTATAGGGGCGTAGCCAGTAATCATAAAATGGTGATTACAGGTGGGCCTAGGTGGGCCTAGTCCAAAACACATGGATTATTTTGTATTACTAACAGAGTCAATCAAACGTCTAGAGCCTTCTGATTGGGTGGGCCTGATTGACAAGTACCACCTACACACAAGCTCACTCCAGCCCACCCATGGCTGTCCTGAAAAAGAAAGAAACTGGGGAGCAGTATAGGATAGAATATAGGACTAACTTAAATACTCCCCCAACCGGAAAACTCGAGCACTACAGCACAGCACAGCACAATTCTGACCTGAATATCTCTGATATCTCTGGACCTATATCTTTGGAAGCTCCTGCTTCTCCATCATCAGGTTAGAACTAAAGAAGCCATTTTTAATGAAAGGTGAACCGTCTCGAAGCTCCAAAAGTAGTCCAGTTGCTTACATACAACGTAGCTCTTTTAACTACCATGCCAGGAAAATATGAGAATCTTCACAGACACTGTATCAAGACTGCCCCGTTTGGGGCCTGGGGCCAAAGTTGGGCCATGACCAATTTTTTTTAAAGGATTTGGTCAAATCTTAAGGCACATTTCAGTTATTGTAACTTCAAGTTCAAATTCAATTTATTTATATAGCACATTTTATCCAACAGAAGCTGACCAAAGTGCATAAATAAAAAAAAAAACAATTGTAATGCAACATAAATGTTACGTTTTGGCCCACAAGACAACCCTCCACCCCAATTCATTTTTTGGGTCCTTTACTGAGAACAATTTATCAACTCCTGCTCTATGACATGATCTGTCTTCCTCCCTCCTCTGTCCCTTTCCTAGACTATCTGGGAGCGGTGCAGGCGTTTGCAGTGCTGGCCTGCATGTTTCTGGTCTTCTCCTTGTTTGCCTTCATCTACCAGATCTTCATGCTGGAGAAAGGGGAGAGGTTCACAATCACAGGAGTGCTGCAGCTCATCGCCTGTAAGTGTGTGTGTGTCTGTGTGCATGTGTGTGTGTGTGTGTGTTTGTGTGTGTGTGTGTGTGTGTGTTTGTGTGTGTGTGTGTGTGTGTACATGAGAGTGTTCATGGGCATGTGCATGGTTTGTAGATATTTTCCACTGTTATTTTTCTTTTTTTAAGATGACATAATGAAGAAATGCAATACAACACAGAAATAAACTCAGCAAGAATAGTATGGCATCTGATATGAATTTGTACTTACACTTACACATGTAAGTTTCATAAAAAAAACCTCCACTCAACTCTCTCTCTCTCTGTCTGTTTGTTTCTGTCTCTCTCTTCTGTTCTCTGTCTCTCTCTCTCCTTTTCCCTTTCTTTCCCTATCTCTCCCCCCTTTTTTCCTCTCTCTATCTCTCTTCCTGTCTTCCTCCCTCTCTCCCTCTCTCTCTCTCTCTATCCCTCTCTCCCTCCCCCCCCCCCCTCTCTCTCTCCCTCCCTCTCTGTCCTTCCCTCCTCAGGTTTCTGCCTCATGGTGGCGCTGTCGGTGTACACGGACCACTTCCACAGAGGGGAGACGGACGGCTGGTACGGCTACTCCTACATCCTGGCCTGGCTGGCCTGGCTGCTGGCCCTGCTCACCGGCATCCTCTACATCATACTCAAGAAGAAGATGGAGTAGGAGGAGGAGAAGATGGAGTAGCAGTAGGAGGAGGAGAGGCTTCATCAGAGATGGTAGACATGCCAAGAAGATACTTTGTGGTAGTTTTTGTATGTGGGAGAAAAAAGTGGGGGGTCAGTCCGGTGCTGCATGAAGGGGGGCGTGTCGTTAACGTACAGTATGGCTGACGATTTTACGCCTCGTTGCCTTGTGGTTTGTCCTTGCATGAGGGGGGGGGGCACTGATCCCCCCATGAGGATTTGTGTCACCCCCACCTCATGCGATTGTGTTTCCAGGAAGTGGTTCATCATGACGAATCTTAGCATATCTACCATCTTTGAGGACACTTTATCAAAGATGGTGGATAGGCCAAGATCCTTCATAACGAGCCACGTCCTGAAACCATGATCACAGGAGAGGGGTGGGCGAATCACCCACTAATGCTCCCCCTATGAACACACATGAACTACCATGAAGTATCTTGCTCTGCCTATCTGCCATGTTTGACTTCATCACAGGACGCATGTGTTTGCAGCTGAAACTGGGACGGACCCGGCATGGATCAGGGCCACATGCGGCAGGCCAGACATGACATGACATGACATGAGGCGAATTAGAACTATTTACTCATTCACTGTAAAATGAATTCCCTTTCGAGGCAATAAAGGTTTTATTCATTCATTCATTCATCATTCATACATTCATTGAAGTGCACTGTAAAGTGCCGTGAATTAGCCAACATGAAGGGCTCTGTTTAAAACCACTCCACTCATTCACTCTTTAGTGCACTACACTAGTGCTTTACACACAGGACAGTGTGATAGTTGGTTGCGTAGGATAATTTACTATTTCACGATATATACTAAAGGAGGGAGCATTTTGGATTTGTCCATAGTCTTGATAAGGGAAAGAATCTCATGGGCATGGGCCTAAATCACGAATGCTTACTCGTTTACTATTAAGTTTACTATGTTAGTGTAACTGACACATCGTACAGTGCACAAGTGTACATTTCGGATAGAGCCATTTGGACTCGATAAGATAAGAGCCAGATCTTGGCCACATCATCACAGGCTGCATTCTGTCCCAGTGTCAGCTGCATTATAGGAAAAAATGGGGGGGGGGGGGGGGGGGTGGTGGTCTAAGAGGCTGGGCAGATTTCGGGGGGGGGGGGGGTGGGTCCCTTAGGCCTTTATAAAATATCTCAGTTCTTGCTTCACCTGGGTGATCTTAAGCAGTGGGTTTTTTTTCGTTGCTATTTGCTCTACAAAAAAACATTCACGTAGCGCTTTGTTAGGACACCCTAAAGGCTCTGTATGTTAAAGAGGGACATAGGTCAAACTACTGGGGGGTACAATACCCCCCAATCAACACCTAGTACTCCCCCAAAGACACAAAAATAGCAGGGTTGGGGGGGCATCGACATATTAAAAACATAAATAGTGGTACCCCCCAATTTTGGAGGGGTACTTCACACTCTGAAGAGGGACCTCACTAAACATCTCCCCAACAGCTTCCCCTCCCTCTTTTCCCGCACCCTATTTCTTTCTATCTCTCTCTTTCTCGGTCTCTCTCTTCCTCTATTTCTCTGTCTCCGTCAATGTCAACTCCCCAGATGTACCACCAAATATGTAGTCATGTCTGCTCGCTCAAATGTCCCGAAGTTGGTCTTTTTTTCTTTTTCTGGAACACATACGTCTTTATTTTCTTGTGGTGCCCTTCTCTCCCCTGCACACACACACACACACACACACACACACACACACACACACACACACACACACACACACAAATTTGTAAGGAGTTTGATGTAATTAGATGTGACTGAGGCTTGGTAATTTAGACTAAAATAAGTTATTCTGCAGTGTGTATGTGTGAATGAGAGGCTTTGCTAAAATGTTGCCTATATTTTGCACTGACGGGCTTACTTGGATTACTGAAAACAGAGGTGGAAAAGAACTGTGCTCAGAAAGTCTAAAATATATATATATATATATATATATATATATATATATAATAAAACAAGCAGTTTGTGCCAACCAACCAGCACAATTAGGATAGAGACGGCGCAATCACACAATCAGCTGACTCCATTTTGTGTGTGTCCCAACACCCGACAGGAGCCTTTTGACTTTCTGAACACACACACTTTCACACCTCTGTTGGTAGCGTACTGATGTCAAAGAATAATGCTAGCAATGGTGCACTTTTTGGCAACTGTTCACAATAGAGCACCTTTTTGCCAACTGTTGGCAATGGAGAACTTTTTGGCAACTGTTGGCAAAGGAACACTTTTTGGCAACTGTTGCTGGGTGTCTATTTTTGCCAACTGTTGGCAATGGAGCTCTTTTTGGCAACCGTTGGATATAGAGTACCTTTTTGGCAACTGTTGGCAATGGAGCACTTTTTGGCAACTGTTGGCAATGGAGCATTTTTTGGCAACTGTTGCTGGGTGTCTGTTTTTTGCCAACTGTTGGCAGTGGAGCACTTTTTGGCAACTGTTGCTGGGTGTTTGTGTTTCTGCACTGCAACGAGAGACTCAAAGTAAATCACATGGACACTGTGAGGTAGAGAGAGGAAAAAGGAAGATGACGTCAAAAAACATGAAAAAGAAAAAAATTATGTACAGAATATGTTCTATGTAAGTATGGTAAATAACAACAGAGTAATCTATTATGACAGAGATATATATATATGAACTCACTTATTATTGTCAATATGTAAGTGAAATGCTGACCCTTATGTACATGCTAAGAGTTTTTTTTAGATGAAGTCGACACATCAGATTGAAGTCAACTCTGTGCCCACTTCACAAACTCACACTCACCAGTGCATGGAGAGCACTGGCTATGTCGGCTACCAGAGGACCAGAATCCCAGAATCATATTCCAATTTTTTTGTCATTTTTAACATTTTATACTTTGTTTACAGTTTGTTTTCTCCTGTAATTAAAACAAATGTATCATAGTTGCACAGCTGAAAGAAATGTACAAAAGACAGGCACATAAGGTCATTCTGATGGTGAATATGATCATGGATGAAGTTATATTTTGAATGGGTTTCTACTATCAGACAAATGTTTTTTTGTTGTTGTTGTTGTTGAATGTTGGAAGAATTAATTGGCCTATAGGATTTGCTATGAAGTGCCAACATAGATGCTTGAGAGGATGTACTTGGAAAAAGAAAAAAAAATAATCAAAGAGTTTGCCAGGAGTTTACCAACTCTACTTTGCTTGTTTAGCATTTGCATTAGTCAAAAGAAGCATCCTCATGTGAGATTTTAACGTTTTTGGTTACTTGAATGTTTCTCAAATCTACAATAGACGAGCCTACCCCTGAGATTGCTCAGATTGTGTATGTGTAGGGAAAAACCCTCCTTGAACCACACAGCAGTGGATAGCACAAGTCTAGATTCACCACCTGCAATTATGGGTCATACTATTGTTGTCCCAGTGTCTGTACTTCATTAGGGGGCTCGAGTAGATCAGAGAGGAATTTTTGTCATTACCTCTGTCACACCAAATGTGTGGAATCATAAAGGAACTCAGACATCATGTCAATAAAACCAGTGAATAAAAACCCACACTTGTGCAGAAGTTTGTGTTTTTTTTTTTTCATTTTTCATTTTATTTTCCTATTTACACATTACATTTATATATTGATATTCTGCAGAAATAAAACTCCTCCAATAAATATATAATCTCCATAATCTTCACAGCTCAGCAACACAGCATCAGCTGAGCATCTAGACAAACAACATACATAAACACTGCGCACAAGGCACACAAGATGGTGGTGGGAGTCCTGCTGCTGCAACCAGGCAGCAGCATCACCCAGGGGCGGCCATCTTGTGTGAAATCTCATGATCTAACCACCACAGATGGCACACGTGTCTGTTTAGGGCTGAACACGGATAAAGGCAGATGTGGAATTCACACAATCCACCACAGCTTGCTTAGTGTGTTTCCCCAAACTTGACATTCCACAGACAACAATAAGAACTCTCGAGTGTTCCATCTGCACCAGACAGAGAGAGAGGCTGGAATGTTCCATTGTTCATGATTCTGTAGGGGGGGTGGGACGGAAAGGGGGAGAATGTGGAATGTAATATGCAGCTGGGATGGGTTCAACTAAACGCCCTGGCCAGAGGGGGTGATTCTCTCCTGCAGCACCAGATGGAGAAGGTGATTGTGGTCCGCTGAGAGGAGAGGCCTGGAAAGGGAAGCGAGTGAGAGCAAGTGAGACGAAGAGACAAATGGAGAAGAAGAGAGCAGAAACGTTTCACAGCAGAAAACACAGCAGACACAGAGGACACAATGGAAGAGAAGACCAGACACAATGAAGGAGTGAGGAAGGAAAGGTGAGGTAGAGGAAAAGTAAAACAAAAAAAGAAAACGAGAGGTTAAGAGGTGCACTGTTGAAGACGATAAGACACAAACAAACAGGTCACAAGTAAGGTCCTGAGACCTGAATGAGAACTACTACTACTCCTGGAAACCCAGAGGTGGACATCCCGTGTTCAGAAAGTAAAAGTCCTGCCACATATTAGTTCCAGCCAATTCACTCATCTAGCTGATCTTAGGACAAGCTAATTATTGAAATCACCTGTTGAGAGCACAGGCAAAAGGAATACATGGCAGGACTTTTACTTTCTCAGTCCGGTTTGTTCACCTCTGTGGAAACTGTGACTCATCTGAACAAAGCAACCAATCTGAATAATGAAGGGTGAATGTGGTGAACTTACCATAACTCAGTCTGCAGATATTTCAAGGATTCAATGTCCTTCTCCTGACAGGCCATCTAAAAAACAAAAATATGCAAAATCATCATCAGTCAATCTTGCTTTCACTCGTTTGGAAAAGGCTTTCACATCAGCATTCATTTAATTTGCATCTACTTTTATAAGCCAATTTATTCACTCGACTAGTGCCTTTTTACTTTTAAATTTACATTATTCATTCATGCATTAAAGGGTTTTAAATTTGAATTTAAATTAAATTAAAATTCTGCCCCAAACCAACTTGCAAATGAGACTGAATTATAATTTTGTGGCCGGCTGCAGATGTCTGCGTCAACACGAGGCGAGACTGTTCAGAAGTTCCCTCAAGTAATCAGATATAAGTGCAATAACTCCAGGAAATAAGTTGAAGAAAGTGTTTTGAATGTCCAGAAGCATAAGGGTTGAAACAGCTCCTAATGGCCAAGTGTCAAGTTAATAGCACATTCATTCTGTCTAGGTACCGGTACTTTTGTTTTATTAGAGGGAGCTAGGCAAGGATGTAAAAGCAAGAGAGAAGTTTTAATAATGTACATCAGGAAAAAAAATCCATCTCTTTCTGCCTTCTGATCTGTGTGTGCAACAGAAATGGCAAAACAGAAAGGCACTGTATGAGTGTAGGGAGGTAGACCACCTAATGTTTCCATTCACTGTGTGTGGTACATGATTGAATAGAAGTTTTTATAGCCCTGTGGGCTGTCACAGATTATGTAGTTTTGTTTTGTTTTGTTTTTGTTGTTAGCAGGATCTAATGTATTCATAGCTGCTGAGATGAAAAGTCAATTCTAAGTAATACAACAAAAAGATCTAAAGTGCATTTTTTAAGTGGTTCTTCGAAAATATATTTCTTACCCCACCTCCAATCATAGAGGACTCACCAAAATACTTCAGCATCAGACATTAAAATGCAATTTCGACCTTATGTCCTAAACTCTGGCATGGCACACTGGAATTGAGAGCTAATTGGTATAATCAAGCATGCGTTCCCAATACATTTTTAAAACATTATTTCATAGATTGCATTACTTTGTGCACTTACCACAACAGACTGGAGGAGCAAGAAGACATTTTCTGGGAGGAAGTTCACTGATGAGAGACAAAGACCAAGAAGATGATTATGCCAGAGCCCGTTTGTAGACAGCCTGGTCACTTCCTACAAACTCTCACTGTGTGGAAACTGACCAACACTTTATTTCACCGTTTGGCAATTCTACCAGTGTCATTATTTTACTAGTGTTGTACATTTTCCAAAAATATATTATGCAAGTACAGCACTAGTACATGATATTACATATTGTTACACAGGTTGTACCACCGTACCAAATTAGGTAACTACATTCTACGCACTTTACGCCCCCCTCCCCATGCACAGTTTTAGACAAACAATCACCAATTTCACTGCTTGTCCTACTCAATACAATACAAAACAATAAACCAGCCTTGTGTCCTTGTAGGTAGATATATTGTAACACCGCACTGTAAAAGGAAGTGTCACCCCCCATAGGTGTACTGCAACCAGTTTTTCAGGTAAATGGGGGCAATACACTTGTGGAGGTAACTGGGGCAAAACACTTGTGGCCAGTGTGGCTGAGGGCAAATACACTTGTGGAGGGGTGGCTGAGGGCAAATACACTTGTGGCGGGGTAGCTGGGGCAATACAGTTGTGGAGGTAACTGGGGCAAATACACTTGTGGAGGTAACTGGGGGCAATTAGCCTGGCAATACACTTCTGGTGGGGTGTCTGGGGGCAATACACTTGTGTTGGGGTGTCTGGGGGCAATACACGTGTGGCGGGGTGGCTGTAGTTGCTGCTCACCTTGGCTGTGTGAGTCGAAGGACTCCCAGGCGTAGCGCTCCAGCGTCTGGGCATGCTCAGGAAGCAGCTTCTGGGGTGGCGGCTGAGGACAGCCAATGGGAGCAAAGAGATTAGTGATTATTACTCATCAGTCACCATCAAGTTGATTTATTTCCATACGTAGGACGTGTAATTAACACACATGTAATTAACAAACATGTGATTAATGAACATGTAATTAACACACATGTAATTAACAAACATGTAAATGACACATTTAAATAACGCAAAGTAACATTTATTGTATTCTATGTTGTAAATATTCTACATACTTGTCTGCACTGAAGAAGGCGCTGCTTTCAATCCCATTTAACATGTGTATAGTGTACATTGTACATGTGTATATAGTGATGATAAAAGGCATTCTATTCTATTCTATTCTATTCAAGGTTGACCCAAAGTGCTTTCCAATTGTCATCACCAGTGCCACCACCATCACCTGAGCTTACATGTACATGCACTTCAGCCAAATCAAAATGTAATAGCTTAGCAAATAGCAAAATGTACAACAGTCATTCTACCATAATACCGTTTGATACGATAGGGAGGCAAATTTACATTATTTCTTTTTTTTATTAATTTTATTTGTTAGGGACTGTGTACAGTTATTAGCATAAATGTTTCATTTGATGCACTGTACCAGAGTTAGCCTTAGGCTAATTTACATCTGCAGTCCCCTGGCAGGGCACACTGTTCTTTTTTATTGTTTTAATACTTAATATTCAATAGGAGGTTTATTTGTACGGTTTAAATGCAAGTGTTTGTTTACATGTTTGTTTGTTTGTGATGAGTGAGACCCACCTCTAGAAGCATGAGCAGGAGCACTCTGGAGATCTCACACTTGGCCATGAGGTCCATAAACGCCCCTGGAGGACATAGGAGTGCTTTAGCACACTAACCGTAGTACAGGAGTGAACATCACACTACCACCCTAAACATGGGTATTCTGATTCAGATATTCTGTGTCTATTTGTGGATGTTAACAAGTTTAGACAAATGAGCTAACTTGTCTTCAACCTACAAAAAGAAGTGCAGTTTCTTACGTTTCACCTTTTATCCAAAAGGCTTCTTCTCCAGAACTGAAGAAACCTTTTGGATGAAAGGTGAACCGTCTTCAACCTACAAAAAGAAGTCCAGTTGATTACAACTTAGCTCATTTGACTAACATGACCCGGATGAATGAGAATCTTCACAGACATACAGGAGTGCCTTAATACACTAACAGCAGTACATCAGTGAACATCATCCACCCTAAATATGGGGATTCTGATTCAGACATTCTGTGTCCATTTATGGATGTTAACGAGTTTAGAGCTTGTCAGCATGATGCATTTTGCATTTACACCCAAAATAGCTTATAACAGCAGTGAGCGAGGAACTGACTTGTGTTGAGACAAAAATCGCTATATATTTTTTTTTAAAATGAC
This sequence comes from Setipinna tenuifilis, assembly GCA_030347295.1. NCBI lineage: Eukaryota > Metazoa > Chordata > Actinopteri > Clupeiformes > Engraulidae > Setipinna > Setipinna tenuifilis. The sequence goes on along the minus strand of CM059281.1, from coordinate 20,202,155 downwards.
TACGTTTTAAAATAACATTTCAGGAGAAGGTTCCGACAGACAAACCAAGAGTTGTTAACTTCGCAAGCACACAAAAAGACTCTACAGGACAGGAGAGTGTTTTTCCAAAGCCAGTACATCACCTAAAGTCATCCGACATCGTTCTCTATCAGCGAAAGCTGTGCTGACTTCTCCCTCAAAATGGCACTGACAGGAAAACAATTTCAGGTAATGTACTGACTTTGGCGACAAAAAAAAATGGTCTAAATCTAATTAAACCCCCTTTGTGTCATGCTTTTATCCTAAAGTGATCAATTTTGACACTTAACTAGCCCAGTAATACAAGACAAGACAAGTTAAAAGTTAAATTTCCCCAGGAGAAGGGTTTTGTTTCCGTACCGACGGGCGTGTTGGTGCCGGGTAGGAGCGGCGCTCTCTCCTGACAGGCCAGCTGCATCTCGGACAGCACGGCCAGCGCGCCATCATAGTCACCTGTCAATCAACGTCACACACACACACACACACACACACACACACACACACACACACACACACACACACACACACACACACACACACACACACATTAAGGTCACTAAAGGATCAGCTGCATATCTGACAGCACGGCCAGCGCGCCATCATAGTCACCTGTCAATCAACACGCACGTACGCAGACACACACAGACACACACACACACAGCTGTATTAATGTCACTAAAGGCCATCTGCATCTCGGACAGCACGGCCAGCGCGTCATCATAGTCACCTGTCAACGTCACACCACACATGCACGCACGCGCACACACACACACACCTGTATTAATGTCACTACAGGCCAACTGCATCTCTGACAATCAACGTCACACCACCAGTGAGTGTATTGGCATCTGTACATACAGGTGATGATCCTGCATTGGTGCCTATACTGTGAGTGTATTAGCGTTTGTGTTAGCATGCGTACATACAGGTGATGATCTTGCATTAGTGATTGTACTGTGGGTGTGCTTGTCAGTGTAGTAGCATGTGTACTGTACGTACGGGTGAGGATCTTGCAGGAGGCCACCTCCCACTGCGACAGCAGGGACTCGATGGGCATCTGGGTCTGCAGCTCAGCCGCTCTCTGGAAGTGGATGATCGCCTCACCCGGTTTGTTCATCTCCTAAGGGGAGTGTGGGACACAGTTTGTGCATGTGTTTGTGTTTATGTGTGCGTTTGTGTGCATGTGTGCGTGTGTGTGTGTGTGTGTATGTATGTGTGTAGGGAGTGGGAAGAAAAGGAAGGTGGGACATTGTGTGTGTGTGTATATATATGTATGTGTGTGTTTGTATGTGTGTGTGTTTGTTTGGGTGTATGTGTGTGTGTGTTTGGGTGTATGTGTGTGTGTGTGCATACAAGTGGTTGAGTGTGTGTGTTCGTACAAGTGGTTGAGTGTGTGTGTGTGTGTGTGGGGGTAGGGAGTGGGAAGAAGAGCAAAAACATTTACATGGGAATAAAAAAAAACAATTAAATACTTGGCTCACTATCTGTTAAATTTACTTTCTACTTCCAGTTTTAGACAGAAACAAGCATTGTTATCCATAGGAGAGTTTATCTGGTGTTCTTAATTACAGCTGTGCTCCTAAGTGTACATATCCTGGCAGAATTGATGATTTCTTAACCATTTTTCAGAGGGTCATTTGGGTAGTTTCTGGTGTTTGACAATAAATGGCTTCAGCCAACCACTTACCATGAGTGAAAGAAAAGTGTTTGTTTTATCATTTATATTCTCTAAAAAATGGTTAAGAAATCATCAATTCTGCCAGGGTATGTAAACGTATGAGCACAACTGTATACGGCTCAAGGATATTCAGCTACATGATATTCCCTTTACAAAAATCCTACATGATCTAGCAGTGAATCACTGAGATGTTACCTTCAGAGCATTACCCAACTCCAGACACAGACTGGCGGCCATGACGGGCTGGTTCATCTCGATGTAAACCTACAGTGCAAGAGAGTACACGTCATCACCACACTAGGAGTCACCTAATATCCCTTACACACAAACCTCTTCAACCACAACTTTGATTATAACAAATCACTTCCTAAACATAGAGCACATGTATTTTGTGCATGTGTGTGTGATAGGGAAAAAAACAAAGAGATAAAACCAGTGTTTAAAACTTATTATAATTTATTAATATCTTATTATCATTTCTTTTTTTCTACCTAGGTCAGTTTCTAAAGAGGGAGAGGCAACTGTAATGCCAGAAATAAAAGAGTCATCCACAACGCTGCAGGAATCCACAGTGTTATGACCCTATGGGTCTTTGGTGTTTTGTGGCTGTTTTTTCTTGTGTGGTGCTGTGTTTTTTCCCTGTTTTATCTTGCACACAATCCTGCACATCTGAAATAACTGATGATGACTTTCCAAGGCCATGATTGACCCTAATTACTTGTAGCCTTCTACTGGTCCCGACTGGAGTTCTGGCCCTTGAACTACCTAACCATGACATAATTCGGGACAGTGGCCATTTCGAGAAAGCTATCGGTTTGGGGAGCCGTCTGCCGGGAGCTATTGGGGGAAGCGATTTGTCCTCACCCTATGTCGCTCTGAATAAGATCATCAGCTAAATGTAATAAAAACATATGGCAAACATAATGCAATTTACCTTTATGGCAAAGCTGTAGCAGTTGAGAGCGGCCTGCAGGTGCTCGTCGAAGCCTGGGGCCTGGAGTTGCCTCTGCTCCTGCTCGGCCTGCAGGAAGAGGCGGGCGGCGTCGGTGAGAGCCAGGGCCTCCCCCGGCGCGTTGAACAGGGTCTGCTCGCACCTACACAAAGGCGGTGGTGGTTGAAAGCAAGGCACCTCACCTCTGGTAAGTATGGGTCTTTGGAAATGATCAGGAGGAGCAGTGCAGGTTAATGGCAGTGATTGGCAGCAAAGCAGTAGGAGCAGTGAGACAGTGAGAGAGAGAGAGAGAGAGAGAGAGAGAGAGAGAGAGAGATAGAGAGAGAGAGAGAGATGCGGGATGCACATGCGAGATCCCCTTGTAATTCAATGTGTGTGTGTGTGTGTGTGTGTGTGTGTGTGTGTTTGTATAGACCTTTGCATGTGTAACGGATGCCAACTAGCACAGCTCGGCGTTAGTAAACCTACCTACTGACACCTCAAAAAGATACACTACTGATTGAGCTAACAGCACAGCTTTTAGCTCACTCTATAGCGCGGAGTTGCTGTGAAGTCGTGGGTTCGAGACTGGATCTGGACTGCACAGGAAGACCTCAGTTACACATGCATGTACATGATAATGTGTCCATACATACATATGCACTGGCATATGCATGTATGCAGGTTCATATGTATGTGTGTATTGGAAGGAAATAAAAAGCATGCACTGCATAGACTGGGGCATGAAATACGCATGAAAAAATGTTTTCCATATGAATAGAAATATTCACGGGCTAACATTTTTTTACATTCTGCGTGAAAATAAGACATCCACAGACACCGGTTTACAGTCATAAAGCAGGAAGATTAAATATGGCTCCCGTTTATGATTGCAAAGACACTTCATTAGCAGATCAGAAAAGTGCGTAAGCGGTCAAGGAAACCATCTGCTGCAGTCGTTGGGTTTGTACCTGACGTGAAGAGGTGAAAGGTGAACTTACCGAGCCATAGCCAAGTTACAGAACGCCGCATATGGAAGGCAGTCTTGTTGTTTCAACTCTTTGGCTAACTGACCTGATAAAACCAAAGTGGAGAAAGAGATGCTTTACAAAGGCTCTTGGGCTCTACATGATAAACCTAAAGATACCAGGTAAAAAGGATTCAAATGTATATCCTACTAATCACTGCCACGCAAGGTGTGACATTCTGATCTGACAGAACATTTCCAAACATAACAGCCTTCTGCATATAGTTACATTTGTTGCCAACACTTACCGAATTGCTCGCTCGCTTCAGCGACATTTGGTTTCCGAAGGAATCGCCTTTAACGAAAGAGTCATTTGGTTTATTTAATCAGTTTTAAATGACATGTAAGTCGCAGATATTCCACCAATGTAATTAATGCTACGTATTGTATTGTTAGAGCACATTAATCGTACATCAACATGCCAGCTAACTAGCATGACAGGTTAAAAACAAACGAAGGCCATGCGTTAAAATGGGCCAATCTGCAGCACTTCGATGGTTTTAATCTAACTATTCGGTATGACAAATACAAACCTTTAGCAAAGACAGTATCATAAGATCTTAATTCTGCAGGCGCAATCTAGCAATAACATTATAGTTATCGAGCTAGATGCTAGCTCTGCTAGGTTAGCTATCCTATTCAGTACATTGCGAGATGGTTAACAGACCATTGTTGGTGCGTTTTGGATTAAATATATACACTAAAATGTAAGATTTGGGAAAACAATGGTTAATGGCTATTCAAAAATAGGCAGAAAGGGCTTACTTTTTCAGTTTATTTGACACCGCTCGATAGCGCGTCAGGAAGTCTCCTTCGGCTGCCATGATTAATGACAACACAAAACACGCGGAGATGTCACAGCAAAACTCGCCATTCTATTGGATAATCTTTTTGTACGCACACTTGCCGTAGAGCTGCAGGCATTGTGCGTAATGTGCCGAGACCTTGCCTGCCCTGTCATTTCAAACAATGGACAAAGAACATAAAATCGTCTTTGGCAGAAATTATTATTCCCTCATGTTGTAATCATTCAGAGACAGACACATGAGTTGATATAGTTTATTTGGCAATGGCATATTGAAACCACAACAATGCATCTCTGTTCACAGTATAAAAGCAACAAAAAAGGCTAAATGTACATAACGTGGTTCTATCTTGATCAATAGGCTTAACAAAGAGTAGCCTTAGTGACATAGGCCTGGGTAAACGGTTACAGTAGAAATAGACTGACAATTCATTACAGTATTTATTCATCACACATTCTCATAGACAGATTCAAATATCCCATCCTCTGCAGCAGCTGCTTCCTCCTAAAATAAATGAAACAACACATCAGTTAGCATGTTTAAGATAATATAAGCACATTATCAGGCTACACTTATTATGGCCAGGACAGCCAAATCACAGTTCAGTGTGCCCTTTGTTGTACACGTCATATGCCCAGCTGCAACTGACCTCAGACTTCAAGGCTTCAACACTTTTGTTGTCATTGAACAGTTGCCCTTACAATGAAATTAGACAGCATTGCCACAGTGTGTCTGATCTAATCTGCGACTAAAGAATCTAGAAACACTAAAAGACTCCTCAGAATGTCAATAGGAATCACACAGAGACTATGAATATATGGCAGTGCAGGTTTGAAACTGTAGGATCACGTGAGATGAACCTGTTCTAATTGTGTATGTCTTGTTTGTGATGACTCACCTTTTTCTTTGATCTTCTCCTGCTCGATTTCTTTGACTGTGTCCTGCTGCTTGACACTGATGGATCCAACACATCATAAATCGATGCTGGGCGAGACTCCAGGGTCTGTGAGAGAGAGAGAGACAGAGAGAGAGAGACAGAGAGAGAGATACAGAGAGAGAGAGAGCGAGAGAGAGAGAGAGAGAGAGAGAGAGAGAGAGAGAGAGAGAGAGAGAGAGACAGAGAGACAGAGAGACAGAGAGAGACAGAGACTCTCAACATAAGTCACACTGTAAAATAGCACAAACACAATATATTTACACAATGTCACAGATCATTCTTGTGATATAGAGTTAAAAACACAAGCAGCTGTTAGACAGGCAGAAAAAAAATCCACAAATGTGCAGCAAGATGACTGGATCAGTACAAAGGTGAGGTCAACCATGGAGACAGATGAAACATTACTTTTTCTATTTTTTAAATAACCAAGTTGAAATAAGTTAGAAGGGCAGACAAGCAGGCAGTCAAACAAGCTTGACGGAATAATGACAAACCTGAGCTGAGCTATGACAGACAGAAAGACATACACCATACAAACAAATTTAGACATACAAGGAACACAAATAGAAGTAATAAACAGGTGATACCAACCAGGTAAACTCAGTCAAACATTAAGAACAATAAATAAAAATAAAAATAAAAAAGATCAGGTAAGTGGACCATTGGTGAAGTGTTGAAAGCCAGGGAGACAAGGTAGAAGAAGGGCAGTGACAGTCCCCACCTGGCCTGGTAAACCAGCCTGTCATACTTCAATTCATTTTGTGCAAAGGGTTTGGCGCTGGTCTCATTGAAATGGCTGGTTGTAGGCACAATCCTTCCTAGCCAAATCAGTGCATAGAGCAAGTGTTCGTGTTGTAAGCATTAGATGTTAGTCCGTCAGTTTACAGAAAGCTTCGTAACTTCCTTCACGTTAATGTTTGGGTAAAGGCAGATCCAATCTTTTTAAAATTTCATCAGAGTCCACAGCTCCAGGAAGAAAAACGTTTCTCAATACAGCACCCTCTGTACAAAACGAAGTAAAGTACGAGGCCCTGGTTTACCAGGCTAGTCCCCACCCACCGTATACACAGAGTTGGCGCCAGCCTCCTCATCTTCTCCTTCCTGTTCCACCAAGTCGCCCCTCTGACCCCCCGTGCTTCTCCTGGCAACGCTGACCACGCCATCATCATCGTCATCATCCTGTCCGTCTTCAGCCGCCTGGCTCTGCAAGCAGAACAAGACAACACAAAGTCACATGTCTGTGAGGATTCTCATTCATCCAGATCATGTTAGTCAAATAAACTAAGTTGTAAGCAACTGGACTTTTTTTGGTAGCTTGAAGACTTTTCACCTTTAATACAAAAGGCTTCTTCAGTTCTGAACTGAAGATGCCTTTTGGGTGAAAGGTGAAACGTCTTCAGGCTACCAAAAGATGAGCTAAATTACTTACAACTTAGTTTATTTGAACAACACAGTCAAAAACAACAATCACACACACACACACACACACGGTGAAAAGCTGCCATGCAAAGTACAAACCAGCACAACAGCAGGAATATGCCGTTCAGTGTGTTTGGTCAGGGTCACTTTAAGCAGGTCAGACCAAGAATGATTCCTCTACCTCCTTAGCCACTTATAGCTCATCTGGTGAGTCATATACTGTAGGCCATGTATCTGTGCTATTGTATAGAAATGTCTGCTAAATGTGGAAATGTAACTGTAAAACCAAATGAGCAAATCTAAGTTAACCCAGACTGATCCAAATCAAAAATCATAAAAATAACATTTCTTAGGCTGGCACTGACCAAACTGAGTTTCTGACCCTGGCTCAAAAGCACACACCACAATTTACAAGCTGTATGAAGATGCTACTAAATTAAACTATTTTGCTGACAAATTCTCATTGCCCAGTTAACCTAATGACTACTTCTGCATCTGATTTATGTTTCTAGAAGTGTCCTAGTTAGTAATCCTTTGTGATAAAAACCCATGTTTTAGACTGTAGGTGATGCATACAATATTTATGCAGCAGCCCTATAAGAATTTATCAGGAACTCTTAGTTTCTTTGTAAAGTTTAAGCCAAATTCGACTCAATGGGATATATATGTGACAGTACATGCAGTATTTATGCAGCAGCCCTATAAGAATGTATCAGGGACTCTTAGCTTTCTTTGTAAAGTTTAAACCAAATTCTACTCAATAGGATATACTACGTGTACTTACACGCTCACTTCTGCCTGCTGTAGAAGACACATCTTGCACAACCCGCCAACTTGTCACATGTTATTTTTTTTGTCTCCTTCAAGTTAAGAGGGACATTGGTCTATGTTAACACAACATACATCCGCTCTGCCTCATTCTTGTATGTGCAGGGTTTTTTTTTAGTCACTTTGAGTCAAGTGGCTATTTTAGTGTGTGTTGTGTTGTGTTGTGTTGTGTTTGCTGTTGCACTTCAATATGCAAGTTGGTGAGAAGTAGCATATTTAAATGCAAGGCACATAGAGTTTCATCAGTTTCCTGTCTGGAATCTAAATTTAGTGGATGGATAGACCATCACTTCACAGTGGTAACTCTAGTCAGTCGTCACTGTGATGTTTGTCTTTGTTAGTATGTGTGTTCAGTGCGTGTGTCTATGTGTTTGTGTGTCTGTGTGTGTGTGTGCGTGCGTGCGTGCGTGGGTGCGTGTGTGTGTGTGTGTGTGTGTTTGTGAGTGTGTGTGTGTGTACTGCTACTACTAGTTATTGGATGCCTAACTACAGTACAACTATGTGTGCCACTAGCTATTGTGTGCCTTAACTGACCATGTGATTAATACAGAAGCTACATCTCTACCTACCTGCCAAGAGTTTTTTCCCTAAGGATTAATTACATGTTAAATATGGGTAAGGCAAAGGTGGACAAACTGAGAAAGTTTATATATATATACACCTTCTCCCTGTGCTCCTAACACAGGTGACTTCACTAACTAGCTCATCTACCTGGCTGAAGAGTGGAGCCAATTGGGATCAACTGGTTTACTGAATTGGATGGAAAAATTATGTGGCAGGACTTTTTAACTTTTCGAACCTCGGATGTCCGCCTCTGGGGTTAGGCCGAGAGCCCTAGGAAGCCATTCCAAAAGATTTACTCACAGATTCGTAGTTCGAATTACACGGGGTACTGGGGGGTTTGGTACTCCCTAATCAAGAACCAGTATCCCCCAAAGAGACAATAAGGATAGCAGGGTTGGGGGGTACCAACATATTAATGTAAATTAAATAATGTGAAATGTAAAAGGTAGTGTTCCCTGTAAAAAAGGCGGTACCCCCCATTTATGGAGGAGTAATTTACACTGTGTACAGATGACACAAGGCCCACCTTGCATATGTAAATGGTTCCCAGAACACTGAAGATTAGGAAAAAGACAGTAACGGCAGCCACAGGAGCAACAACCTCGTCCTTTAGACCATGATATGTTTCTGTGAAGCCCTCATCTGAGAGAGGGGGGGTGAAGAGAGAGAGAGAGAGAGAGAGAGAGAGAGAGAGAGAGAGAGAGACAGGGAGGAAGGGAGGGGGGGAGAGAGAAAGAAAGAAAGAGAGAGAGAGAGAGAGAGAGGGAGGGAGGGAGAGTGGGAGGGTGGAGGGAGACAGAGAGAGCGAGAGAGAGAAAAGAGAGTTGAGTTTCATGTTTAGACAGTATTGAAACATTGACATTGAAATTGTACTCTCCAGTCGTGGCCCCTTGGATTTAAAACAAAACAAAACAAAACAAACAAAAAGAATAAATCACATTGACTCACACTGGCTCAACATACTTCGACAAGTAAGGCAAACTAAGTTGAATACTACAGTCTTTATAGGTCTGCCATCACAGTATGTCTAAGAACACTGGTGTTGTATCTGGTGTGTTTCGAAGGCCATGAGCGTGTAAGGTAGAAGGCGGTGAAGTATGTGGTAATACTGGTTTCCTATTGCTTAAGCAGAAACATGTTTTTTTTTACAACAAACAGCGAACTGGGGTTTTGCAAGTCAGTCAAGTCTAGGGGAGGGGGAAAGGTTTGACATCTTAAAGTGAGAGTGGCAGTTACAGTAGCAATCCACAACATAGCTTGGTCTGTTAATATACAGGACGGCCCAAAAATACGGGATACATTTTAAATGCTCAATGTGTGGTGGGAGTTTTACTTCCTGGAAGTAGGATGTTTACCTCTGACTGTAGATTATACAAAAATACACCGCAAAACATCCAGTGCTGAAATGACTCTCACGGAGATGATTTTAACACTTTTGATGATTTATATAGTTTAACACTTAATTAACGCTTTTCAAAATGTAAAAAGTAAGCTTGACTCTGGACACAAAAGTATGCTCTGGACACATTTTTCACCTCCAATTTTCAACCCTGAAACTTTAACACTCCAATTTTTGACGTGTAGGTGGACCTGGGATACGGGCCCATCCATACTGAGGTTGTGAACAGTCCACCTGTACTCTGTACTACAACCAATGTCACTACTGCTTAAATGGCACCATTTGAGCTTTATTACACTTTACATTGTGATTATACTTATTTGTATTATATATAAGCCCATTGTACTTTTTGTTATGTTTATATTGTTATGTTTGTCTTCATGTCTTCCTGTCTTGTTTACTAGATGTTTAATGTTCACTGTGGGCCTAGTAGGGAGCATTGCAATTTCAAATTCTGTGTAGTGTGTGCAACCTGTACATATGGGTTTTGACAATAAAACTGACTTTGACTTTTTGACTTTGACTTTGACTCACCCCGCACCCGTATGGCCAGGTAGATGTACTTCACGTTGGGGGGGTGCACGTATTTGCAGTGGTACTCTCCCGACTCAGAGCTGTGGTTGAAGTGCAGCACCACCTCCATGATCTCATAGTGCTCGCCTGGCTCAGAGGGGGGGAACACGGTGTACAGGGGTGTCACATGTCTGTCACCGTGGTAACATTCCAGCGTCGCCGCTGAGGTGTTGTGTGGCACGCCCACGATAAAGTAGAGGTGAACGTCGTGGCCGGCGAGGACCGCGTGCATCCGTTTGCCCTTTAAGACGATCCTTGCTCGACCTGATGGGACAGACGGACAAGGACTGTGAGTTGAAACATCGAGAGGACGAGGGAAAATGCTAACTTTGTTGAATTGGACTGTGTACAGTTAGTGCCATTTGCACTGGAGTCAAATGGATGGATGGATAGGTAAATGAATGCACGGATGGATGGATGGATGGATGGATGGATGGATGGATGAATGGATGATAGATAGATAGGTGAATGGATGGATGGATGGATGGATGGATGGACTGATGAATTGATTGATAAATGGATGGATGGATAAATGGATGGATGAATGGATGGATGGATGGATGGATGGATGGATGGATGAATGATGGTAACTGCTGGTGACTGGTGATGGTACCATTGATGTTGTTGTTGGTGCCATTTGCCAGTAATTTGGCATTGTCAATCATTTGCATTGGTGAAATTGCAACTACTGTATATGAAGTCTTGAAGTAAATTATCCATTTTAATTCACAATATATTTGTCACATTAAATACTACTTTAGTGCCAGTTTTTGTAATGCAGTGATTTGTCCATGCAGGATAACTGGCCCAGATCACCTTTTGATGTGATCGAACAGAGATATTTATTTATTTATTTATGAATGTTGTGACAACAAAATTATCAAACTCATGAAGGCTTGTGAAACACATCCTAATAATCACACATTACCTATTCTCTGTCAAGAGTGATTCATATAGTGGAACTGTCTGAGCTTTATTTAGATAAAACAAAAGAAAATGGCAAAAATGCTTACTAAACCAACTTTGTTATGTGGCAGTAAAGCATTCATTAGCAATTATTATTTATCTGTCTGTCTGTCTGTCTGTCTGTCTGTCTGTCGAATGATAAACCACTTAAAGATAAACTAAGAGTGTGTTGACGTTTCAGTTGGTCAGACCTTCTTCAGAGTACTGGCAGGAACAGTCAGTTTATCTTTAAGTGGTTTAGTTTAGCATTGAAGTGGGTTTTTTTTTTTTACCCGTTTGGTAAGGAGTGACACACTGTTCCTTTGTTTTCCCCTTAGTTGTGTCCAGTAATTAAGAAATCACCTGCAATACACCCCTCCAAAATGTACAGGCCTTAGTGTTTTCTGAAAACCAGAGGAAGAGCATGTTCTTGTGTTCACACTACAAGAAAATAAAAACTACTATTTCTAGTAGTTCTACTTACCTTCACTATGACCCAGCAGACAACTCAGGAACACAAAACATAGGATAGTCGTCCAGGGGGACATTTTAAGACGCTGCGCAGTCCTCTGAGGTCTGTCTCCTGTCTCTTGTCTTCGTTTAGTGAGAAATGAAGCAATTTCATTGCACACAGGGTGTGCAATGAAATGCTGGTGGACAAAAAAAGGGCACTTCCTCCTGAGAATTAAGACACACACACACCCACACATTCTCAGAGAGAGAGAGAGAGAGAGAGAGAGAGAGAGAGAGAGAAAAAGAGAGAGAAAGACATAGCCTCCCCACTTACAGACACATGTTCATGTTCAGTGCTCAGGGACACGTACACACACACACACAAACAACACACACACATACGCACACACACGCACACACACACACACACACACACACACACACCACTTCCTCTGGTTTCTTTCCCCTGATCTTGTCCACGTACTAAGACACAAGCCACGAGCCCGGTGGAAGTGCACTCATCGCTCAGTTGCAGTTTTATCGTTCCTTCTCACTCTTTTATTTTTTATTATTAAATTTAATTTCTGATGATTCACATGAGTCACTTAGAGGGACTCTAAAATGTCACCCATTTGCTGCGGAGTGGTGATTCACAGTCCCTCGCTCACATGATGTGACCTAACAGGGACTCACAAAAGGAAGTTCAGCAATGGGAGAGTAGCCCGGCCTTATTATAGTGTCTGGTGGTTTCCTACTTGTATTTCCATGCAGAAAATATCCTACCATCAGCACACTTACTATACCAGTGCCATGAGGGATGGAGGGAGTGTATGACTTTGTATGACTAGAAGTGATCTTTCAAAAGTTGATATATGTGCCTACAGCAGAGTTGTATAAAGTAGAAGTAAAAGTACTGTTTTGGATGTAATTACAACACTGGTAGTATGGTATTATGCAGTTGCAACTGCGTAGTACCATACTACTTGTGTTGTAATTACATCCAAAACAGTACTTCTACTTCTACTTTATACAACTCTGGCCTACAGTAAATACAATAATAATTATGCCCCACACATCCATTTCATATACAGTAGGGGTTTAGGTAGCATAAATATACTATACGTAAACTAGTGGTAGCAACTGAAATTTCTGTCCTGGGTTCAGTCTAGCCATGACCCATTAAGACTCATTAGCTTTTCTCCCACAACTGACGGTAATTTATTTATTATTTTACCTCTTTTATCTTTTATGTTTACAAATTATTCTTTGCTTTTCTCTAATGTGGTGTATTTTAATTACCTTATACTTATTTTACATGTATTGTATATTACACTTATTTAATGCATTTATATTGTCCTTTGCCTTTATTTTTTTATCAAGCACATTGAACTGCCTTTGTGTATGAAATGCGCTATACAAATAAACTTGACAGGTATGTACTCTATATGATATGTATATTTGTAAGTACATGTACTGTATAAGTCTATATGGGAATGTGTATAAGTGCTTTTGGCTGGCTACAGTAGGCCTATGTAGTCTCCCTGGCTGCTGAGTCTGTTCTCTGAGCCTGAGGCACTGGGAGAGGGAGACTGAGGCCAGGAACCACCTGAGACCAGATCAAAGACTTGTAGCAGGATAGAGAGCGAGGGAGAGGGGGTGTGTGTGTGTGTGTGTGTGTGTGTGTGTGTGTGTGTGTGTGTGTGTGTGT
>CM059281.1:20166369-20181369 GCA_030347295.1 Setipinna tenuifilis | reverse complement strand
GAGAAGGAGGAGTGTCAGTAAGCGTGAAATAGAGTTCGCCACAAACTCTCTCTCAGCCCACAGACGGGACCTGTGCTAAAGTGGGTGCGACCAGGCCTAGCACACGCGCCCTCCTAATTACATTACGCTAACCCTGTAAGACAGGGAGAGATAGATAGAGAGAGAGAGAGAGTGAAAGAGACAGAAAGAGGAATAGGTCAGAGGAGGAAGAGGGGGGAGAACGAGAACAGGAGAGAGAGAGAGAGAGAGAGAACAGGAACAGATAGTAAGAGAACAAATAGTTAGTGAAGAAAAAAAAGTTCAGAATTTAAAGCAAATATTTAAAAAAATATTTCATCAAACAGGAGGGAAAACCAACCAACTACCAGAAGAGGATTTGCTCTAACAAAAGCCTGCTTCAAGGGCGGTAAGTCTTAAACGACTTCTCTTGTGTTGATAGCTTCTCGTGCATCCAGAAATGTGTTGTTCTTTCCTGTCATAGCTAATAGTTGTTGTCTGGTTCATGTGTTGTGTTAAACTCGGCCTGGGCCTTGTCAGATCTTCGTGACTGAGTGTTTGTGTAAGAATTTGGGCCGAAACAACAAAGCTGTTTGACTTGGACCACAAGGGTTGTGGGATTAGGGGATGAAGCCTGTTCGGTGGGGCAAGGGAGGGAGTGGGCTGGGGTGGGGGGGATCATTTGGAGACCTCATGGTCAGTGAACAAATGTTTGATGGAATGATCTTGCACATTGTGTGGGATTGTGTGATTGTGTGTGTGTGTGTGTGTGTGTTCTAGAGAGAACAAGAGAACGTGTGCGGCATCTCTGTTTGATTGCGTACAGATATGTGTGTGTGTGTGTGTGCATGTGTGCGCATGTGTGCATGTGTGTGTGTGTGTGTGTGTGTGTGTGTAGGTGTAGGTGTATGCCCGTGTGTGTGTGTATCGTGTGTGTGTGTCCGTGTGTGGGTTATGTGTACATGTGTGTGTGTGTGTGCGTGCGTGTGTGTGTGCATGTGTGTGCGTGTGTGTGTGTGTGCGTGTGTGTGTGTGTGATCTCAGCCCCGTTTGGTAAAAGCGTTTAAGAATGCCTGCTGTGCTCCAGCATCTCCAGTCCAATTATTCGGATCCCACCGGGCCCCCTCACCACCACCAGCCATCCCCCCCAGCCATCCCCCTCTTTTTCCCTCTCTCCCCCTCTCTCTCCTCCCCTCCACCACCAGCCATCCCCCCTCACCACCAGCCATCCACCTCTGACATCCTCCTCTCTCTCTCTCTCTCTCTGTCTGTCCCTCTCTCTCTCCACCACCAGCCATCCCCCTATGACATCCCTCTCTCTCTCTATTTTTCTCCCTCTCTCTCTGTCCTTGTCTCTCTCTATCCCTCCCTTCCTCCCTACCCCTCTCTCTCTGTTTTTCTCTGTCTCTATCTCTTTCTCCCTTTTGCGCTCTCTCTGTCTCTCTGTCTGTCTGTCTGTCTCTCTCCCTCTGTCTCTCTCTTTCTGTCTCTCTGTCTCTCTCTGTTTCTCTACACCCCTCTATCTCTCTCTTTCTCTATCTATCTTTCTCTATCCCTCCCTTCCTCTCTTTCTCTGTCTCTCCCTCTCTCTCTCTCTCTCTGTCTTTTCATATCACTGTATCTTATCTACCTCCCACCTTTTTACATGCACTGAAATATTTTACCCTCTACTGTCATACTATATCTCTCACACCCTTTCATACTCTTTCATTCTCTCTATCTCTCTCTTTCTCTCTCTCTATCCCTCTCTCTCTCTCTCTCTCTCTCTCTCTCTCTCTCTCTGGCTCACAATCAAATAAATCAATGCTTTCCGCTTCATCTCCTTCAGATAGACCCGTTAGGTCTTTACCTCCTCCTTACCTCCATTGCACCACCCTCTACTCATTTCTTTTTTTTCCTCTTCTCCTGGGGCTCTCTCTCTCGTTTTCTTTCCTTCTCTGTCTTCTTTCTATCTCTCTCCCCCCCCCCTCTCTCTTTCTCCCTCTATCTGTCTCTATCTCTGTTTCCCCCTGTTTGATGCCAGACTCATCTTCCTCCTGCCCCCACACACAAAAGCTTTTTTCTTGAGGGGCTTCAAATAGACTAATCGAATTTGCCTTCATTCCTCTCTCCCTCTATCCTTTCTTTTTCCCTCTCTTTTCCCCTCTACCCCCTTTCTCTATCCAGCTCTCTCTCTCTCTCTCTTTCTTCCTACCCCTTTTCTCTCCCTCAGTCTCTTTCTTTCTCTCTCTCTTCTTACCCCTCTTTCTCCCTCAGTCGCTTTCTTTCATTCTTTCTCTGCCCCCTTCTCTCCATCTCCTTCTGTCCCTCTCTCTCTCTCTCTCTTTCTTTCTTTCACTCTCCCCCTCTCCCCCTTCTCTGTAGTCACAAGACTCCTCTCCTCATTCCTCTCATTTTTTTATGTTCATTTTATTTACTCTCGTTTTGTTCCATTTTGTCACTGCTGGACCGGGTCACCCTCATGAGATCAGGTGACCGCAGAGCAGAACTGGCCCATGGCCTCGTCTCTTGGTTCTAATGCTAATCAGGCCCAGGAACAATCCTAATAGACTGAACTGGGCTCTCTTCTATTCAGAACCCCTCTGCTCAGGGGCCTAGCTTTGCTTGCTTGTCTGCTTGCCTGCTTGCCTGCCTGCTTGCTGGGAAATTCCTTCTTTCACAGTCAGATCATTTGCTTTGGAGACACAGACGGCGACTCTCTCTCTTCACATGAGAACACCACTGAGGGACTTTTATTGGTCTCAACTGTCCCCGTTAAGGTGGAGAGTAAAAATGAAAAAGAAAAAAAAAAACACACACACACAGTCATTTGTAGGGTTGTAGTGGAGGGTAAAGGTAAGTAAATGGCATCAGCAAACACTGGGCCACTTCTACACAAAAAGGACTGGAGCACACCGAGTACTTAGTACTTAGAACTTTTTTAATAGGTGCAGCAGACTAATCAAACGTTTCAACGTTACCATCTTTATCAAAGTCTAAGTAAACAGACATCGAAAACAGACACACATCCATGAGGTGTTATAATGCCTTCATAAAGCTTAAAGCTTTAAAATGGTTGAAATGAGTGTTCATAACTATTTATACATACTCATGACTGTACTCATAGGCAGGTGAAGCATTAAAACCAAGAATGCACTGTGTCACTTTAAGTTGGAGTAAGGCTTATGACATAGCATTATAAAGCCTTAGGAGTACAGTCATAAGTATGTATAAATAGTTATGAATACTCATTTTTCAACCATTTTATAAGCTTTAAGCTTTATGAAGGCATTATAACCATTCATGGATGTGTTTATAGAGTCTTATGAATACAAGCTTCAAAGAAAGTGTTACTGGGTCCTGTAGCTATCACAGTCGTGCGAAACTGTGTGTAGACCAAATGCTCAAACTCAAACCACAACTACTCATGCCAACAAATCCGCAGCCAGGCTCCATAATCACAGTGCACGTGTGTGTGTGTGTGTGTGTGTGTGTGTATATGTGTGTGTCTGCATGCATACCTGTGTGTGTGTACTGTATGTGTGCCTGCCAGCCAGCTAGCCTCTATGATCCAGCAGCTGTTTCGGTTGGTTGCATCTGTGCAATAACTGTTTTAGTACGGTGTGTATGTTTGTGTGTGTGCGTGTGCATGTGTGTGTGGGGGGGTGTTGTTTGGCTACAACTGGCCACTACTTATCCTATTTAACGTTTTGAACCTGCAACCCCCACCCACAAACCTTACATGGCTGAGAGCTCTGGACCAACAGCTGGGAGGGCCACACAGCCAAGAACCGGGGGGAAAAATGAGAGAAATAAAGATTTACAAATACGAAAACTGTACCATGCCAACAGGTCTGCCTTGAATTAAATAGATGTAATTAATAGAGAGAAAGACAGATGAGAGAGTGAATGAGTGAGTGAGTGTGTGTGAGTGAGTGAGTGAGTGAGTGAGTGAGTGAGTGAGTGAGGGAGGGAGGGAGTGAGTGAGTGAGGGAGTGAGAGAGAAAGAGAGAAAGGTTCATAACTTATTTTATTATTTAGACCTCTGTCTAACCTTCTTGCATGATTAGACCAGTAATCCCTCTGTGTCAGTAATGTCCATCCAGAACTCAAGACAGCATCGCAATCAAAGAGGAAAAAAGAATGAGAGAAAGAGAGAGAGGGGGACAGAGACGGCTGGAGAGAGAGAGGGAGGGAGAGAAAAGGAGAGAGAGAGAGGAGAAACAGAGGAAGAGAGAGAGAAGGAGAGGGAGAATAGAGAGAGGAAGAGGGAGAGAGCGAGAAGGAGAGACAGATAGAGGGAGAGAGAGAATGAGAGAGGGAGGGAGAGAGAGGGAAGGAGGGAGAGAGGGAGGGAGAGACAGGAAGAAGGAACACAAGAGTTGGCGCTAATTTGCAGTGAGATCATCTGAGACACATGAACATGCCACATGTGCGTCAAAGGAGCTCTGTCTTTCATTCTCTCTCTCTCTCTTTCTCTCTCTGTCTTTTCCTCTCTCTCTCTTTCCCTCTCTCTCTGTCTTTCATTCTTTCTCTCTCTCTCTGTCTCTTTCCCTCTCTCTCTGTCTCTCATTTTCGCTCTCATTCTCTCTATTTCTTTCCTTCTCTCTCTTCAAGTCTCTTACTCTCATTCTCTCTCTCTCTCTTTCTCTCCCTTTCTCTCTCTCTCTCTCATTCTCTCGCTCTCTCTCTCCCTCTCTCTCTTTCTCAAGCCTGTGGTGTGTGCTGAGATGTGTGCTGTTGTATGAGCCTGGGGATGATGGGAAGCTAGATTTGAGAATTTTTAAGGGTTTGGGGGGGATTTGGGTTTTATTGCCGCTGTCTTAATTTTGGGAACGGGTGGTCTATGT
The DNA here is from genome assembly GCA_030347295.1 of Setipinna tenuifilis. Lineage (NCBI taxonomy): Eukaryota > Metazoa > Chordata > Actinopteri > Clupeiformes > Engraulidae > Setipinna > Setipinna tenuifilis. The sequence continues at coordinate 20,176,543 of CM059281.1, read as the reverse complement.
TTCGCTGCTTGTATCGTTGAAAATGGCTGATTTATTGTTGTGTGATTGGAATATGATGCTCTAATAAAGCAGTTTTAAATCTCTCTCGGTCTCTCATTTTCTCACTTTCTTGTTCTCTCCCATCTCTCTCTCTCTCTCTCTCTCTCTCCCATTTTTCTCACAGACTGTTACTGTTTTTCTCATATCTCATTCTCATATCTCATATCTGTTGTTCTTTTTCTGAATCTCTCTCACTTTGTTGTTCTCTTTCTCTCTTCCTCTCTTCTCCCCCTGCCCCCCCACCCCCCACCCCTTCTCTCTCTCCTTGGCCCTACTGTAAAAGATTCTGGCCATATCAGATGGAAATAGCTGTTTTTTCTCTCATTCCCCCCTGCTCTCTGTCTGTTCCTGCCTTTCTACTTTCCTCTCATCACCCCTTCTCTCTCTCTCTCTCTCTCTCTTTCTGCCTCTCTGCTTTCCTATCATCCTACTCTTTCTCTCTCTTTCTCCTTTTCTCTCATTCCCACCCGCATTCTCTCTCTTTCTGCCTCTCCCCATCTCTCACTCCCCTTACTCCCTCTGTCTCTCTTTCTACCTCTCTCTCTTTCTGCCTCTCTCCTTTTCTTTTATCCAGCCTCACTCTCTCGCTCTCTTTCTGCCTATCTCCTTTCCTCTCATCACCCCTACTCTTTCTCTCTTTCTCCTTCCCTCTCATTCTTCCCCACGCTCTTTCTCTTTCTGCCTCTCTGCATCTCTCTCACTCCCCTTACTCCCTCTGTCTCTCTTTCTACCTCTCTCTCTTTCTGCCTCTCTCCTTTTCTCTTATCCACTCCCCCCTACTCTCTCCCTCTCTTTCTGCCTCTCTCCATTCCTTTCATTCCCCCTACTCTCTCTCTCTTTCTGCCTCTCTCCTCTTCTCTCATCCACCCCCCACTCTCTCTCGCTCTCTTTCTGTCTCTCTCCTTTCCTCTCATTGCCCCTCTCGCTCCCTCTCTCTTTCTGCCTCCCTCCTGTTTCATCACCTCTCATTCTTGGACTGTCCTCCTAGGTCTCAGTCTCAGGTCTCCCACAATCTGTTTTTACTATCCTCCTACTAGTCTCCTACCACCGGTCCACTCCACTCCGCTACCTCCTCACTCCCTCTTAACCGTTTATTATTTTATCTTTTTTTTATCACTTTCTAGTTTCTAGCACAGTAAAGGAAGACCTTACAGTCACCCTATGCTGTCTTTACCTACATAGAAAGAAAAAAGACCAGTGTTGAATTTACTCCCACAGAGTCGAGATTCTAACACTGCTCCACACTCTCCAGGGTTAAATTAACACTTTGAAAATGTGTAATAACCCTTGAATCAGGACATCATTGTGTTGTCCATGCTAAAATGACACGTTGGGGGTTAAAATCAACTCCCAAATTTTTAACACTGAAATTTTAACACTCCAGTTTTTTGCTGTGTGCTTGCCTACCAACTGTCTTTCCCCTCTGTTTGAATGCCCCCAATCCCAAATTGTTGCCTCTGATGCTCTAACTTTGACTTTCTGCTTTACGACTTCATCCATAAAACACATGTACAGGCATAACTGTGTATATGTACATGTAAATAGGCACATGTGAATGTGTACCTGGCACTGCCAGTAGTACTTATGCTGTTTGTGTGGATTGTGGATTTGTTTCATAATCATTTACTGTATATGAACTGCATTATCACAGCTTGGTCTTGATTCCATCTCATTCTGCACAATTAGGTAGACTCCACTTCCCCTCTGTACTCGTTTTACCTTCGTTTTTACTTTGCCTCCATTACCTGTCTTTCCCTTGCTCCAACTACCCCTCCACGCCCCCCTTCCCCTCCCCACCACCACCCCCACCCCCACTTCCACCCCTACCCCGCAGTCTTTCTCTTTGATGTTCTGACGTTTGTGCCAGCACTTGGGTCGAGTTCCTGGCATAGCAGATATGTAAAAATCTACCTTTCAAAAACAGAGGAACTTGGAGGGGCTCTTTCAACTTGGAAAAAAGGGACAAAAGTTGATGGTACTTTGATATTCCATCTTTTCTTTGTCCCCTCCACCTCATCACACCTCTAACAAACCCACTCCTCTTCCTCTTCTCTTCCTTTTCCAGGAAGCTTTGCTGATTGGCCATGGTGGCCCCTCCTATGGTGACCATCGCCGTGACGCTGGTCGTCATAGTGACAGCGTTTGTTGCCCCGACGTGTGGCATGAGCAACGAGCTGGACTATGGACACTGGAACTACAGAGAGGGAGGTAAGGACTGGACTGTGGGATATACAGTAGGCCCCAATTGGGCACCAGGGATAGACATGGATGCACAGACATAGAAGAGTGTCAAGGTTTCATTTCTTCCCCACTAGCCCCAGTGTGGTAATATTACAAAATTTAACATCACACATTTAATCACATTTAATCCTATAAAATAAACCTTCACATGTTCTTTCTTTTTCGATTTGGATAGCATTTGGGTTTGGGATATCAACACCCACTGAAAACAAAATAAACCCACTGATTTCTGCATCAAATATGTCCTACATAATCATCTAACAGGTTAAAGCATGTTTGAAGTTTTCTGCTATATTTGAGCTAATGGGGGATAAGAGGTACAGTCCAGGAGCCTGGTAAAGCAGCCCTTCGTACTACACTTCTTTTCATACAGAGGGTCTGGCTGTGCTTCCACTGACATGGCTGACTCTAGTAGAATCTTGACCGGACCAATCAGTGAACAGAGGGAGTGTTCGTGAGTGATGACGTCAACTTTGAAGTGGCTTCATTTGAATTGTAGTGCGCAGGCAGGCTTATAGCCAGGCTAACTGCATACTGACGAGACATTAGTGATTGGATAAAGGCAGATCCAATTGTTTTCAACTCCAGCAGAGTCTACACCAAGCAAACGTTTCTGAACGCAGCATAGCCAGACCCTCTGTAGGAAAAGGAGTGTAGCACGAGGGGCTGGTTTACCAGGCTAACAGCCCAGGGGTGTAGCCAGAAATCATAAAATGGGTGGGCCCAGGAAAAAAGGTGGGCCTAGCCCAAAACACATAGGTTACAATTATTACTTAAACAGTCAATCAATTGGTGTGTGTGTGTGTGTGTGTGTGTGTGTGCGTGTGTGTGTGTGTGTGTGTGTGTGTGTGTGTGTGTGTGTGTGTAGGGGCCGGTTGGGTTGTTGTTGGTGCTTAATTAGGAAAGTGCTGTTTCTGTTCTGACAAAAGTGTGGATTTGATTTGGATTCAAAACTAGAGGACTGTAAAAGAGTAAAAGAGTAAATCCTCCTTCAGCTCCGTCCCATAGGGGCCCTCGACAGCTTTGTTAGCATTCAGCTGTAACGTCGGGGGCTGAATTTTTAAAAAGACACATCCGGCAGAGGATACCCTCATCCCTCATCCATATAATAATAATACTCCACTTGTGAATGCATGAACATTATACTTTTATATTGCGAAAAAAGTGCCTTCTCATGAAAGAAAAGTCAAAAAATAAAAACATAAATAAAACAAAGTGTTCAAAATTTCAAGCTGATACTCCTTTACAAGTTCACTGGTCTGAAGTGATATAAAAAGTAATGAAAAATGCACCACTCTCTTAGTTTTAAAGTTTGTAAACTCCAGGTAAGTCATGCTGTACTTACATTCTTTGCAGATATTACTTTTAAGGGTAAGGGTTGCTTTTTGAGTTTTTCCAGATGGTTCTTGGTGCTAAAATCATCCTCTTGTCCTGTCTCACAGTACGCACCCCTCAGTGCCCATAAGACTGTTTCCAACCCTGAGTACACATGCAGAGAGAGAGACACACACACACACACACTCACACACACAAACACACACACACACACACACACACACACACACACACACATGCATGCACGCACGCCTGCACACACACACACACACACTCACTCACTCACACACACAACACAGATACACATGTGCACACACTCCTGTACAACCACATACACTTGCACACTCACCAGGCTTTCATAGCTCATACTATACACACACATGTACACACACACACACACACACGCATGCACACACTTTAATAGGCTGTCATAACTATCTACACACACATGCACACACACACACACATGTTAAATAGACTGTAATAACTACCTACACACAGAGACACACAACACGCACACACATACACACACACACACACATACACACTAAATGGACTGTCATAACTATCTACACACACACACACACACACACATACACACACACTAAATAGACTGTAATAACTATCTACAAACACACACACACACACACACACACACACACACACACATACACACACACACACACACACACACACACATACACACACACACACACACACACACACACACACACACTAAATAGACTGTAATAACTATCTACAAACACACACACACACACACACACATACACACACACACACGCACACACACACACACACACACACATACACACACACACACACACACACACATACACACACACACACACACACACACACACACACACACACACACACACTAAATAGACTGTAATAACTATCTACAAACACACACACACACACACACACACATACACACACACACACACACACACACACACACACACACACACACACACACACACACACACACAGGCGAGTCCTGAGGGAGCCCCGTCTGGCCTCATGATCTCACTGCCTCCCTCGGAAATATGACTTCTGCTCCAGCACAGCACAGCACACATTAGATTATTGTGTGTGTGTGTGTGTGTGTGTGTGTGTGTGTGTGTGTGTGTGTGTGTGTTTCTGTGTGTGTGTGTGTGTGTGTGTGTGTGCGTTTCTGTGTGTGTGTGTTTTTGTGTGTGTGTGTGACTCCAAAGGAACCCCGGTGGAAGCAGTCTTTGGGACAAATGTGCTTTTTTTTGCTTTTATGTCAACAAGTGACTAGGTAAACATGACTGTTTGTTGCTTGTTGTTTTGTGTGTTGTGTTTGTGTATTTGTGGGTCTGATCTATTGTTTAATAGCCAACAGGCCCCTTTTCCTCTGTCTGGTCAGGCTAATCTGATTTCCCGTCACCTGACAACTTTACGATGTCCAGATACCCCAAACTTGACCTCAAGCTCCCTCCCTTTTGGAAGACACTACCACAACCATTACTAACTAATTAGGTCTGTTGGCTGTTTCACAATTGGTCCATTGTTAAAATAATGGCAGATTTGGAGATACTGTAACGTGACGCAGTTGGCGTGGGTGGCCATGTCATATATCCATAGCCTGGTAACCCGGCCCTAACCCTACTGACCCTGCTCAAATCTCTAGTCCTCATATGACACACAGTCCTTCTAAAGTCAGACAGAAAAGGGATAAGAAAAGTTAGCCTGGTACACTAGCCCATCGTACTTCACTTTGTTTTGTACAGAGGGTCTGGTTGTGCTGTATTGAGAAACGTTTTCCTTCCTGGAGGTGTACACTTTACCCAAACATTAACGTGAAGGAAGTTACAAAGCTAACAAATAACACTCACAAATGCTCACGAACACTTGGTCTGTGCGCTGACTTGGCTAGGAAGAATTCTGCCTACAACCAGCCATTTCAAAGATACTGGTGCCAGACCCTCTGTACAAAACGAAGTGAAGTATTAGGGGCTGGTTTATCAATATGTTTTTAGTCACTGCAATGATGTGATTATGGGGGGGGGGGGTTATATTGACTGGATCTGATTTTTGCGGGGGTCATGACCTCCATAACCCCTGTGCAAATTGCGTGCTTGGTCTATTAATGTTAGTGTTAGAGGACAGGGCCAGGGTGAGGTCTTTGGAGTGCTGTGGTCTCCTCTTAGCGTTGTAGAGAGAGTATCAGTATGTCAGTGTGTGCTTATTAGATTGACCCTCAGAGGGACAGGGCAGAGGTTAGCTCAGCATTAAGGTGAAGTACGTGGGGCTGGTTTACCAGGCTAATATACATATATCTATGGGTCTAGTTCGTCCTGAGGTCATTTCCTAATCCCACCCAATCACTCTGCCACTTACTTTCCGTTCTCTAAATAAAATCTCAAAATAACTTTGGAAATAGTGGCAAAATAATAAAATGTAGAATCTGTTCAGTCTTTCAAAAGTGATGCTTATTTTAGTGCAATACATAGTAAATCCAAGACCAAAGGTTACAGCTGCAGATGTTTCAGCATCCATCTTTGCTTTGTCTGTCTCCTTGGCAACAGGATTTGGTCCTACCTGATTGGTTGTTGTGAATTATCTGTTGCTAATAATAATTGTCATGTGTCTTACCTGATTGTTCAATTGCTGTCCACATTGCCCAAAAGGTTTCCCTGTATATCATCACGGCAATAGTTTCGCTATAAACACATTCATAAAGGATTATAATGCCTTCATAAAGCCTTATAATAGTTGATATGTATACATAACTAGGTATACATACTCATTACTGCACTTGTAAGGCAGGTAAAGCTGCTATAATCAATAATGCACTGTGTCACTTGAAGTTGAAACAGGGCTTATAACACAGCATTATAATGCCTCAGGAGTACAGTCATGAGTATGTACAAGTAGTTGTGAATACTTAACGTACTTTATAAATGCATTATAAGCCTTTTTGAATGTATTTGTAGAGTCTAGTGAATGCAAGCTTCATAAAAGAGTGTTACCACACAAGGCAAAGTCTGTTTGTTAGTTAGTTTGTCCGTTGCTTTGTTTGTTTGTTAGTGTGTCACTGGACCTCTTGGTAAACAGCCAACGGACGCCCTTTCCTCTGTCTAGTCAAGCTAATCGTATTTCCAGTCACCTGACTTTAACTTTAAGACGTCCAGATACCCAGAGACCTGACCTCACGTCCCTCTTCAGAGACACCACCACAACCATTTAGCAAAGAGTCATGCTGCCTGCCATTGCGTGTCACCATACTCATGACTGATACGCACAAGACACTGCCATGCTGCCTTCTATTGTATGTGGAAGCAGGCATAATTAGCACAATTAGCTAAATAGATAGAGAGAAAAACAGAAAAGGGGGAACAGAGAAAGAGAGAGAGAGAAAGAGAGAGATGTTTGCCATACTAATAAACCTCAATTAAGAGAGAGTCAGAGAGAGATAGAAAGAAAGAGAGAGAGAGAGAGAGAGAGAGAGAGAGAGAGAGAGAGAGAGAGAGAGAGAGAAAGAGAGAAAGAGAGATGGGTTTGGTATTGTATGTGGAAGCAGTCATAATTGGCTAAATAGACGGCAGCTTGTTCTCGTGTTCTTCATCAGCTAATCTGATTGCCGTCTCCATTGCTGAATAGTAACATTGTCCTTTTATTCTCTTTTTTCTCATCCCTTGTTTTCTTTTCTGTCGGATTCCTTTTTTTACTCTGTTTTTTTCTCTTTTTTCTTATTTCTTCTTCTTTTCCTCCATCGTCATCATCATCATCACCATCGCCATCATCATCTTCACCATCCTAATTTCTTCTTCTTTTCTTTTTTATGAACCGCTTGTGTGTGTGTGCGTGTGTGTGTGTGTGTGTGTCGCCAGCGGAGAACGTTGACGTGAGCTACGTGAGGAGTGTGACGAGAGTGCTGGACTCCTGGGGCAAGAAGATCTTCAACGACATCAAGACCCTCCTCCACTCCCAGCCCAGCACCCTGCTGCCGGACTACTCCAGGTAGTGTGTGTGTGTGTGTGTGTGTGTGTGTGGTGTGTGTGTGTGTGTGTGTGTGTGTGTGTGTGTGTGTGTGTGTGTGTAGAGACCCTCCTCCACTCCCAGCCCAGCACCCTGCTGCCCGACTACCCCAGGTAGTGTGTGTGTGTGTGTGTGTGTGTGTGTGTGCATGCGTGCATGTGTTCATACGTGTCTGTGTATATGTGACAGAGAGAAAGAGGGAGAGAAAGATCAAAGATCGAGACCTTCGTGCATTCCCAAACTAGTGGGCAGCACTCCAAATATGCAGGCATGTCAGTGAGTGAATGAGTGTGTGTGTGTGTGTGTGTGTGTGTGTGTGTGTGTGTGTGTGTGTGTGTGTGTGTGTGACAAAGAGAGATCAAAGATCAAGACCCTCTTGCACTTCCAACCCAGTGTCCGATTCTACAGATATGCAGACATGTCAGAGTGTGTGTGTGTGTGTGTGTGTGTGTATGTGTGTGTGTGTGTGTGTGTTTGTGTGTGTGTGAGAGACAGAAAGAAAGAAAGACAGAAAGAGAGAGAGAGCAATTGTCATTTTGGCGATTGGCAACTCCATCAATTCTCCAGCTTCTTACAGTTTTTTTTTCCCCAACTGATATAACACATTTTTCTGAAAACACTTTCCAAACCATTTTCTTAAATTTACTCACATTCCCAAAACAACTATCACGTGTTCTGACAAAATGAGATTTTACTCAAAACAGCACCCAGGAGTAATCACAAACACATGCTCCCAGATTTTAAAAAAAATTGTTAAGACTTCTGTCAAACTACTACTTTCTTGGAAAGGTAGGCTTACATACTTTGGCCAACATATTACACACAGAGAACATGCAGTTAGGAGACTTTCAAAACAACAGTGATTAAAAAATGGCAATGCCACTCTGAAAGCAAAAACGTACTGATGTTCAAACATCTAGCACACAAATACATTGTTGACTGAGGAGTGTGCAACTGTGTAGTTAAGGTAGAGAGAGAAAAAGGACAGCATTTTATAAATATATGACGTTGTTTACTGGGGATTCAGTAATGTAATAATCATTATCACAATAATAAACTATAATCAGTCAAAAGTACTCTCTCTCTCTCTCTGGTTTGAATCTGGATCTCTCTCAAGACACTCTTCCTCCCTCTGGACTATTTCAGAAAACAAAAAAAAGAATTACAAAAAAATGATATTGGCAAAATGGAAAATATGCTCTTGCCAGTGTGCTGTGCGTCATCTGGCTACGAATTCGAGAAAATATCCTCACATGTGCCGAGGAATGGGGGGGAACGTCATAGCTCTCTAATAACGAGTATTAAATTATCCCCCATAATAGCGGAGCATGATGGCAGAGCTGGGGGATCTGTGTGTGCTTTGGTACTCCATCGACACACCAGTGGGGTACACACAGTGGTATGACAAAAGTGGTTAAATCATAGGCATAGTGGTACAACCGATAGGGTTAATAAACTATGCATATCTTTGCAATAGGAGACCATGAAAAGGCAGTTTTGTAGTTTCACCTCTCAGTACAGACACACTAGTGACACAAAAAACCCTTTGTCCAATATATTACAACTACTACATTACAGAAAATCTTACCTTACTAATGCATTACAACTTGGTCAAATAGTTGATGCATATTCTGAATGATGATACTGATGATAATGATGGTGTTGATACAAAGATACAAGGATGGTTTAGTGTCACATGCATAGACATACAGGGTAGAGTAGGACGTGCAGTCAAATTGGTGATTGTTTCTCTAAAAATGTGTGTAAAACTGATAACGATGACGATGATAACGATGATGATGATGGTGGTGGTGGTGGTGATAATGATGAATTTCATCCGATACTACCTGCCTCCTCTTCCTCCTTGTCCTCATCCTTCATCCTCATCCTCATCCTCCTCGATCACCACCAGCCCACGACAGTGCTGTTGCTGCCAATTTTGAACACGGTAGGATCTGTTGTTTTGCGCGTCGTGTTGGCACACGGGTGTTAGTAGCTCTGATTGATGTGTTAATAATTCTGTGGCTCGGCGCTCCCACCGAGCCCCAAAGATGTGCTCACTACTCCCAGATGGTGCAGCCCGGAGACCGGTGCACTGATTGCGTGCAATCACTAAATGGCCATAAACTTTGCACATTGACAAATGTGTTGGATAGTGTTTCGAGTTATTAAAGAATAAGCGAGTTTTGTTTTTTTTTTTCAAAAAAGTGAAATCAATAGAGTTTTGTTCTTGGGTTATTGTTTACAGTGTGTTAGCAATGACAGAATACAAGTAGTAACATATACAGTATAAACACAAACATAATGATTTTATCTGATTGGCTAACTTGCTGGGTGCAGTGTCTTGTCACTAATAATTCACTCATCATTCAGGGTGCCAAAATGACCCACCATCATCCCTGTCTACCAACCCTAACAACCTACGTATTCTCATTTAGCCGATGCTCTTGTTCAAAATGATTTGCAGTGAAGTGCAAGCATGCGGTCCACTTCGTCCACTGATATGCCCACTCCCTTGGTATGAAACCAA
>CM059281.1:20148869-20163869 GCA_030347295.1 Setipinna tenuifilis | reverse complement strand
GATTCCTGCCTGTGTGTTGTAGGCCTACATATTTTGCTATTTATCTATCTATTTTGCTATTTATCTATTTAAAGAGTACGCGTTGGCAGCAGCAGGTGCACACTTTTTGGGAGGTGTCTTGAACTTAAAAGCTCTTGGAATGTTATTTGTAACGGTCTTAACCGGCCTGTTTGAACCCAGCAACATGTCCTCATTAAAACCCCCAAGTATTAAAATGCAGAGCGATGATGTCTCTACGGCAACAGGACTCTGTCTTTCCTCACTCCCCCGCCCGCGGCCAATGATTGTCAGAGTCTGAGTTACACCTCCTTATTAAATTCTCCATCGCTCCCTCCATCACTGTCCTCTATCCCTTCTGCATGACACCGTCTGTCTTTGCTCTCTGAAACCGGGAGTCCTCTCCCATCTGTCTCTACGTCCCTCATTTTTTGCCACGATCTACATCCTTCCCTCCACCACCCCTCAACCCCCCCACCCCCGCCTTTCCTTCTCATCCGTTTTGAGTGTGGGCGTCAGGCGCGCGCTGTTCTTTCCATTTCTGTATGGTATGTTGATTCATTGTTGCATCCAATCCACCAAGACAGTGAAAATATACAGTGCAAATCCTCTTTCCAAAGCCTACCCTTCCTCTCCCTCTCTATCTCTCTAAAGGCCCAGTTGCTAGGTAACAGTTAATTGTCAAGAAGTAGTTACATGTGTTGCAATGTGGCTTACACGGAAATTGGCATCTAAAACGTGCGCGTGTGTGGTGCATAGAAACACGGTCACGTCTTTAAATGTAATGAATTAGCTAAGCTATTTATTACATTTATGAGGGAAAACTGAAACTAAACCAACGTCAGAACTTTATATGCCTGCTTGTTCGCGCTTGGATGGTTGCCAAACCCCTCTGAGATCACCGCGCCTTACTTGTATTCTGCTCGAGTCCATGAATCGGCCTTATTTTCTGTCTCTCTTTTATCAAAAGGTCAGATTGGTTTAAAAGCCACGCCGGTATAGTGGTAATAGTTGCCTCGCTATATTGACATTCGCCAAAGGCGGCTTTTTTTCCACTTCAGCGCTAGAGTGCTGCTGTGGTGTTTGTGTGTCTGATGATCCTTTCATGGAATGTAATCCTGGCCAACACCTGCGACGGAGCCCGCGTAATGTCACATAATGTAATTATATGGGCTATATCGCTGCGCTCTGGCACGACACGCATGTGTGTGACAGGCGAGGAGTTGGCTAGATAAAACCGGGATGGCTCAGAAGGGAAGGGAGAGGGGAGTAGGCTACTGCAATGACTTAGGTTACACTCCTCACACAGGAGAAATGGATTCAGCCACCTGAAAAGATGGCACAGGGATGACACAGTTCGTTCATTAGTAGAAACATCAACACAGTCATGCAGACAGGACAGGCATTCTCTCTCTCTCTCTCTCTCTCTCTCTTTCTTTCTCTCTGAATATGTGTTGCTTACCTATTTTCAGACAGGTGAAAAAGACAGGTCTACAGGCATGGTCAGAAATAATGAGCGTGTGAGCGTGTATTTGGAGATTTCTCTCTTTTATTTATAGTCAACACTGTTTTATACAAAGAAACAGAAGAATATAGCTTAGCAGTTATCTTCACATATACCGCGTCAGTATCATCGTTATCTTGAAGTATTGTGAAATAGGCCTATCTTGTTAATGAAATTATTGTTTCCATTTTAGAACCCCTTTTTTTCTCTCTATACAAAACATAGTAAGCGAAACGGGATTTCGTCACATATTTACACAATCTGTACATTTATTAACTGTGTGGTTACACCTCAGATAAAATAACAATTGCCTAAAAAAAGAAAGACCTTGTTAGAAATATGCACTAGACACAAGAGGAAAAACGAAGGCTAAAGATATCGGCTCTTTGATCATATTCAAACGGGACAAATACCTGCCAAATGACCGTCAAATTCATTAGGCTATATGGTTTAGGAAAACGGTAGACGTTATTAACAACAGAAATTACTTCAAATTGTGTAATTCTAAATATTTTTTTTTATTAAAATGTATTGTAAAAGGGGGGTAGATAACTTTATTTACAGAATTCAGACGCCACGTGAGACAACCTTGTACACGCCTCACTCGCACTCTCTCGCTCTCTCTCTCACATGCGCGCGGTCACACAGAGGTAATCAAGCATGTGAATTCAGGCACATACTATTTAAGTGGGGGCATACAGTACTGAAAAAACAGATTAAGCTCACTGTGGCAAACCAAGTGCTGCGAGTGCCGGCTACTACCGTACTGTCATCATCTTTCCATGACGAAAAAAAATAACCGCCCACAGAAGCGCATTTAAACGTAAGATGAGGAAGGTGTGGAGAAAAAAAATGGGAAAAATAATATATTTCCCTGTCCAAGTCCCCGCTGTTAGGCTACACATTGTGGCGTCTCACACCCCACCCACACACAATAAAAGATATTAATATAGGCGATGGAGACAAATCAAGCCCTGCCTGTCTGTCTTTCTCGACATTCTGAAGCTCTTTGCTACGCGCGACAGTAAGCACTGGATTCGTAGCAACTAGTAAGCAACATCATATGTCAGCCACTGGGATTCATACCCTACCAATGTCGATTGTTTTGAAAGCTTAAAAAAAGATGGGGAATCTGACATCGGCAGTCTCTTTTGGCGCGCTTTGGAAACAAACATGAGCGCGTGAGAACTATAGGGCATGGATGGTCAGACGTTGGTGGCATCAAGGTCTCGTTGGTTGTCCTGATAGATAGATCAAGTGACATACAAGACGTTGAAACATTAACGCTCTAGTTCTCCATCACCTTAAACAAAATCACTGTTATGGCGAGACATCCAACTAAACTAGGGTAAGTGTAATCTTGTCGTGAAAGAGTTAGTGAGCCCTCCTTAGTTGAGACCACATGTTACTGTACGTCGGACTAAACTAGGGTTAACACAGGTCAAGGAAGGCAGTGGTACTTTTTCAAATGTGCAAAATGAAAACAAATAAATACATAAATAAGCAAATGCCCTGAAATGTGTCATCTGATCAACTAAGTCTACATCAGTTCCAATCTAAGGGAAAAAAGCCTTTGCTAATTTCTCATATTTATAACCTTTTCAAAAAAATTCAGGCTCACTTGAATGGTAAATAAATAAATAAGTAAGTAAATAAATAAATAAATAAAAATAGACAGGCATGCCCTTCATAACAATACTCACAGTAATAAAAATCAACCATTGGCTGCTCAGTCTTTAATGACAAATGCACCAAATATTCTCTAAAATTTCACATATTTTCATAGTGAAGATAGCCTACATAAAGTATTTCCAACCAGTAATATAAACATTGTGCTTAAATTGGAAATAAAAAACCTGGTTTGGTTCACTTAATATACATTTACATAGAATTTCGAACAAATACACATGTGCATTTCATACAACAAACTTCAAGTAAAGTATAGCTTCGCCTACATGGCAAAAGAACAAACAAGAGCGTCAATAGAAAGTAGCAGGTGATGCAAAATGATAGTCTACCTGGATATCTTCTCGTGTTCATTAGTGGTGTTGAGGTTGACTGTCAAGTTATGCAACGCGGGGGTGGGGTGGGGGTGGGGTGTCTGTGTGGCATAAAGGCCTTTAATTTGTAAACGTTTCACCGAATCACTAATACCCCTAATTTAAAACAGCATCTCAATCAAATCAAATCCATAATCAAATTGCCATGTCAAGTCAAATGACTAAACGTGGTCACAACAAAAGCCCTGACCAGATCAATTGATAACACAGGCCCACAGACTTCATTCATCTTTCACCTTCCTCCTCTGTCAATCTATGTATCTCCTATAAAATATCTTGGAAAAAAACACTGTAAGTGCCTTGGGAAGCCTATATTTTTCAAAAATGTTTAGCCATTTTTTGGGAGAAACAGGGAACATTGGAGTCTATTGCTGAATTTTTCAGGTAACTGTCACCTAGTTTGTTTCACTAATTAACTCATTTGAACTTAGTTGGTTGACTAAATCTTTCTGTTTCATTGTGGCATACAGTAGCCTATCTGGTGGTTTTGTTAGATAACAGCAGCATACAATATAGTTCTTTGAAACTTTAAATGAATGTTGCAGTCCATAATGATCTTTGGGTATTCACATTTTTTCCTCTAAAAAAAAAATCATAATTGTTAGTATGTCGTAGAGTATGAATATTTAATTATGGTTGGCTAATACCATTAGCAGAGTGACACATCAAATTGTTCAACCAGCCAAGTGTAACCAAAGGCCTAATAAACACAAAATTATTTAATTTAAATGGGTCTGGTGAACACAAGATCGTTTAATTCAAATTGACAACTGATGGCTACCATGGCTACCATGTGACACAGCTCATCCATGACAGACATGGGTGATGTCAGCTCATTTCCATGGAAACAAGTAGTGACTTTCTGTGGTAAATTTAGGCTTAGTGTTACATCCAGACTGTCTGAAAACTTCATCAAAGCAGAAAAAGGAGAAGAGTGGTGGTGGTGGTGGTGGTGTGTGTATATGTGTGTGTGTGTGTGGGGGGGTATGATATATTTACATTTAAAGGTGCAGTTCTTGATTATAGTCTGTTGCCATTTTTGTAAAACTTAGTGAAACTCTCCACTTCTCCCTCTAACTTTCCATCAAGTTTGTGTGTTCAAAAACACCTTGAGTGTTTGTGCCGACTCCTGACTCTGTAAACGGAAAACAAACTGTTTGACAGAGCCATACTCCATTTCTAGCCAATCAACACATTGCGTTCAGAGCGCAGGACCAAGAACTGTAATCTAATTGGCTATGAAATACAAATCTCAACAACCCCTTTTTGCCAGAATCAAGAACTGCATCTTAAACTGAAATGGCGCAGATAAACACACACAGGTCTTTCACATAATATGCTCATAGTATCATTTAACCCCCCAATGTCCTCCTGACAACCTCCTGAGCGAGTAGAGCCTTCTAAAATGGCTTGATAATAACTAAAAGAATGATCATAAAAGCAGAAGAAATGATGGAACTTTTGCTCCTTTTGCTGTTGGATTTGAAATCGCGGATGCAGTGTCAGGAGAAATAAGGGGCATTTTGACTGAGTAGTACTTATGCTGATTGGTTTTCTCTAGAATGCAGATCTGGGAACCTGTGTGAGCTTCTTGAACATGGAACTGGACATTGCTTTGAAGGTCTTGTATCCCCTGTATATATTCTGTATATATATGGCACCCTCAAGTAGAGGCATTAACCTATTCCGGATCAGTAATCCGTCAGTACACACAAGCAGACAGACATTACTGTAGTGCTTGAGTCTCGAGATTTCTCTGGGTGGAGGAGTGTCGAGGAGAATCGAGAGAATAAAATTAGTTCCAATACATCACGGCAATGCGCGCCAGCCCTAACGTGGTTACCATGGCAACGTCATCTGTCAAAACTAGTGTTCTGTGACTCTGGTAAGGCACATCATGTGCAGTGTTTTTCTTCTCAAAACCAATTTTGCACTAACAAACACTTGGTGGGAAAACAGATTTTCTTGTTTCTTAAAAAAAAGATCATCCTAACAGTAATAATAATAATAATTGATATAATAATTATTATTATTAAATTTCCTTCACAACAAAATCTTACGTCTTGAGTACTTTTTGCAAATCATGCCTTTCACATACATTACACATCACCCCAAAAACAGAAAAAAGAAACATGAATTGTCAATAATAATAATAACTGTAATAATGCTAATAATAATAATCATAATAACAATAATAATAAAGAATTCCAAAAGGGAAAAAGAAGTCAACATTGTCTTCAAGCTTTGCAGAATAAATGAAAACAGCAAGCCCGTGACATGTTTGTGCTAACATAAAAGCACCTACAGTACAAATATGTAACAGCGCAAAATATTTAAAACTCAAGCTCAAACTGAACATCAGAAAACATAGTAATCATATATAATATCATTATCTCTTTTTTAACAATAGTATCAATACAGTTATTGTGAGTGTTACCCTGTTACTTCAAATACAGTAAGAAGTTTCGTCGATCAATCGTGATTGTATCAGGTATCCATAGCTAGCTAGCTAGCCAGGATCAAACCTCTGATTTGGTGTAAAGAACAGCTGAAAGAGAGAGACGAAAGAAGAAGGAGGAGAAGTAAAAAAACAAAACAAAAACAAAACAAAAAACGAGAGAAGACGTTAAAGAGATCCCTCTCTTGTTCTGTGTGTACAGTGGCTGGGGTTGTCCTCTTTTTCGTTCTTTCAGCGTCCGTGATTAGCCACTCAAACACTGGCACTGGAACTGTAGGACGTACTGGCCGTGTTCCTCATCTGTCTTTGCTAGAACATAAGGTAGAACAAATCAGCAAAAAAAGGCAACGCAAGAAACAAAAGGGGACAGTGAGTGTTTCCTCTCACTCTCATCAGTCCAGTGTCTTAATTAATTAGTTAATTAAGTAATGAATTGATTGATTAATTAATTCCATCTCCTGCTCCCCTGAAGTTGTCACAGTGTCTCTTCTTTACCCCTCTGTCACAGTCTTGTCTAAATCCTTCCCTTCCGTCTTTTATTTCTCCCTCTTTCTCTCTTTTGTGGTGTCTTTCTTAACAACTTTTCAGTTTTGTTTTTTGTCTTTTTTTTCTCAAAAAAACACTAAAAATCCTGTCTGTTCTGTTCTGTTCCGTTCCATTCGTCCATCGCTAGTTCGCTAGTTCACTAGTTCGCTAGTTCTCTAGTTCGCTAGTCCAGTTCCAGTTCCTGGCGCTCCCTGGTTTCAAACGTCCGACTCGATGCTGGAGAGCTTCTCGTACACGTGCCCGTTGGTCGACCCGTTGAACGGCCGCTGTCCCGCCGGCCCCAGTGCCCCAAGTCCGTCCCTCGCCGACAGCAGTTTGCTGTTACCCCCCCCCACCACCAGTGGAGGCCCGTGGTGGTTCCCCAACATGGGACCCCCCAGGCACAGGTCCTTGGGGGAGTACCGGGGACCCATGTTCGAAAGTACCCCCGCGGCGGCCGAGGCGGGCAGGTACGACGTGACCCCCATGGGGCCGCGGAAGTCGGTGCGACTGTTGTTGAGGAGCGGCGGCTGATGCTGTTGCTGGGGCACTTGGGGCTGTTGCTGGGGCGACGCCGAGGCCGACTGCTGCTGCTGCTGCTGCTGCTGTTTTTTCCCGTAGTGGTACGAGTGGGCGCCGTGCAAGAGGCATTGGTCGTCGCCGAACGTCGGGATGAAGGGGTTCTGGTTCACCTTATCTGGGTAGAGAGATTTAGACAAGGAGTAAGTCCCCAACCCTCGAGCACCCGCACCTCCTCCTCCTCCTCCTCCTGCACCACCATAGCCACCACCGCCACCGCCCAGCCCTCGCTCCCGGTCCCTCAGGTCACGCTCCCCCACCGAGCGTCGGTGGAACCCGCTCCCCTCGCCACGCTCGCGTCCGAACAGGCTGAACGACGAGCCGCCGCCTTTCCCTCTGTCGCCCCCCGCGAAGGCCCCCCCACTGTCCCTGTCGCGCTCGGCGTAACGCTCGAACATCTGCGTGTAGGGGCTGGGGCCTTCCATGTAGCGCTCCTTGTCTTTCAGGCTCACGCTCCTCGGAGGGGGGAGCCCCGAAGCCCCTCCTCCTCCTCCTCCCCCGCCGCCGCCTCCACCACCACCTCCTCCAAATCCGCCCCCATCCCCTCCCCGGCCCGCCCCTCCCTTCTGCAACTCCACAAAGGTGTCGTAGGAGTGCTGGCGGCGCAAGACCCGCCCACCCGGCCCAAACTTGCGGCGCTGGACTCCTCCGCCTCCTCCTCCTCCTCCGCCTCCTCCACCACCTGCAGACTTCCCTCCCGCCCCGGCCTGGTGGTTGCCGTGGCGTGATTGGCGGAAGTCCTCGCTGATGTTGTACAGGTTGCCGGGCTGCTTCTTGCAGGACTCACAGCGCTTGCAGGAGGCCGAGCTCGGACGACTCCCACCACCACCCCCACTTCCGCCTCCTCTCTCTCGCTCTCGCTCTCTTTCTCTTTCTCGCTCTCCTCCTCCTCCCCCACCACCACCAACGACACCCCCCATGCCCCCGTGGTACCCGCCCGCTCCCATGCCCCCATGCATTGCAGCCATCGCCTTCCCCCCGCCAATTCCTCCTCCTCCTCCTCCTCCTCCTCCTCCACCACCACTGTGGCAGTTGCGACACTCCCAGTCTCCTCCCGCCAAGCCGCCCACCCCCAAACTCTTTTCCCAGCATGCATGAGGGCCAGGAGGGCCTGGCGAAGACCCGCCAGCTCCTCCTCCTCCGATGATGCCTCCCCCCTCCGTCTTCTTGCCTTTACCTTTCAGGAAATCCTCCACCGGCACGAGGCTGGTGTTCGCGCCTCCTCCTCCTCCTCCTCCCCCTACTCCTGGGGGGCCGTCGTTCAGATCAATGTGCTCCCACGGCGAGCGCGGGACTCCCCCCCCTTCCTTGGCGCGGAACGGGTGGTCGGCGTAGAAGTCTCGCAGGTTGTCCTTGTCGTGGAAGACGTAGGACGAGCGGTTGCCCTTGGCGCTGGAGCTGCGTTCCAGGGGCGGCGAGACGGAGCGCCGGCCGTGGTGGTGGTGATGGTGGTGGTGGATGGTGTGGTGGTGCTGCCGCCGCCGGAAGCTGAAGTCCGAGTCGTCCTGCTCGCGACGCAGTTTCGCCGAGGCGGGCCGGCGACGGAGGCTGTCGTGGTACTGCTGCTTGCGCCGCTTGGCGTTGCCCTCCAGGTTGCCGTAGGTGACCGTGTGCGTGGAGATGTCCGACACGTCCGAGCGGATGTTGCCGTCGTCCCCGCCCGAGCCCGCCCCGCCCCCACCTCCTCCACCCCCTCCTCCGCCTCCTCCTCCACAGTAGCGGTCATGTTGTCCGGCCAGGAATCCCGAACTTCCGGCTCCGCCCTTGAAGGAGAAACGGCCGTACAAGTCAGGAGCGGCCCCTTTGAAGCCCGAGCTCTGGTGCGTTTGGTGCCCCGCGATCAGGTCAAACTTACTGCCCCCTCCTCCTCCTCCACCTCCGATCCCCCCCCCACCGCCACCACCACCACCACCTCCTCCACCTCCTCCTCCGCGCTGCGTCATGGACTGGCGCGGCTGGGTGGTGAAGATGGGCGCCACCCCTCCCCCGAGACTGTCGCTATCGAACATGCCCCCCCCATCCAGTGAGGTGGTGCTGCCTAAGCTACGGTTCCTGGCGAGGGCCAGCGGTGCCGACATACCCAGAGGCTGCTGCTGCTGCAGTGCCCCCTGGTGGTGGTGGTGGTGCAGGTGGCGGTGCTGCAGATAGTGGTCCTGGTACAGGTTGCTGTCCTTCAGGTGCAGGTTGCCGAAAGTCCTGTCCACGTCGGCGAACATGCCGTCCTCGGGCAGGTAAGGCGGTGGAGGTTTGCAGTCGGGGTGCCCCCCAACGACCCCGCCGACCCCCCCAACGACGCCCGCGGCCGGTCCCAGGCTGCGGCGGTGCTCGGCGATGTCGTAGATGGAGGACTCGCGGTGAGGCGGGTAGTCGAGGGCGCGGTGAGGCGACCCGTTGACCCCCGGCACGGAGGTCATGCTCTTGGCCGTGCGGAGGAGGCGCAGGATGTTGGAGTGCGTGTTGCTCATGCTGGCGTTCATGGTGGCCGACGGGGAGTGCAGCGCCGCCGAGCTCTTCTCCTCCTCGATCTGCACGCCGTGGATGCAGCTGTAGATGCCCTGTGGGACAGGAAGAGGCGGAGGGAGAGAGAAAGAGAGAGAAGGGAGGGGGGAAGGAAGGGAGAGAGAGAGGTGCGGTGGGGTGGGGGGAGAGAGGGAGATAGAGAGAGAGAGAGAGAGAGAGAGAGAGAGGGAGAGAGAGAGAGAGAGAGAGACAGAGAGAGAGAGGAGCAACAAGGGGGATAGATAGAGAGAGGTGGGGTGGGGGGAAGAGAGAGGGAGATGGAGAGAAAGAGAGGAGAGACAACGGGGGGGGGGCGGGGGAAGAGAGGAGAGGTAAAGAGGGGAAAGATGCACACACAGACAAAGAGGGAGAAATAGGGAGAGAAAGAGGAAGATAAAAAAGAAGGGAGAGAAAGACAGAGAGAGTATTTAGTTTAGTGCTTGTGCTTTGGCAGTGTTAAGATTACATTATCTGTGTTATGGACTAGTATAGCTGGGGCTGAAAGACTGAAGGGGGAGACTGTCAGGGAGGAGAGGGGTAGGGGTGAGAGAGGAAGAGAGGAGAGGAGTAGGAGAGGAGAGGGGTAGGGGTGAGAGAGGAAGAGAGGAGAGGGGTAGTGGAGGAGAGGGGTAGGGGGTGAGAGGGGTAGGGGGTGAGAGGAGAGGGGTAGGAGAGGAGAGGGGTGGGGAGGAGAGGGGTGGGGAGGAGAGGGGTAGGGGTGAGAGGGGGAGGAGAGGAGAGTGGTAGGGGTAGGGGTGAGAGGGGTGGGGAGGAGAGGGGTATGGGTTAGAGAGGTAGGGGGTGAGAGAGGAAGAGAGGAGAGGGGTGGGGAGGAGAGGGGTAGGGGTGAGAGGGGTAGGGGTGAGAGGGGTGGGGAGGAGGAGAGGGGGGTGAGAGGGGGTGGGGAGGAGAGGAGTAGGAGAGGAGAGGGGTAGGGGTGAGAGGGGTAGGGGGTGAGAGGAGAGGCGGTGGAGAGGAGAGGGGAGGGGAGGAGAGGGGTAGGGGTGAGAGGGGTAGGGGTGAGAGGGGTGGGGAGGAGGGGGTAGGGGGGGTTGAGAGGGTGGGGAGGAGGAGTAGGAGAGGAGAGGGGGTAGGGGTGAGAGGGGTAGGGGTGAGAGGGGAAGAGAGGAGGGGGTAGGGGGTGAGAGGGGTAGGGGTGAGAGGGGTGGGAGAGGAGAGGGGTGGGGAGGAGAGGGGCAGGG
Source organism: Setipinna tenuifilis (assembly GCA_030347295.1). Lineage (NCBI taxonomy): Eukaryota > Metazoa > Chordata > Actinopteri > Clupeiformes > Engraulidae > Setipinna > Setipinna tenuifilis. The sequence continues at coordinate 20,153,045 of CM059281.1, read as the reverse complement.
GGTGAGAGGGGTGGGGAGGAGAGGGGTAGGGGGGTGAGAGAGGCGGAGAGGAGAGGGGTTAGGGGGAGAGAGGGGAGGAGAGGAGGGGTAGGAGAGGAGAGGGGTAGGGGGTGAGAGGGTAGGGTGAGAGAGGGGGTGAGAGGGGTAGGGGTGAGAGAGGAGGAGAGGAGAGGGGTAGGGGTGAGAGGGGAGGAGAGGAGGTAGGGGTGGAGTAGGGCTAAGGGGGGAGAGGGGTAGGGGCTGAGAGAGGTAGGGGTGAGAGGGGTAGGGGGTGAGAGAGGTAGGGGTGAGAGAGGTAGGGGGTGAGAGGGGTAGGGGGTGAGAGGGAAGAGAAGGATAGGGGTGAGAGGGGTAGTGGAGGAGAGGGGTAGGGGGTAAGAGGGGAGGAGAAGAGGAGGTAGGGGTGGAGTAGGGCTAAGGGGGGGAGAGGGGTAGGGGTGAGAGAGGTAGGGGGTGAGAGGGGAAGAGAAGGATAGGGGTGTGAGAGGGGGTAGTGGAGGAGAGGGGTAGGGGGTAAGAGGGGTGGGGAGGAGAGGGGTAGGAGTGGAGAGGGGAGGAGAGGAGGAGGTAGGGGTGGAGTAGGGCTAAGAGGGGGAGAGGGGTAGGGGCTGAGAGGGGAAGAGAAAGATAGGGGTGAGAGGGGTAGTGGAGGAGAGGGGTAGGGGGTGAGAGGGAAGGAGAGGAGAGGGGTAGGGGTAGGGGTGAGAGGGGAGCTGAGAGCTGCAAAATGGCTTTTGCTCCAGATTACAGATTGACTGATGAGTTCATTAACGCTGTACATCATACTGAGTTCACACACACTTACACACATATACAGTACAGTGATCCCTCGCCACTTCGCGGTTCACTTATCGCGGATTCGCTATTTCGCGGATTTTCAAAATGCTTTTTTTTTGGTGCATTGTGTTCTGCATTCTGATTCGCTAAAAACATGCTACGAAATGTGCTATCATTTCGTCGTCTCGTGCAGTTATGTGTACGTACATAAAACAGCTTGGTTAATTTACATTAAGTTGGCCGAACAAACACTGCACCGCGGGCTTCAGAAGACAACACTGCAGAGCGCAATCAGGATGCAGCGGCCCAGTCTGAAGAGCAGTGAAACGGCCTACACGTGAGTCACTGTATTTGTATACATGTAATAGTTGCTAATATTAAAAAAAAATAAAGTTTTCTATTTCGCGGATTTCACTTATCGCGGGTCATTTTCGGAACGTAACCCCCGCGATAAACGAGGGATTACTGTACACACATACACACACTTACACACACACACCCTTCTCTCTCTCTCTCTCTCTCTCTCTCTCTCTCTCTCTTTCTCTTTTTTTCCTCCAAACATACATGCTCTAACACATGCATAAACACACACTTACAAAAATCTCTCTCCCAAACACACACACACACACACACACACGCACACACACACACACACACACACACACACACACACACACACACACATTAATCTCATGATCTAAGAGGGAGGGTGGAACAAAGGGATAGTCAGTAAAGAAGAGGCAGGGGGATGTATAGAGAGAGAGAGTGAGGCGAGACTAGGCCCAGAGAGAGAAGAGAGAGAACAGAGAGAGAACAGAGAGACAGAACATAGAGGGACAGATGGAGAAAATGAGAGAGATGATAGTAAAATGGTGGGAATAGATAGATAGGATAGTTGTGAAAAGAGATAGATAAAAGATTGATAAAAGAAAAGTTGGAATGAGAGACTAAGACAGTGTCAGAACAAGAGAAAGACTGATGGAGGAGAGATGGAGAGAGAGATGAGAGAGAGAGATGGACAGAGAGATATATAGAAAGAGATGGATACAGAGAGAGCTTGGTAAAAGAGGGAGACATGAAAGGCAGAGTAGAATGAAAGAAAAGAGATAGATGGATGAAAGAACAAAATAAAGAGAAGATAAGAGAAGATGAGAGACTAAGACACCGTGTGAGAACAGGAAAAAGAGAGGGAGAGGGAGCCGATGGAGAGAGAATGAGAGATGAGGAGAGAGAGAGGGGGATGGAAAGAGAGGTGGAGAGATGGAGAAAAAGGGAGAAATGGGTAAAAGAGAGAAAAGGAAAGAGAGATGAGAGGGAGATAAAGAGGTAGAGATGGAGAGAGAGAGATGGAGAGTGAGAGATGGATAGATGGAGATGGAGAGAGGGACAGATGGGTAAAAGAGAGAGAAGGAGGGAGAAAGATGAGAGGGAGAGATGGATAGATGGAGATGGAGAGGGAGAGAGAGAGAGAGATGGAGAGTGAGAGATGGAGATGGAGAGAGGAAGAGATGGATAAATGGAGATGGAAAGTGAGAGATGGCTAAAAGACAGAGATGAGAGGAAGATGAGAATAAAAGAGAAGAGAGATGGATGGCTGTAGGAGAGCACTAAAGAGAAGTTGAGCGGCAGCACGAGATGGAGTGCTGTGATTAGGGGCGGGGCTTAGGGGATGATTGACGAGAATGGGGCGATGCTGCACACCAACTGTGGTTTCTAAGCGCAGATCGATAGTTTCGACCGATCGGCGCAATTAAAATTCAGCTGACATCATCAGCGAGTCTCTGCCTCTCCCTCTCTATCCCTCTCTTTGTCTCTCTCTCTATCCCTCTCTTTATGTCTCTCTTTCCCTCTCTGTCTCTCTCTCTATCCTTCTCTTCATGTCTCTCTCTATCCCTCTCTTTATGTCTTTCTCTCTAGCCCTCTCTTTATGTCTCTGTCTTGCTCTTTATCTCTTTCTGTCCCTCTCTTCATGTCTCTCTCTATCCCTCTGTTTGTGTGTCTCTCTCTCTATCCCTCTCTTCATGTCTCTCTCTCTCTATCCCTCTGTTTGTGTATCTCTGTCTCTGTCTATTTCTCTCTTTATGTCTCTATCTCTGTTTATGTAACTCCATCACTTTCTCTTTCTGTTTTTTCCATCTCTGTGTCTTTACTTCTTCCTCTCTGCCTCTCTGTATATATCTCTCTATCTCTTTTCATCTTTCATTTCTCTTTCTTCTTATCTCGCTCCCCATTTCTTTCCTCTCCCCCCCCCCTCTTTTTCTTTTTCTCTCTCTCTCTGTCACTCTTGTTTTTGCTCTCCAGTTCACTCTGTTTCTTTCTCTTGTTCTTTCCTTTTACTCTCTCTCTCTCTCTCTGTCTTTGCCTCTTGTTTTTTGCTCTCTATCTATCCTCCTCTCTGTGTGTATCTGTCTGTCTCCATCTCTCCCTTTCTGCTGACATGAGCAGTCCATCATGGCCAGTTTTACTCTGATAAAGTTACAGGCTGATGCATCACTAGTGTGGATTAGGATTGAGATTAAAATGGGCCCATTCTCTGTTAGGACCCGCCCCCCTTTACTGTGTTTGCCCTACAAAAAAAATAAAAATAAAGATAAATAAATAAATAAAATAGCATATTGAAATAAAAATAAATAAAAACTGCCCTCCCAACCAGTTTGCCATTAAGTGAGACTAATTGCTCATTAGAAAGATTGAAATTATGACGGGCTCATTCTCTGTTAGTACCCGCCCCCCTTTACCGTGTTTGGCCTAAAATAAATAAATAAATAAATAAATAAAATAGAGTAAGGAAATAAAAATTAATAAAAACTGCCCTCCCAACTAGTTTGGCATTAAGTGAGACTAACCGCTCGTTAGAAAGATTGAGATTATGACGGGCTCATTCTCTGTAAGTACCCGCACCCCTTTACCATGTTTGGCCTAAAAAAATAAAAATAAATAAATAAAATAGAATCAGGAAATAAAAATAAATAAAAACTGCCCTCCCAAACAGTTTGCCATTAAGTGAGACAAAGTGCTCGTTAGAGGGATGGGTGGGGAGCCTCTAAACGCTGTTTGTTCAGCTCATTGTGCTACGCTACACCATCATCCTTTGATTAATATTGCATGCGTCCCAGGAGAACCTCAAGACTTTTCAAAATACACTCTTCTCTTCCTCCTCTCTTTTTCTTACTTTGTCTTTCATTCGTTCTTTCTTTTTTTTACTTTTTTATTTCTCTCTCTCTTTCTCTCTCACTCTGTCTCTCTTCACTCTCTGTGTCTCTCTCTCACTCGCTCTCTCTCTCTCTCTCTCTGTCTCTCTCACTCGCTCTCTCTCTCTCTCTCTCTCTCGAGAAGATTTATTGGCATGAGTGTTGCATTAATAGCTCAGCGTCATACATTAAAGAAAAACATAATGCA
>CM059281.1:20123869-20128869 GCA_030347295.1 Setipinna tenuifilis | reverse complement strand
AGAGAGTGAGGGAGGGAGAGAGAGAAAGAGAGAGAGGTAGGGAGAGAGAGAAAGAGAGAGGGAGGGAGAAAGACAGGGAGGGAGACAGAGAGAGAGACAACTGGAGAGAGAGTGAGGGAGGGAGAGAGAGAAAGAGAGAGAGGTAGGGAGAGAAAGAAAGAGAGAGAAAAAGAGAGGGAGGGAGAGAGAGAAGGATGAGCTGAGATTGTGATGCTATTATAGGCCCTGTCTCCACCCACTCACACACCTCTGTCCACATCTCCACGCTCTGCTGCACACTCCTCTCTTCTCTTCTCCTCTCCTCTCTCGCTCTTCTTTTTTACACTATCCCTCTCTCGCAATTCTTCTCTTTCTCTGTGGAGACGTTGCTCTTTCTCAGTCCCTATTTCTCCTCTCCTCTCCCATCCTCCATCTTCCCCCTCATCTTGCTTGTGTCTCGCAGTCTAATTCTGTTCTTCTATCTATCTATCTATCTATCTATCTATCTATCTATCTATCTATCTATCTGTCTTTCTGTCTGTCTGCCTATCTATCTATCTATCTATCTATCTATCTATCTATCTATCTATCTATCTACTACTTCTATGGTACTATCATTTGTCCTTCTCTACTGTGCTGTTACACAAACTCTTCTTCACTCCTCCCCCCACCCCCACCAAACTGCTATCCTTTCTTTTTGTAGCCTCTCTCTCATCTTCCCTCCCTCCCTCCATCCCTCCCTCCCTCTCTACATTCTCTTCTTCTATTTTCAATCTCCCTGCCACCCACCTCCTCATCCCCTTGTTTTGTTCCATGCCTCTCGTAATCGCTGCTCCTCTCCTTCCTCTTCCTTTTTTTTACCTCCCTCTCTCTCTCTCTCTCTCTCTCTCTCTCTCTGTCTCTCTCTCTCTCCATCTTTCTCTCTCTTATGTTGGCTGGTTGATGTGTGAGGCTGTAGAGTTAGGGCAGAGTAGCTTTTGAAACATAAAGCAGAACTGGTCTTGTTGTTCTTGAAGTGCTACAGGCACCCTGTGTGAGCATGTAGCTCAGTGTAGTGTTTCTCTGTAGTGTGCTCCGCTGACCACTGGTGGGGTCTGCAAGAAATCCCAAGAGGTCTGCGAGCAGCTGTGCTGTATTATTTGTGTTATTTTTTTTTTCATGTTTCTTAAGCTACCTATACTATGTACAGTGTGTTGTAACGACGATGCAACGATGTGTATCATCTTCATGCTATTCCCTAGTTAGGGCTGTGATGCTGCAACAATTCATGCATTTACATACAAAGCCCTGTCACCCTGAGACTTAAGGGGAGTGGTCCTTGAAGGTTTTTTAAGGGGGGGGGGGTGTAGTAGAAAAATCAAAGATGCGTTTGTAGGAGTTTGTATGGTGACAGCCTTAGGTGCACACTGTATTAAGCTCCCGGATCCATTACAATAAACCTCGAGGGTTTTGTCATTTACCACTACTTGGCTTGGTTTTGTCTCTACTTTGTTGATAACGAATTTTTGGACAACAGGGGTCCTTGGTCTTTGAGAAACAGTATACAGTAGACAGCATAACTCCACTACTGTAATATGTACTGTATATGTCATATGTAATATGTGTTACACTTATGGCCCTGTTACATCAATTAGGTACAGTGTAACAATGCGTGTAACAATATGTGGGCAGTATACCTCCACTACTTTTACATTCTGTGGTTACACTTTATTTTAACGATCCATTGTTCAGTGTATTCATACACATAACATATAATATTATGTATCTACACTGTATATACCTAATACCAACTTACTAACTTACTCTCACCCTAACCCTGAGGTATAGTACATAGTACAAAGTTTACATGTTGTTCCACATGTTATTGCACTGTAAGGAGGTCCAGAGGTCCTCGGTTTGAAAAACGTTGAGAAACACTGATGTAGCATATAGCTACATGCATATGTAACAGCATAGGTTTTGTTGCTTCCCCTTGCACTCTGCTATTCATGTTCTGATGGTGAAGTAGTTGTCTATGTAAAGATGTGGGTCTGCACACTGCCTTGTTTGCTCCAAAAATTAAACTTTATTGGTTAAAAATGCAACGTTTCGATCCTTGTGGATCTTCATCATGCCTGAATGCCATGCCATGATGAAGCATGATGGTTTATTTTTAACCAATAAAGTTTAACTTTTGGAGCAAACGAGGCAGTGTGCAGACCCACATCTTTACATTGTCTGACACTTTTGTCTTGCACCTGCCGACAAACGACTTGGATGTGCGCACCCACTCTCCACAACTGATGGTGAAGTGGCCCAATACTGCCCCCATAGGTAGAACTTTCTGGCAGCCCTCTCCCTCAGTTTTTAAAGAGTGTGCCAGCAGTAAGTTCAATGTAAACACTGTGCGTGGATATATTTATATATATTATCTCTGTCTGAGTTAACGTTTTAAATCAACACTGACTTGTCGATTATGTCTGTCTCTTCGTAGATACTGTCAGTGAACTTTGTATTGATTTTAATGTTGATTTGAACATGCTTTATCGAAGTTTTGAGATCACGTGTGAATAGCTAATTTCATTTAAATCTCCCCATTAGCATCTTGTGTATGTAGACCCGTACCGCCCTGCTGGATCCCATCGTGACTCTGTTTTGCCCAGGTACACACATCTACAGCCATGGAGGGACTCTACTGGGTGCCCATCTGTATCAGGTGAAGGGTGAAGGATTGGACGCTGGCCTGATTAACGAAGGTTTTGTGTCTCTCGTGTTCTATCTTTCACACACAAACACACACACACACATGTACACACACACATGTACACACGCACACACACACACATACACAAACACATACACACACAAACAGACATGCATACAAGCACGCACGCACACAATTACACACACACACACACACACATGCATGCATGCATGCACACACACACACACACACACACACACACACACACACACACACACACACACACACACACACACACAGTTTTAAAAATGGGTTGTTCATTGACTTGTTTCCTATGACAGTGTTCAGTGGTTTTCAAATCTTAACAAAGGGTTTTGAAAAGTCAAAATCTCCCTCTGTCCCTTGCTTCCTAACTGTCTTTCTTTCTGTCTTTCTTTCTGCCTCACTCTTGGCTTCACAACCCATCAGAGCCTTCTTTTCTCTCTCTCCTGAAACACCTTTTTGGTCCAAAACACGGCGCTGAATTTGGGTCATCCTTTTGGCTCCACGGTCTCTCCTGTGTTTTAACAGGGCACGGATGTGTAAGGTTTGATTGCTGGCTGAAGAAACAAGTGTTTAGCTTCCGTCTATATCTTTCTGACCCAGTCTCTATTTTTCTTCTGATTTTCTCTATCTGTTTCTCTCTCTCTCTCTCTGTCTTCAATTGTTTCTTCCCAGTTTTTTTCTTTCTCTGTCTATTTCTCTTCCTCATTCTCCCCTTTTTGCTTTTTCTCTCACACTCATCCATTCTTACTCTCTCTCTCACTCTCTCTGTCTCTTTCTCGCTTTCTGTCATTCTTTCTCTCTTTCTTAGTCTCTATCTGTCTCTCTCTCTGTCTCTCTCTCCCTGTCTCTCTCACTCTGTCTCTCATTCACTCTCTCTCTCTTTCTTAGCCTCGATCTGTCTCTCTCTCTGTCTCTGTCTCTGTCTTTCTGTCATTCACTCTCTCTCTCTCTTTCTTAGTCTCTCTCCCCCCTCTCTCTGTCTCTGTCTTTCACTCTCGCTGTATCAGCCCAACCTCTTGTTTTCTCTCCTCTCAACCCCATTTTGGTCCAGCTCATTTCCTTTCCAATGGCCTTTTGTTTGTTGTGTTGTTGCGTTGGGCTTGATTGCGGCAATACTTGCCAAAGCAATCAGCGAATCAACAAATAAACACAAATTGAAAACTTGGAAAAGAATAGAAATGCGTCACCATTCCAATTTTTGTGAAATGTAAAAAAAAAATAAAATCACTTCTAGTTATTATCCTGTCTTTTTCCACCTCCTCTTCTTTAAGCGAGGGTTTATTTCTGCAGTATGTTTCACGCACACCTCTCCATTTTTTTATGTACTTTCAATCAGTGTACACACACACACACACACACACACACACACACACACACACACACACACACACACACACACATTGAATATACATGCCAGATAAAAACACAGATATACACAGCAAATACACAGCAGGTACACACACACACACACACACACACACACACACACACACACACACATTGAATATACATGCCAGATAAACACACTGATATACACAGCAAATACACAGCAGGTACACACACACACACACACACACACAAAGAGAGAGATTGCCAACCAATGTAACTCTATCTCTCTGGGCTTTTGACTTGCTTGTGCTTGTGTGTTCACCACATAATGAAATCCAAATCTCTCTACTGTATGTGCATTAGTAAATGTATAATTACCCTGATGTTACACTTATTTGCTATGTGTGTCTCTGGGCACTCTGTGTGTGTGCCATCTGCATATGTATGTATGAGAGTGTGTCTGTGCTCGGGTGATACTATGCATACAGATACTATGCATACAGCGTTCACACACCACGCACACCACTAATGCCCTGATCTCACCTTCCCATAATCCTCTGCGCTCTCTGCCTGTGTGTGCTGTTTCAGTATGGGGGGAGACGGCCATGACAGGAAGCAAAATGGCTGCCAGGTTCCCAAAGCCTACGTGGTGTACTCCTTTAGATCCTCATGACACTCCCCCTAAAATTTTCCTCTGGGATCAATAAAGTATGTATCCCCTTGGACCCCCTTGAAAACGAGATGGTTCATCTCAAGGGGCTATCCTTAATAAAATTGAAATTGAAATGTATGTACTGTATGTACTGTATGTGGACACAATGCCAACTGATTTGCGCATTTCGTGGACAAAAGGCATCGTGGTGTTTTACGATTTCGTGACCACTTTATCCATTTTTGTGGCACTTTGAAAGGCATTTTGTCCACGAAATAAGATGTGTTTACTTTACTTTACACTAAGCAGCTG
>CM059281.1:20108869-20116369 GCA_030347295.1 Setipinna tenuifilis | reverse complement strand
TGTTTTAAACAAAACTCTGTCAGGATGTGTTTAGGTGCTCAGAAATGGCCATCTACAGGTGGACAGAAATTGAGTACTGCACCTTTAAGGGAGCACAGGCTCTCATTTTCGGTGTGTGTCTGAGTGTGACAGTGTGAGAGACAACTTCTGAGTGAGATTGAGTTTGTACTGTATGTGGCAGATGTGTTTACACGTGTGTGTGTGTGTGTGTGTACATGTACCTGTATGTGTGTGTCTGTGTCTGTGTGCATGTGTGTGTGTGTGTATGTGTGTGTGTGTGTGTGTGTGTGTGTGTGTGTGTGTGTGTGTGCGCACGCTTGTGTGCATGTGTGTGTCTATCTGCTTGTGGTGCATGCATGTGTGTGTGTGTGTGTGTGTGTATGTGTGTCTATCTGTGTGTGTGTGTGTGTGTGTGTGTGTGTGTGTGTGTGTGTATGTCAGCATGTGTGTGTGTGTATGTGTGTGTGTGTGTGTGTGTGTGTGTGTGTGTGTGTGTGTGTGTGTGTGTGGTGTGTGCATGTGCATGTGTGTGTGTGTGCATGCTTGTGTGCATGTGTGTGTGCATCTGTATGTAGTGCATGTGTGTGTGGTGTGTGTGTGTGTGTGTGCATGTGTGTGTGGTGCATGTGTGTGTGTGTGTGTCTCTGTCAGCGTGTATGTATGTGTGTGTGTGTGTGTGTGTGTATGTGTGTGTGTGCATGTGTCTGTCAGCGTGTGTGTGTGCGAGAGCATGTGTCTCACCTCTCCCATCTGCCAGGCAGCGGTTGTAGCCCACCGGACTGAAGTACTCAAACACAAAGACAGCCACCGCCGACACGATCAGCAGCATGACAAACATCATCACCCACACATCCGCACTGAAGGGCTCTGGAGGAGGGACAGGGAGAGACAGGGAGAGAGAGAGAGGGAGGGAGAGAGAGAGAGGGAGAGCAGGGAGGGAGAGAGAGCAGGGAGGGAGACAGGGAGAGAGAGAGAGAAAGAACAGGGAGGGAGAGAGGAAAAGAGAGAGAGAAAGAGCAGGGATGGAGAGAGAGAGAAGGGGAGAGAGAGCAGGGAGGGAGAGAGATAAGGAGGGAGAGAGAGAAAGAGGGAGAGAGAGCAGGGAGGGAAAGCAGGCAGGGAGAGATAGAGAGAGAGAAATGAAGCAGGGAGAGGAGAGAGAGAGAGGGATAGAGAGAGAAAGAGCAGGGAGGGAGAGAGAGAGCAGAGAGGGAAAGAGAAGGGGGGCAGGAAGGGGGAGAGAGATGGCAGGAAGGTAGAGAGAGAGGTAAAGAGAGACAGAGTCAGAGAGGAGGGAGATAGAGGGGGGGCAGAGAGAGATTGAGATAGAGAGAGAAAGAGAGACAGAGTCAGAGAGGAGGGAGAGAAGACAGGGGGTGGGTGAGTAGAAGAGAAAAAGAATGACAGGATTAGAGACAATGACAGAGAAATGAGAGAAAAAACAGAGGATGAAACACAACAACATGGAGAACGGGGAAGAGAGAGACAGAGAGAAAAGAAAAAGAAGAGAGGAGGAAAGAAAGAAAGAGGGCAGAGAAGCGAAACAGAAGGATGGGAGAAAAAGACAGGGTGGATGTGTGGGGTGGGGGAGTGGTGCAGTCAGAGACATAGAGATATCGAGATTGAGGGGTTGGGGGAGAGAGAACAACAAAACAAAACAAAACAAAGAGTGTGTGAGAAGAAAGACAGAGAGACAGAGTGTGTGTGATAAGGAAGAGAACAAAAAAATAAATAAATTTGACCAATTACAGGTAACTCAGGCATTTCAAAACAAGTAAACAATGTTGAAAGCAGCGTCATCTGGGGAGGCTGAGTCTAGTAATCTCTACCTGGAGGATTCAGGGGAGCAGTTTTAAAGAGATCCTTAACTCTGTGTGCCGCACACGCATACGGCTCTCTTATTATTAGTACCAGGAGATGATTTCAAATAGGAGAAAATACTAATAAATAAGCGTCACAAACATGCACATAGAAGAACACTGTGCACTATCCACACATACACACACACACACACACACACACACACACTCACACACACACACACACACAGACAGACACACACACACACACACACACACACACACTCACACACACACTCACACTCACACAAATGCTCGTGCATATATACACTGACAGCAGGCATGGACACACACACACACACATGGACAATGCATACACCCCCACCAAGCATGGACACACACATACACAAACACACACACACATGCGCATACACCCACACCAGGCATGGACACACACACACACACACACACACACACACACACACACACGATGACGACGACGATGACGATATTACTTTATTGTCAGTTTGCACTGAAATTCAGTTTGCATCCCTGAAACATGACTCGCTTGAAGACAAACACACATATGACATCACAATAACAGTACAGTAACCCACCACCATTGTCAAGGGTAAAGGCAAGATGGGGGACACAGACCTTCATACAGACATACATAAAAACAGCCATACATAACATGAGGGACATTGATTAGATTGCATGTTGCAAATTCAGTAAGAGGATTGATTGGTATATAAAAGAATGTTTAAGTCTGTTGCGGTTGAAGACACACACGCATACATCCACACCAGGCATGGACACACACACACACATACACCCACACCAGGCATGGACACACACACACACACACACACACACACACACACACACACACACACACACACACACAGCTAACCGAGGAAAGCGGAGGGCGAGACAGTGCCGTTGCTGCGGGAGACCATGACGCTGATGCCCGTCTCGATGAAGGGCACAGAGAAGTCGATGACCTCCGACCTCTCCTCGTTTATGGTGAGCGAACCCACCGCCATGTGAGCGTTCTTCTCCACCACCTAGAGACAGAGAGAGGGAGAGAGAGAGGGAGGGAGGGAGGGAGGGAGGGAGAGAGGTAGGGAGAGAGAGGGAGAGAGAGAGAGAGAGAGAGAGAGAGAGAGAGAGAGAGGTGAGAGGGAGGGAGGGAGAGAGGGAGGGAGAGAGAGTGAGAGAGAGAGAGAGAAGAATAGAGAAAGCAGGAGATAAAGAAAGAGGAAATTAAGGGAAACAGATTTTCCACATGAACGGATATTAAAATGACAGCACTGACAGTACAGACTTACAGAAATATAATATACAAGATAGATAGATAGATAGATAGATAGATAGATAGATAGATAGATAGATAGATAAATAGATAGATAGAAAAATAGATAGATATTTTTCTACCTAGAGAGGTATTTTTTTCTCTCTGAATTTCACCGATACATGTAGTTAACACACATTGTTGGCAATGAGCAAAAATGAAGACGCTCCAGGGAGGTAAAAGTTGTAGAAAAGGAGATAAGAGAAAAAGGGAGACAAGAGATAAGAGATAGGAGATAAGAAGAAATGTATTTGGCCCTCTACAGTATGTGCTGTAGTTTTTCTCTCTGCTCTGATATAATTTATATATTACAGCACAGATATCTACCCTTGCCTTTCCACACACTCCACCAAGGCTATGCTATGCTATGCTATGCTATGCTATGCTATGCTATGCTACGGTCAGAGAGAGAGAAGGGATACTACAAAAGAATGAGAAAGGAGAGAGAGGGAGAGAGAGATAAGGAGATAGACAGAGAGAGAGATAGAGAGAGAGAAGAAGAGAGAGATAGAGAAAGAGAGAGGAGGGATACTGCAGATAAATAAGAAGAGAGGAAGAGAGAGAGAGACAGAGAGAGAGAAGGGATACTACAAAAGAATAAAAAAGTGGAGAGTGAGAGAGAGAGAGAGGGAGAGATAGATGGAGAGATAGAGAGAGCAAGAGAGAGATAGACAGAGAGAGAGAGAGAGAAAGGATACTACAAAAGACTACAAAAGGAGAGAGAGAGACAGAAGGGATACTACAAAAGTATAAAAAAGGAGAGAGAGTGAGAGTGTGTGTGTGTGTGTATGTGTGTGTGTGTGTGAGAGAGAGAGAGAGAGAGAGAGAGAGAGAGAGAGAGAGCAAGAGAGAGACAGACAGAGAGAGAGAGAAAGGATACTACAAAAGACTAAAAAAGGAGAGAGAGAGACAGAAGGGATACTACAAAAGTCTAAAAAAGGAGAGAGAGTGAGAGAGTGTGTGTGTGTGTGTGTGTGTGTGTGTGTGTGAGAGAGAGAGAGAGAGAGAGAGAGAGAGAGAGGTCATGGAAAGGTGGGCGCTGTACCTTGGGGCATCTATCTGCTAAAGGGGACGGAGGATCGACAGAATGGAGGAGAGAGAGAGAGATGAAAGAACAACTGAAGAGATTGGAAGAGTGAATAAAACAGAGCGATTGAACAGATAGAGAGATAGAGAGATAGAGAAATGCGAAGACACGAGACCAGAGATGCCATTCAGGAAATACAATAAAAATGAACAATAGAAATGAACACAGAAAAACAGAAGAGGCATAATGAGAAAAAAAAAGGAAAAGATGGAAGATACGACTGGCGGAGTGATAGAAAAGAAGATATTAAGAATGAAAAACATAAAAGAATGGGGAAACTATAATTTAGAGACTATCCACCCCCACACCCCACCCCCCCCCAAAAAAAGCCTCTTCAGGGTGGCATCGCTGTGTGTGTGTGTGTGTGTGTGTGTGTGTGTGTGTGTCTGTGTGTGTGAGGTTGCGGGAGATGAGATGAAGAGATTTCGAAGAGCTATAAAAAGCAAGTGAAGAAAAAAAGACGAAAAAAAAGAAAACGAAAGCGTGGAGCTCTCCGTGGGGTTGCTACACTGGAGCGCGACAGATGGAAATAGCACTTTTCTTTTCTTTCTTTTCTCCGCTCTTTACCTCCCTCCACCAAACTTTCTTTTCTTTTCTCTCTCTTTTTTCCCTTTCCTCTTAATGTGCTGAGTAGATGTCTGATTGACTTGGGTGTAATATATAATGATGTAAGCCAATGACAATAATTTCATAAAGTGGTGTTAAAGTTCTTTTCTTTTCTTCCATTTCTTTTCTTTCTTTCTTTTGTTTCTCTTCCTGTGCTGAGTTAATGGCTGACTGATTTGGCTATGACATGTAATGATGTAAGCCAATGACAGTGATTGACAAGATGCATTAAATCGCTTTCTTTTTTCCTACTTACTTTCTTTCTTGCTTTCTTTCTGTCTTTAGTTTTCTCTTTCTTTTCTTCCCCTTCTTGTGCTGAGTAGATGTGTGACTGACTGACTTGGGTGAAACATGAAATGATGTAAGCCAATGACAATGATTTCATTAATTAATTTTTAAAAAACTATATTTTTTCCTTGTTGGTCTTTTTTCCATTCTTCCATCCATTTTTTTTTGCTCCCTCTCTGTTATTCAAATTCAAATTCAAATTCAAATTCAAATTCAGAGTTTTATTAGTGTGACTGTTGAAATTGCCAAAGCATGAAGGACAGTAGAACATCTGGCCCATTTGCAAAATAACATACTGTATATAATATATAATATTCTTTCCCTTTCTCTCTCCCTCTCTCTCTTTCTGTCTGTCATCTATCCATTTTTTCCTCCATCCCCACCCCATTTGTTCTCATGACTGCATGACTATTTTCCTTCTATCTGCTCCCCATCTCTCCATCTCTCTATCTCTCCATCTCTCCATCTCTCCATCCGCATTTCTTGTCTTCGTATGAGCACTTCTTCACCTTCTTTCTGTCTCTCTTTCTCCCTCCCTCTTTCTCTCTCTTTTCCCTCCTGTCTGGTCTGTACCTATCTGCCCTCTCTCTCTCTCCTTTTATCCTTGTCTTCTCTACCTCGCTCTCCCTTTCTCTCTCTTTCCTCTCTTTTTTATTCCCTCTGATTATCTCTTTCTTCTGCCTCTTCCCCTAACTCTCCCTGTCTCTCCCTCCTTTCCCGTCTCTCCCCCTCCCTTGCTGTCTCTCTCTCCCTCCCTTTCTCTCTCTCCCTCCCTCCCTTCCTCTCTCTCTCTCTCCCTTATCCCTTATTCTTCCACTATCTCTCTTTTCTATCCCCTCACCTACACGGGAGGCAGTGGCCTTAATACTCTACCCCCATGGCCTTCTCCCCGTGAATTCCCAACTATTCCTCCATCTCTGTATTCCTCCTTCTCCTCCTCATCCTTTCTTTTCTTCTCTCCATATCCTAAAGATGGTGTAATGGTGTGATGGTGTTCTCTCCCATGTGTGTGGCTCTCTCCTATCCAGCGTCTCTATCTCTCCCTCTCTCTCCTTCTGTAGTTCTCTCCCTCCCTCTTTTTAAATTCTCCCTCTGGGTGTCTCTCCATCTCTCTCTGACATTCCAGCCCTCCTCTGCTTTCTCACCCCTCCCTCCCCTCTCTTTTTCCTTTCATCACCATGTAATCAATCACTTCTTTTTTACCTCGCATCCATGTCTCTCCTCCCTCTTCTCTTCCCCACCCCCCGGTCTTTTTCTCTACCTCTCTGGCCTCTCTCTCCTTTCATCATTCCGTTCTCTACCTTACTCTCCACTCTCCATTTCTCTCACTCTCTCTTCGCTCCCTTGTTCTCTTTCGTTATCTCTTTTTTCTCTCTCTCTTCCCCCTAACTCCTTCCTTCCCCTCTCTCTCTCCCTCTCCCTCCCTCCTTTCCCCTCTTTCCTGCTCCCCTATTCCTTCCCTATCTCTCTTTTCTTTCTCTTCTCTCTTCTCTTTTCTTTCTTTCTCTTCTCTCACTCCCCCCCATCCATCTCCTGTGCCGACTGGGTAAATGGTCATTTCTGGCATAAATACTCAGTCCTTGGGTAACGCACCAAACTGGGTCACAACACACGCCTCCGTAATGAGGAAACCCATACACCACGTCACACACCTCCTACCCCCCACCCCCGCCCCCCCATCTATAACACACCGCCCCCGACCACCACCACCACCACCACCTTCTCCTGCTCCCTTGTTCAATCTCTACCTCCCTCTGACCCTCCTCCCGTCCCTCCCTCTGCACCTTTCTTGCCCTAATTCACTCCATCATCCACCCACCCCCCCCCCCCCCACACACACACACACACACACACCCACACCCCCACCTCCACCTCTACCTCCCCGCTCATCGCTTTTGGGGGTGAATGTGTAAAAACATTCCCATCATGAGGGAAATCATGTACATGTACGCCATACTCCTCCCCTCCTCCATTAACCCCCCCCCACCCCCCCGCCACGCCTTCCATTCTGCTCCCTCTCGCTCGCTCCATCTCTACCTCCATCTGCCCCTCCGAACCCCCCCTCCCACTACCACCACCACTTCCCCCCCTCCTTGGCCTCCCTCATCTTCATCCACTTCATCATGCACTGCCATCCTCTGCAGTTCCCCTCAAAAGTGCTCCCATGGTGGGGCAATAAATGTGTAAAATATCCACACTGGCCCACCGTGAGGTGTGTTCCACACTCTTCCAAGGACAAGAGGAGGATGGAGGATGCAGTCTTAGCAGGAAGAGCCCTGCACACTGGCCCACAGTACTGTAGGTTTGACCCCTTTTTGGTCTTAGCAATCTGAAAAGGATGCAGTCTTAGAAGGAAGAGCCCTGCA
>CM059281.1:20098869-20101369 GCA_030347295.1 Setipinna tenuifilis | reverse complement strand
GGAGAGGCTCCACAGATGGAGGAGAGGGATAGAGTGAGAACGAGGGCGATGAAAAGATTAAAGATGAAACAGCGCAAAGACAGACAGAAACAGACAGGGTGACAGAGAGAGAGAGGGAGAGAGGGAGAAATAGAGAAAAAGAGAAAGAGTGAGAGAAAGAGAAAGAAATATAGAGGGAGATAAAGAGAGAGAGAAAGACAGAGAGAGAGAGGGAGCAAGTGTGAGAGAGAGAATGAGAAAAAGAGACAGAGGGGGAGAGAGAGAGAGAGAGGAAGAGAGAGAGGGAGCAAGTGTAAGAGAGAGAATGAGAAAAAGAGAGAGAGAGAGAGAAACGATGATTCAGATGAGGAGATACACTACGTAGCCAAGGGGATTTCTGCTTCCATTTTGTCACACGCAGACTTTCAGCTGGGAGTTATCGACAGTGAGGATTCAGAGGGAACCATGACAACTGAATATAGAGGCTGTAATGTACATATCTAAATAACAATGTGAGGCGTGGTAAATGTCACCATCGGAAATTATGAAGTCCTCAAGTTTTATTTTATGACGGTGGTATTTTTGCCCATTTACATTCATGTAAATGTCTTTATATTTGTTTTTATTTGGTTTTATCTCTTTTATGTTTGTCATCATGCCGTCCTGTCTTCCTGTCTTGTTTATAAGATGTTTAATGTTCACTGTGGGCCTAGGACGCATTGCAATTTCAAATTCTGTGTGTGCAACCTGTACATATGGTTTTTGATAATAAAGCTGACTTTGACTTTTGAGTTTATGAACAAACATCATTAGGACTCTCTATATGATCCACAAAGACAGGGTTATCCTATAGGATCTAAAACTTAACCAGTGTAATCAACAGAAGCGGTTGTCTAACCATGAACTAGTTACTGGTTACTCTATGTTGTATTTGCTGGCCACACTGATTAATTATTAATAATAAAATAATGTAATTTAATATCATAGTAATGTTTCTAGAGTTAATAATAGCAACAATGGGGGGGTTGGAGTCCAATCCCTTGGCCATTTCCTGATCCCAATTCATGTCTCTCCCCCTCATTTCCTGTCTCTCTCTCTCTCGCTAATGTCCTGTCAAATTAAAGATGAAAAAGACCTCATCTATATATATATAACAAATAATATAATTCTAAAAGTGCAATTAAAAAATTCTTGAAAGAGTCAGTTCATGTGGTGTATCTTGATCATCTGCTTTTAGCGTTTGATAGTGTTTTATTACATTTTCCTGGTCCTTAAAAACGCACATACAAACAACTCCAACAAAGAATCAAGACAGAGTTGATTTCATGTTTTTTGACAGGAGTTACATTATTAGATGTGAAAACTTTTTTGTGTTGTTTTAGACTACAAAAAAACAACATATTGCAGCTTTAAAGGGTTATGTCTGAAATAAAACACAAAAAAAACATGAAGGATCTCATCTGGGATGCCAAGATGAAAGGCATAAATTCCACCATACTTGTGTGTTTGTTTGTTCCCTTGTCACAGAACGTTGTTTGACGGCAGCTGAAGTTTTTGACACAATTGCACCTGTTCGCTCCGAGATCTCAGGTCACAGGATGTTGTTGTTTGACTCTGTCCAATTAGTAAGCAGCTACACAGCAAGTCAATGTGACCACTTCCTGCTAAACATGAGGCAAATGTGACTACTTCCTGCTGCCCCCTGTCCACTCTACTTTTATTATAGCTTATTAATTAAATTATAGCTTGATGTCTAATGACTATAGCCTGGTAAACCAGCACCATGTACTTCACTGCATTTCGTATAGATGGTCTGGCTGTGGTTTCATTGACATGGTTGTCTCAGGCAGCATCTTGCCTGACCAATCAGTGAACAGAGGGAGTGTTAGCGATTGGGTAAAGGCAGATCCAATCATTTTAAACTTCAGCAGAGTCTACACATCCAGGAAGAAATTGTTTGCTGATTGGTCAGGCAAGATGCTGCCTGAGACAACCATGTTAATGAAACCACAGCCAGACTCTCTGTATGAAATAAAGTGTGGTAAAAGGAGCTGGTTTAGCAGACTATAATGATCATCCCTCAACCAGGAAAAAAGCTAACCACCGCCACCATCATTGTCTCTCACCCTCTTTCTTACAGTTACACATATGGAGCAGCTGTGGTGGTGTAAAAGTAGGTTGTAGTATGGAAAAAAAAATATATAAGTGGGGGAATTAATAATCAACCCTCTCCAGCACCCTCTCCCATCCCTGGCTGGAGTGCCCTTAAGCAGGGCAGGCCTCTCACCCCATGCTGCTTCAGTACAGTTCAGCATGGGCTCATGTAATGTACTGTAACAAGCACCACTAGAGCAGCCAGTCTTTATATTAACACAGACATAGTCGGAAATAACTGTAACTGACAATGCATAGCTGATAAACAGCAAACACACACACACACAGGTGAGCTGTAAAATTGTCATTTTTTAATGTTTATAAACAGCTCTGCGATCGGATCTGAAACCTGTTATGATGAAATAAT
>CM059281.1:20083869-20093869 GCA_030347295.1 Setipinna tenuifilis | reverse complement strand
GGCTGAAAAGCCTTTCGACAGGCGCACTGGATGGTATTGGAGTGTTGTATTGCTTTGCAATATCCTTAATCCTAGGAAACCTGGAGAGAACCTCCCAGTCGGATCCAGGCAATTTTAAGTACTCCATAACTTCTATTTCTGCTGTGTAGGAAAACTCCTCTTCAAATTCAAAAAAGTCAGTGTGGCTGGATGTAGCAGGGCTCTGAGCTGCTGGTCTAATCTGTGGCTCATCAGGAATCCGGGCACGACACTCAGAAATTAGCAGAGTTTTAACAGCATCTCTTCTCTTTTCATCTTTGAGCCAGCGGACCTTGAATTTTGGCATTGTCGCAGCAGCCATGAGAGCATCCTTGCTGTCCAAGATGGATGAAAATCTGCTTTTGATCGCCTGTGATATGAAACAGTATAGGCTACATTAGACAAACATATAGGCTACAGTTCAATAAATATTGAGCTATATCAGCTATACAAATGCTAAACACTGTTATATTATTTTGATTTTACTATTCAAAATGTCTTTACCTGTACAATAGCACCAGGCATGCCAACTGTCATCTGAGAGAGGCCATCCTTCAAAGCAAGCAACTTCAACATGAGAATCTCCAAGGTTGGCAGTAGGGTCCCATAGTAGCAATCATCTTCTCCTTGTAGGATATCTAATGCAGCAGCAAGAGGTTTTAACACTGTACAGTATTCCTTAAGGAACTGATACTCTCGCTCAGTGATACATTTAACACCCAGTCGAGAGCAAATGGTGTTTAAATCGGTGATTGGGATCTCTATGATGAGAGACAGGGCATCATGAGTCGAGTTCCAGCGTGTAGCAGTGGGAATGATGAGTTTTCTTTTGATCACTTCCTCAACCTGGTCTGAAGCCACAGTAGAGCGACTAGTTTTTGTCCATAGAGCTGTGCACTTGGCGAGAGCACTTCTGTAAACTGCTTTGCAGTCATTGTTGCTTGTCAGCCATTTCTCAAGGTCATTTTTTGAGATCAGGTTCAGTGTGTGGGATGCGCAGCGCAGGTGAGGTGGCAATGAAAATGTCTCGTCTGATTCTGTGGAGAGCACTTCAGAAACATCAGTGAAAGTGACGTCCTCCTCATCAGATAAATCGCCAGAGTCAGATCCATCATCAGACTGGGATTCAAACATTCTGAATGCTTTGACAAAATTGCTGCCGTTATCTGTGACGCATGCTGTAACTTTCTGTGATAGTCCATAAGATGCATGAATCTGTTCTATTTCGTTAGCTATGACATCGTATGTATGTCTACCTTTCACTCTCTTGCAGGCTAGAGCAGCCTTCTGACGTTTAAAACTGTTGTCAATCCAGTGAGCGGTCATTCCTAAGTAACTTTTATTGTTGGTGGACCAAATATCGGCAGTTGTTGAAACATACTCCAATGACTCGAACGTTCTTTTAAGATTTGATTCCATGTCGGAATAACACGAGTCTAGGTAACTGGAAAATGTTTTCCTGTCTGACGTTGGCATGCGAGTGGTGGGTATTTTGTCTAATAGTTTTCTAAACCTTGGAGATTCGATAGTGGACAGGGGAAGCATGTCTTCCACGATGTACCCTGCAACTAGTTTGTTCATTTCTTTTTGTGTTACCTTCTGTGCTCCAAGACGAGGCAAAAGCTTAGCTTGTTTAGGTGGGGTCGGTTCGTGAGTGTCTTCTTTAACAGACTGGCTTGTAGAATCTTTCGCCACAAGTTTTGTATTGCGGTGCTGGGCAGTCAAATGCTTCATCAGGTTGCTCATTGAGTTGGCAGCAGTTGAAAGATACCGCTCACCTGGACATAGAGTGCATTTCACTCGAATGTTTTTATCCTTTTTAGCAAGAAAGTCAAAATAGTGCGAGTATCGCCACTGGCTGAATCCCCCTGCCTCCGTCTCTGTGTTCTCCATTCTCCCTCTCTTTCCTACACACCAGGAACTACGTCACTCAACACACTCAAATCCGGTTGCTGTGGCAACGGTGCCCAGACAAGCACACAGGCAGGTCCAACGACGGACAGGATGCATGCAGCATGCACCACTAAAACATATTAAAACTTTTTTGACTGACAAGAGTGGTCTGGGTAACGGAGGAAAGCACGTTCCTAAAGTTTAGTAAAGTAGTGTAGTTACTGATATTTTGAGTGTAATGCGTTACTGCACTTCGTTACCCGTGATGGTAATATCGTTACTGTAATCCGTTACTTTGTAACTCGTTACCCCCAACACTGAAGATGAGGCAATGAAGGAGAGGAGAGAGGGATGGAGAAAAGGTGACAGAGTGAAGGGAGGGATAAGGAGGAGAAAGTGAGATGGGGGGAGAGGGTGGGATAGAGAGGAAAAGGAGAAATAAAGAGAGAGAAAGAGAGAGAGAGAGATAGAGAGAAAAAGAAAGACATAAGGTAGAGAAAAAGAAGGGGGAAGGAATGAGGGATCCAAGTGGAAAGTGAAAAACAAGGAAGAGTGGAGAGAGGGATATAAAGGAAAGAGAGAGAGAGAACGTATAGAGAGAGAAAATGAGGGATCAAAGAAGGAAAGGTGGGAGAGAATGATGACAAGGAAGTGTGAAAAAAGGGTTTAAAGAACAAAAAGGTGCAAATGGAGGAGAGATGGATGATGAAGAAAGGATGAAAGAAGAAAAAGAGAAAAAAGGAGAAGAGTGTACAGTGTAAAAAGGAATCAAAGAAAACAGGTAAGGCCAAAAAAGAAAGGAATGGAGAAGAGAGAGGAAAAAAGGGGGGATGAAAGAGAGGTGGGGAAGAAAAGGATAAATAGGAACGAGTGTCAGGTGGCACAACAGATGAAAGAAAAGAAGGAGAGCAGAAACGGGGGAAGGAAAGAAGGGATAAGTGTGCAAATGGGGGGCGGGGTATGGAAGGAGGAACCACAGGAGAGAGGGAGGAGTGAAGGAGAGAAAGAGAGAAGGAAGAGAGCAGAGAGTAGAAGAGGAAAAAGAGGTCAAAGGACACCATGGAGGAGAAAAGATGTTAGAGAAAGAGAGAGAGAGAGGGGTAGCAGAGAGAAAGGATATAGAGAAGGAGAGATGGTGTAGAGAGAGGAAGAGAGAGGAACGATATGGGCGGGGGAGGGGGGGTGGTAAAAAGAAGGGATAGAGAGATGTGGAAATGAACAGGAAGAGATGTTAGAGGAGAGAGAGGCATGGGGGGAGAAGTAAAATAAAGGATACAGAGATGGAGGAGAAGAGATGTTAGAGAAGAGAGAGGGGTAGGGGCAAGGTAAATGTTCGAGGTAGATGTTCGAGGACAGAAAGAGAGGTATGTAGGGAGGTGAAAAGAAAGGATAGAAAGATGGAGATATAAAGGAGAAAAGATGTTAGAGAAAGAGAGAGGTATAGGCGGTAAAAGAAAGGATATAGAGATGGAAAGATGCAGAAGAAAAGACAGAGAGAGAACGAGAGGCAAGACCATGTGGGAAGAAAAGCAAAAGCGGGGATGGAAAGAGGGATGCAAAAAAGTGAATGATAGAGAAAAAGAAGTGATATAGAGAGTGATGGGTGGAGGAGTGAGGGTGCAGGACAGGAAACATTAGGAGTGAGGAGATCAGGAGATGGAAAAGAGGGATGCAGAAGAAAGGAGGAGTAGAAGAGGGATGAAAGAGGAATGCAGGAGTGAAAAGTGGAGCAAGAGGGATGGAGGGATAGGATAAAGGAGAGGAAAAGAGAGAGGGAGAAATGGATGGAGAAAAGGGGGAATGCCATGACAGTATGGGAACAGGTGAGCGTCAGAAATGATGGAGGAGAGGAAAAGAGAAGGATGAGGTTAAAGATAAAAAAGGGGAAGAGTGAGCAACAGGGGGTTAAAAAAGGAAAGAAAGGATGAAGACGGGAAGACAAGAAAAGATGAATGAGGAAAAATGAAGCAAGAGAGAGAGAGAGACAGAGAGAGAGAGAGAGAGAGAGAGAGAGAGGACAGTTAAAAATGAAAGCCAAGAAGCAGAAGTGGAGGATTAAGTATGGAGGGAGAGAAGGAGGGAGAGAGAGAGAAGAAGAGAAGGAGAGAGGGACAGAACGATGTAAAGAAGTGTTTGTGGGGGGTGAGAACGGAGGGATATGAAAGATGACAGTTAAACGTAGAGAGACACGTAGAGGAGGAAAGGAGGGATCAGAGGAGGAGAGAAAGAGGAAGAGTGGGGGAGAGAGAGAGAGAGAGAGAGAGAGAGAGGGAGGGAGGGAGGGAGGTAAAGAAGAGGGGGTGAGAATGGAGGGATATGAAACATGACAGTTAAACGTAGAGAGACACGTAGAGGAGGAAAGGAGGGATCAGAGGAGGAGAGAAAGAGGAAGAGTGGGGAAGAGTGGGGGAAGAGAGAGAGAGAGGGAGAAAGAGAGAGAGAAGGAGGAAGGAGGGTAAAGAGAGAGATGTTGTAGGACAGAAAAAGGAGGAGATGTAGAAAAGGAAAGGAGGGATCAGAGGAGGAGAGAAGAAGGAAGGAGTGAAGAGAGAGAGAAAGAGGGAGAGAGAAGGAGGGAGAGAGAGAGAGGGAGAGAGAGAGAGAAATTGAGGGATCAGAGGAGGAGGGAAGGAAGGACGAAGGAGGGGGGAAGACAGAGGGAGAGGGAGAGGGAGGGAGAGAGAGGGAGAGAGAAAGAGAGAGATGGAGAGAGAGGAAGACGGAGAGAGAGAGAGAGGGAAGGAGAGAGATGTTGCAAGAGAAGGAAGAGGAGACGTAGAGGAGGAAAGGAGGGATCAGAGGAGGAAGGGGGAAGAAAGAGAGAGGGAGAGAGCGAGAGAGAAAGAGGGAGAGAGAGAGGGAGGATTAAATTGGCGAGCGCGCTGAAATTAATCAAATTAGAGTGTAATCAGCATGGAGGAGCCGCTCACTGATAATAACACACACCCACCTGAGAGGAAGAGAGGGAAGAAAGAAAGACAGAAAGAAAGAAAAAGAAGAGAGAGAAAAGAAAACATGAAGAAAAAATATAGAGAAAATAACTTAAAAGAAAGAGAAAAGAAAGAAATAAGAAAAGATAAAAGGAAAAAGAAAGACAAGAAAAAAAATACAAAAAGAACAGAGGAATAGGTATGTAACTGTCTAACTAAATGAATTATTTTTTTTGCTAATGACGACTTTTTCCCTTCGAGATGTGTCCAAACAGGTGTGTGTGTGTCTGTGCTGTGTGTGAAATAAACACTGGCGGGTGTGTGTCCGTGCTGTGTGTGTCCTTATAGGAGGGTGTGTGTCCATGCTGTGTGTGACATACACAGGCGTGTGTGTGTGTGTGTGTGTGTGTGTGTGTGTGTGTGTGTGTGTGTGTAATAAACAGGCGTGTGTGTGTCCATGCTGTGTGTGTGTGTCCGTGCTGTGTGTGTGTGTGTGTGTGTGTGAAATACACAGGCGTGTGTGTGTGTGTGTGTCCGTGCTGTGTGTGCTCTGGGAGTGTGGATCTGGAGACTAATATCACCCCGTCCGCCCTCTAAGCTTCCTCTCCATGGTAACGGCCCTACGGCCACTCCACACCGCACGCACAAGTGATGGGACGGCAGTCAAAGCACGTACTCCTACTCACACACACACACATATATACACGTATACACACACACGCTAACTCTCTCTGTCTCCTTCTGTCTTTCTCTCTGTCATACACACACACACACACACACACACACACACACATACACACACACTCTCTGTCACACACACAGACACACACACTAACTCTCTCTGTCTCCTTCTGTCTCTCTCTGTGTCACACACACACACACACACACACACACACACAAACTCTCTGTCTCCTTCTTTCTCTTTCGGTTACACATACACACAACTCACTTACTACTTACCCTCTCTTTCTCTGTCTCTGTCTCGCTCTCACACACACACACACACACACACACACACACACACACACACACACTAACTCTCTCTGTGTCCTTCTCTTTCTTTCTGTCTCACTCTGACTCTTTCAGCCACATGTACAAACACACACACACACACACACACACACACACACACACACACACACACACACACACACTGCCTCTTCCTGTCTCCTTCTCTTTCTCTCTCTCTCTCTCTCACTTTGACTCTTTCTGCCACACGTACAAACACACACACACACACACGCACACACACCCAACAACACGCGGTCTGTGTGTGTTCCTGTGGCATTAGACACTAGGTGGTGGTGTGATATATCCCGTGGAGCAGCATCCGCCTCACCCTGTCCCACTGCCTCTCCTTGTCCAGTAGGATGATCACCAGCTTGGGGTGCATCTGGTAGCCGTCCTCGCTGAAGGACAGGTTCCTACCCTCAAACGTCACGTTCATCAGGTATCTAGGAGAAGAGGGGGAGAGAGAGAGAGAGGGAGGGAGGGAGAGAGAGAGACAGAGAGACAGAGAGAGAGAGAACAAATGGCAAGAGAGAAAGAAAAAAGAGAGAGAGAGAGAACAAATGCCGAGAGAGAGGGGGAGAAAGAGAGAGAAAGAAAGAGAGAGAGAGAGAAAGAGAACAAATGATGAGAGTTAATTAAAACATCACCACACTTTTTGCACTTTTTGGAGTCCATTTAAGGAGGGGGGGTTGGTCTTTGGTCTGAAAAAAACTTTGAGAAAACCACTGATCTAGCTATATCCAGTGGTGAAGTTGGCTTTTTGTAAGGATAGGGTAGGGGGCCCTTCTTTACTCACAGTGGTCAACATCTCACTCTATTGTATTACTATAAATACTGTAGCAGAGGGAGCTCAGCTCTGGCTGGCTGACTGGCTGTGTTGCCGAGGTGAAGAGGAGGAGGAGGAGAAGAGGAGGAGGGGGAGGAGGAGGAGGAGGAGGGGGAGGAGGGGGGGGAGGAGGAGGAGGAGGAGGGGGAGGAGGGGGGGAGGAGGAGGATGAGGAGGAAGAGGAGGGGGAGCTAAACTCCGGAGGGCTACGGCCCAATTTAAACTCTCTGGCTATATCTACTATATCTACTCTACTGCATTCTGCATTTTAATACAGCGGCTCCTCACCCTCTGGCTGTGCTGTGTATGTGCCCACCTTCAGGAAGATTATGGCTTTACACACCCCATGGGTGAGTCAGTGAGCTGTACCTGCTGAGTCTGACATACATACACTAAGACCTTACTTACTCACCGAATGCATTATTATCATTATTATTATTATTATTATTATTATTATTATTATTATTATTAGTAGTAGTAGTAGTAGTAGTAGTAGTAGTAGTAGTAGTAGTGGTGGTGGTGGTGGTAGTATTTTCTTAAGGAAAAAAAAGAAAGAAAGCAACAAAAAATACAAATACTAAGACATGTGGGTTATTTTGAAAGAGCTTTCAAGGGAAATATATATACAGTATATATACACGGTATATCTCAACTGCCTAGTAAGCATGGATATTTCATACAGACTTTGTGACGGTGAACACAGCCTATACCAAAAGCTACTTTACTATCCTAAGCTGAAGTTAAAGTTGATGTTGATGTAAAGTGTAAAAGTGTATATTGTCATAATACACAGCAGCCTAGTACAGTGACATACAGTAGTCTGTTTGTCTTCCACATTAAATGCCATTAAATATAACAAGAAAACCTATTAAAAATAGATAAATAGTAGATGAAACATAGATTAGACATACATACTACTGCCATGTGGTTTTTTTTTGTCTGGAAACACTCTTCTGTCAGAGGGTTTATCACATAGGCTGAGTTAGCTTTGTCTGGGTTGGTATCTACACCACCCACTTGGAATACAGATTACAATCACGGAAAACAGTTCAATGCAATTCTTTTCTTTGCCTTTTATGTATTAATTGCTATTAAGCAGAACAAGAAAAGACAAACGAAAGGGAATAACTAACAGTATGCGATGCATATGTAATGTAATGTATGGCGCTCCCCTGGTGGGAATAGAGAAGGGTTTGTTATGTTCCTCTAGCATTTCTTACATGTGTAAGCGATGTAGAGTCATTTATTATTGAACAGGCAGTGTGTGTGTGTGTGTGTGTGTGTGTGTGTGTGTGTGTGCGAAGAGTCTCACTGTACACAGCTCCATATCATTGTTCTCCATAATGAGATGAGGATACTTGGGATTTGGCCAGAATCCACCGCAGTGTTATCATCACACACAGAAGTTTTAGGCCACTCAATCACTTAATGCGATTAGTTTTTTGAGGCAAAAAGCTACTTTATTTTTTTGCTTTGTGGGGAGAAATGATGAAAAAAAATAACGAAAACTGCAATAGTCAGCATCATCATACACATCATATCCCACATGACACGATGTTATTAATGTTTTTAATATTTCAAAATGGCTGTGCAAGCATTTTTTGGCAACATTATATGTACGCTTACATATGTACAGCTAGTGTGCTATTTTTTCCGTCATCTATGCGTTCCGCACCAGGACTACAGCTGTTCTGCAATCAGCTGGTATATCTGGTACACATTTACACCAATGCTGCTGAACACTGTTCTAGAATCAGCCAGTATCCATGGTGCAGATTCACACCAGTGCTACAAGAAGCTGTTTTAGAATCAGCTGGTATCCATGTTACAAATTCACACAAGTGCAACTGAAAGCTGTTCCAGAATCAGCTGGTATCTATGGTTCAGATCCACACCATTGCTCCTGGAAGCTGTTCTAGAATCAGCTGGTATCTATGGTGCAAATTCACACCACTGCTACTGAAAGCTGTTCTAGAATCAGCTGGTATCTATGGCGCATATCCACACCATTGCTCCTGGAAGCTGTTCTGGAATCAGCCGGTATGTATGGTGCAGATATAGACTCACACTGGGAGCTGCATCTGGAACAGATGGATTGCCTGCCCACACACGCGGTGAGAAACACAGAGTGCAAAAATACACCAGCAGGCCCACTTACAGAGGCACATCTCTCTGACAGGGCTTTAAAAATATCTTATGCCTTTCTAAAGGTGCAATTCGCGACTGTTAATCCAAAGAGATTATGCTTGTAAAATGTAGAGAATATCTACTTCATGGCTCTGTAACTGTTTCCTTAAAAAACACACACATAATATTATTCAACAAAATGAAACAAAAAATAACACTTTAGTGTTCATCTTGAGTGTGGGAGCTATACATAAAAATATTTTTTTGTTTCAGTTTCTCAGATATAAGTCCTGACCAATCTATCTAACCTGTGGGGATAAAAAGGAAAGCGATTAAACTATAGGGCAAACAAATCTAATAAAGTCCATACAATAAAAGATGATGAAAAAGATGAACAAACACTGCTTTTCTCTAACAAAACAAGTGCATAAATAATGTTTGCCCTCCATTGCACTACTGGGTCTACCATTTGACTTCAGGTGTGTGAACTGCTGTTTAACTAAAAACATCACCAGAGACTGCATTCTTAAGACTGCATCCTTAAGACCGCATCCTTCAGGGGTTGTGTCCTTGGGAATGGGACTCACTCATGGTGTGAAAATGATGATGGATGATCATCTTCAATGTAGCGTTATCTTCAGCCAGGTGAGAGCCTCAAGGTGGCCCATATGGAACCAGCCAAGAAGCTCTGGCCCAGATAGTGTGTGTGTGTGTGTGTGTGTGTGTGCAGTAGCGGTTTTAGGCACGGGCGAACCGGGCAGCCGCCCGGGGCGCCATTTCGTGGGGGGCGCCAGGAGCGCTTGGGGAAAAAAATAAAATAAAAAGCTCCGTTTGTCATATCGCTGCAATCGGTACATTGGCGCCCCCTGTAATGCTGCAATCGGCACAATGGCGAACTGCAGGCGCCCTTGCTTGCTGAGAAGGTGGCATGCACTGAAGCAGCGTGTCTTCTCTGTCTCGGGGGCAGTAGCTCCGCACACGCACATAACGCAGCGTGCGTAGGGCACCAAGTGCTTGTGGGGGCACCACCAAAAAAATTGGCTTGTGAAAAAATCATCACAATAGGCTAGGTACGTGCTAGTAAGGATGTTAAAAATGTGCAAAGCATGTTAATATTTATTTTAAGCAATACAAAAGCAACATAGGTCAATTTGCTCCTCTCCTTCTCCATTCTCTTCCTGGTGCCCCCCTCCCC
>CM059281.1:20073466-20075966 GCA_030347295.1 Setipinna tenuifilis | reverse complement strand
ACAAAGGTAGATCTGTACTGACAAGGGAAGACAAAAAGACAGATAGAGTAAACAAAAGACTATAACAAATAAATACAGCAGAGCAGGGAAGGAGTGAGGGGTGAAAGAGAGAGAGATAGAGAGAGAGAGAGAGAGAGAGAGAGAGAGAGAGAGAGAGAGAGAGAGAGAGAGAGGGGGAGAAACAGAGAGAGTAAGAGGTATCAGGGGCAAAGGGGGAGAGACATTAAGAATAAGTGGAAAACAGGGACAACCAGAGAGAGGCTAGGGTTAGAGAGAGATGGAGGGAGAGAGAGAGAGAGCGCCAGAGAGAGAGAGGAAGAAAGAGGGAGGGACTGTGAATGCAAGAGAGAGGGGGATGAACAGATATGCAGAGATGAGATGAGATGAGATGATATGAGAGGCAGAGAAATGGAAGGGGAAGACACACATACATGTATGTACACACACACCACACACAAACACGGACACACACACTAGGACACACACACACACACACACGGACACGCACACTAGGACACACACACGGACACACACACACAGCCCCACACCCTCGACTATGTTCTGTTCTGTTTCTTTCCCTTATTCATAAGACCTGTTTTAATATAATATAAGATTTTGTCGAGCCAGTAAAGGGTGTTTGAATTTAAATGTGAGGTTAAAATGCAGGAGATTTATGAATGATTTGTGAATTTGAGAGGGAAAACTGCCAGTGCAGAAAGGGAAATTGAGAGAAAGGGTCCAATTACAATGGGAGTACAGACAAGAAAAAAAAATCAGACAGACTTTGAGACAGAGAGATTGGGGGAAAGAAAAGAAGCAGATAGAGAGAGAGAGAGAGAAAGAGAGAAAGAGAGCGAGAGATCTAGTAATAGTAGTAGAAAAAGACACACAAAGAAAGAAAGCACAGAGCAAGAGTGAGACTGAGAAAGGCAAAGCAGGAGCAACCGAAAGAGACTGAGCAAGAGAGAGAGAAAGAGAGAAAGCAAAAGCGAGGGAGCGAGACAGAGAGAAAGAGACAGACAGAGAGAGAGAAAGAAAGGTGGTGATACTGGTGAAGAGCAAGAGAGCGGAGAGGCAGCAGTGTTAGTGGTGCAGTGTGCAGGTACAATGCCTCTGTGTCATCCTCTCTCTCTCTCTCTCCCTCTCTCTCTCTCTCTCTCCCTCTCTCTCTCTCTCCCTCTCTCCCCCTCTCTCTCCCTCCCTCCCCCTCTCAATCTCTCTCTCTCTCCCCCTCTCTCCCTCTCCCTCTCTCTCTCCCTCCCTCTCTCTCTCTCTCTCCCTCTCTCTCTCTCTCCCTCTCTCTCTTGTCTGCATTATGCATTCACATCGCCCTGAGAGGCAGCAGCTGGGGGGATGCTCAGCCAGCAGGACCGCAGCCATAACCTGCCTGGTAACAGACAGAGAGGAACCATTCACGCTGCGGCGCATGCAGCTGGGGGGAAGGCAAAGCACTGCGCACACAGGAGTTTGTATTACAGGCTCCTACAGTATGTGACTGATGTAGAGCCGTGACAACATCTGGAGCTATAAAAGGAAAGGCATTTAATTCCAAGATGTATTGATGTATTAATAACTTGGTATCCATAAAAACTATGTAAAATATATAATATGAATAATACACTTTGTATTGACAAAATAAGGCCACTTAGCTGAAGATTACTGCTACAAATAGCCTACATAAAATATAATACAGTATTGTTTGCTTTCTATTCGACACAGCACTACTATATTGTAATGACACTACTAGATAAGATGTCATTACATCAAACTGTAGCTTAATGTTTAAACATACAGTATCATTACCCCAATAATGCAAGGCCATTTACCATCTTAGGGCCACACTATACTACACTAACACCCATGCTAATAAGCAATGCTTTGTTAGCTAGCGTTCATACAGCTTCGCCAATGCAAACAATGGGGCTTTTTGTGAGCTAGCAAAATAACCCCCAGACGAGATTAAACATGCGCTTAGTCATGTTTTTAGCGTCTGAAGAGCTGCTTTGTGCACATCTGACTGGATGGAGAAAGAAAAAGAAAACGAGAGATCCCATTTCACAATGAATTACATTACTGGCAACACAAATAGGGTATACTGCAGCTAACCACTGACTCTGTACGTCTTTACACAAATTCAAATACACACAAATTATATAGAAACGATACAATAACAAATAATATATAAACAGTGAACCTGCTACAAATTCTAATACACACACGAGCAAAATAGGAAGGGAAGCTGAGACTGCTTCCCCTCATAACAAATCTAAATACAACTAACCAACCATTTCCCTGGGTGCCTCGTGCTTGTATACGTCTACGTGTGTAGGGGGTATGTGTGTCTGTAGTGTCTCTGCTCTGGGAAA
This sequence comes from Setipinna tenuifilis, assembly GCA_030347295.1. Classification (NCBI taxonomy): domain Eukaryota; kingdom Metazoa; phylum Chordata; class Actinopteri; order Clupeiformes; family Engraulidae; genus Setipinna; species Setipinna tenuifilis. Next base: position 20,073,600 of record CM059281.1, on the reverse strand, counting down.
CCTACTTTGGGCACACACATCTCCTTGTGTGTTTGAGGGTAGTCTGTTTACTCTGTGTTCCTCTACAGCTCTGTTAGCTTATTATGCCCTCTTTTTTGTAAGTTGCTTTTAGATAAAAGCGTCTGCTAAGTGTA
>CM059281.1:20065966-20068466 GCA_030347295.1 Setipinna tenuifilis | reverse complement strand
CAACACAGCACAGCATAACACAAGCTGAACCCATAACGGCCACTACACTATTTCATTCCATATCTCACAGACAACGTCCTTCCGTATATCAGACATAAATAATATTATAACTCAACACAGCACAGCACGACACAAGCTGGACCATACTGTCCACTACAGTATTTCATACCATATCTCACAGATAACGTCCTGCTTGTGTATCGTACATAAATAATATTATGACCACTGAGGATTATTATATTATAACTCAACACAGCACAGCATAACACAACATGGACCCATACTGTCCACTACAGTATTTCATTCTATTACACACAGACAACATCCTTCCTGTGTATCGGACATAAATAATAGTATAACTCAACACAGCACAGCATAACACAACATGGTCCCGTAACGTCCACTATAGTATTTCATTCCATATCCCACAGATAACGTCCTTCTTGTGTATCGCACATAAATAATACTATAAGTCAACACAGCATATCACAACATGGATCCAGAACGTCTACTACAGTACTTCATTCCATATCTCACAGATAACATCCTCTGTGTATCCTCGGACATAAATAATATTTTGACCGCTGAGGGTTTGGTCTGCACCAAGTGAAATGATCGAGTGGCGGTCACACCACTACAGCTTGTAGATGGAGCTTGGTCTGGCAAAGATCCCACAGACAGGACGTTTTCAGAGACGGGATCAACGGGCGTCTATCAAATGCCTCTGTATACTACTGGACAGAGCTAAAATCAATCAGACCACTGATTCCGATGATGTACTGTATGTGTATAGCAATCGTTTTTCATTGGTGCTATGAAGTACATCTGACAGAGTACAACCAAACCAGCATCCATAAGGTCTACATCTAAAGCTCTGCATCTGAAGTGAAATACTAGATTAAGCAGTGCTTAGAAATGCTGTGTTAATGTCTACACTGTGTGTTATTCATGGGGAGGGAGCAGAAGAACTACTATGAAGTACATCTGACAGAGTACAACCAGGATCCATAAAGTCTACACCTAAAGCTCTGCGTCTGAAGTGAAATACTTGATTAAGCAGCGCTTACAAAATGCTGTGTTTTTGTTCACTGTTTACGTTGTGTTGTGTTATTGTCCAAACGATACAGCTATACTCCTCACAGCCAGGGGCCACGAAAATCTTGAAATCCATCCATAGCGACGGTAGATCTGAGTGGTCGTTGCAGTGTCATAGTAACGACAGTCACATACGTCTAGGTATCTGTGCTGACATGCTAGGCTATGATACACTTTGCCAAGCTATGGCTATACTGTGGTCATTGTTATTATTATTAAAGTATTTAGTAGACAATTTTCACAACAAGGAACACTAAAAACACCACACATATAAACAAAAACAATACATGACTAAATTTCGAATATAACAAAAACCTTTTAGAAAAAAGTTTAAACATAACTTATAATATAACAAAGACTCAGAAACATAAACATTAACAATACAACAAAGACTTATAATAAACACAGTCACGCATATGTCCTGACATCTATGCTGTCATGCTACATTATGCTAAGTTATATATATATAAAGAACTAACTAAATAAAACTAAGACTAAAGACTGAATTTTAAAATATAACAAAAACCTTTTAGAAAGAAGCTTAAAAATAACTAATAATATAACAAAGACTAAAGACTAAAGACTAAATAAATATTTATAATATGACAAAGACGTGTATTCTTGATGTGTATCTATGCTGTCATGCTACATTATGCTAAGTTATGCTAAGCTATGCTAAGATAAAGCCTACTGGCCTGACCTTGGCCATGTCTGGCGTGTTTACACCTACTCTGTCTCTGTCCATCCTAATGCTAATAGACACTTGTCCAGCACATGAAGACCCCTTGATGTTTACCAAAGGGTCGTTATCCCGCCACCCCCTGCCCTCCTCGTGTTTAACCGCCTAGCTGTTTTCTCTCTCTCACTCTCTCTCTCTTGCTCTCTCTCTCTCTTTTATTCTGGCCCTGAATAGCACATGTTCCTGGGCTGAATTAATGGCCAGTGGAACAACAGGCAGGGCCTCGCTCTGGGATGATTGGAAACAATGAGTGGTCAGTCCATAAAACCGAGATGTGGTTTTAAGGACAGGGCTCTCAACGCTTTGTTTGTGTGTGTGTGTGTGTTTTTGTGTGTCTGTGTGTGTGTATGTGAGTGTACATGTCTGTGTGTGTGTGTGTGTGTGTGTGTGTGTGTGTTTGTTTGTTTAAACAGTGAGCTATATAAAAATGCATACATGTGTCTTTGATCAGTTGTGTTAATGCTGTAAACTATACATGTGAGTGTTTATATTGTGTATATGTGTATATTATGTATGTTTGTATGCATGTATGTGTAAATGTATATGCATATGCATGTATGCATGGATGGATGCATCTATGCATTTGTATATGCATCTGTGTGTGTGTGTGTGTGTGTGTGTGTGATTGTGATTGGGAGCGTGAGCTAGAGTGGCTTGGCAAGCGAA
>CM059281.1:20035966-20060966 GCA_030347295.1 Setipinna tenuifilis | reverse complement strand
TTCCTGGATCTAAGTTAGGCCACTTCTGGCCTATCCTGAAAATTTCATCAAAATCCATCCATAACTTTTCGAGTTATGCTGTTCACAAACGGACAGACGGACAGACAGACAAACCAACGCCGGCGAAAACATAACCTCCTTGGCGGAGGTAACAATGCAGATGACGTAGTCGCTATGGCGATGTAACAGGTCCAGGAGAAGATCAACTTCTTGTATGTCTTGTATTGCAGCCAAAAACATACAGAAGAAAACAGTGAGCCTCAGAGTATAACACAAACTAACACACCCACCACCACAACAACAACAACTGTACATTGTATGTATTGAAAAAAGAAACCACATTTGCAGCCTGGAATATAGAGAACGAAACAGCCAGCTTCAGAGAAAACCACCACACCACACCACCACAACAACAACAACACTGACGTACTTGCTATGGAGATGACGTAGTCACTATGGACATGTAACGGGCCCGGGAGATGACGAACTTGTGATGTGTCGGTATGTGTGTGTGTGTAAACAGCCAAAATTGGAGTGTTAAAATTTCAGGGTTAAACATTTGGGAGTTGTTTTTTTTTAACTCTAACAAAGTGTCATTTTAACATTTTCTTAAATGATGTCTGCAGTTAACTCTCAACAGTGTGGAAGTATATAAACCCACTGAAGTGTGTAAAATCAACTCTGTGGAAGTCAATTCAACACTGGTTCAGCACTTTTTTGCTGTGTACACTGCATGGCAGCCAAGAACATAGAGAGAGAGGGAAACAGCCAGCCTCAAAGTACAACATAAACTAACACCACCACAACAACAATAATAATAACAACGCAGACGAGGAACTTGCTATGGAGATGGAACGGGCCCGGGAGGAAGGGCTGTGGAACAGGAACAGACAGAGGAGTCCTGGGTCAGCCTGCCCCGTTCCCCTCACGGAACATTAGTGTCACCCAGGGACCGATGACTCGGAACGAGGAACCGCATAAAGCCGACGGGGGAAGTGGCGCTAGGGATTGAATGGTAGTGTGTGTGTGTGTGTGTGTGTGTGTGTGTGTGTGTGTGTGTGTGTGTGTGTGTGTGTGTGTATGTGTGTGTATGTGTGTGTGTGTGTGTGTGTGTGTATGTGTGTATGTGTGTGTGCATGTGTATATGTGTACGTGTCTGTATTTTGTGTGTGTGTGCACTTATGTGTGTGTGTTTGCCTATGTTTGGTTCAGTGTGTGTATGTAATATGTGTGCATGTGTATGTGTATGTGTGTGTGTGTGTGTGCGAGTTAAGATTGACGGACATGTGGCCCATGACACAACGGTGCCAGCTGACACCTACTACTGCCCAGCAGCCACTGACGCTGAGTCAGCAATGACTCCTGTCTCTAAGCCTCCAAACACACACACACACACACACACAGACACACATGCACACACACACACACACAGGGAGAGGGAGAGGGAGAGAGAGAGAGAGAGAACGAGAGAGTGAGAGAGAGAGAGAGAGAGAAAGAGAGAGGGAGGAAGACAGAGATAGAGAGGAAGATAGAGAGAAACAAAGACAGACAAACAGTCAAAAAAATGCACCCACATACAAGCACACACATACGCACACAAGCACACAGAGAGAGAGAGATAGAGAGAGAGAGAGAGAGAAAGAGAAAGAGAAAGAGAGTGAGAAAGATGGAGAGAGAAACAGAGACACACACAAACACACAGACACATAAACGCACCCACATACAAGCACACACACACACACACACACACACACACACACACACACACACACACACACACACTCATAGGGGTGATGCAGGGTACAGGTCTGGGAGGAAGTGGCTGTGTAATGCTAGTGCTAAGTCTCGGTGGTGCGGATTAGTTTATTTTGGACGGGGGCGCTGATCCAATATGCCATATGAGAGTGCCAAACCAGCCCCTCAGAGGAGACGAGTGCCTTACAGGACATCACACACACACACACACTCTGCTTCACCCTCTCATAGGATGTGCGTGGGAAAAATGCATACAAACACACACAGACAGACAGACCCACACACACACAGGCAGGCACACACACACACACACTTACACAGAGTCACCAAACTGAGTCATCTCTGCTGCAGTGTTCTGAGTTATAGATTACACACACACACACCACCACACACACACACACACACACACCCACACACACAAACACACACAAACACACACAAACACACACACACACACACACACACACACACACACACACACACACACACACACACACACACACACACACCAGCTACCATTACCACTAGAACCCTTGTAAAGAGGGATGAGTGTGCCCTTTGAAATGTCTCCTCTGAGGCTATTGTGTGGCTGGAGAGGAGAGGGGGCTGTGCTTTGGTGTTCAACCATGACACTCCGCTTTGCCTGTCACTTTGATCCAACCCACAGCAAGGACAATTTGTCACATGAAACACATGTGGCAAAAAAGCCACATTTTTCTTCCTAAAGCCCACTGTGTGTGTGTGTGTGTGTGTGTGTGTGTGTGTGTTCTGCAGAGGTGTCAGTGTCAGATTTAAAGAGTAGAAAAACTTTACCCTGCACCCCTCATGCCTGTACCACACACACACAGCTAATTCTGTAGTGTTAAATCAGCTCTGAGAGAGAGAGTCAGTGTTAACACTGTGTCAGTGTTTGTTTTGTCCCAGTCGTTGTAGCGTTAATTTAACACTTTATCACTTACATATTTGACTGCTTTACAGTTAAATCAACTTTTTTGCAGTGTAATTTCAACTCTTAATTTTACACTTACACTCTTAAAATTTACACTTTTGCTGAACACTGGGACATTAACTCTGAGAATTTTTGCTGTGCACTTCACACAAGTGATTTCACCAATGACCTCATCCGCCTGTCTGATCTGTGTGCTCATTGGGATCAGCTGGTTCAGAAAATGGTTACAGAAAACATGTGGCGGGGGGGCTTTTTTGGCTTTTTGGAGCCAGGATTTGACACCTTTGTTGTTCTATTGGAGTTACTGTAGTTTTTGTTTTTATGGACAGAAGGAACCTGTCAAATCTGTTACTACCACAGGACTCTGAGTAGATCTATCAGCTTGTTTACATGCTCCGGTGGCACTGGACTGCAAGAAATGTTGTCCTGTTGTGACCTTGCCAAACTGTAAAGCACTTTGAGCTGCATCTTGTATGTATGAACTGTGCTATACATGTAAAGATTATTATTACTATTATTATTATTATTATTATTATTATTAGTAGTAGTAGTAGTAGTAGTAGTAGTAGTAGTAGTAGTATTATTGTTATTATTATTATTATTTGGTAATAGCCACCTGGTGAGCCTGCCTCATGAATGTACCATCTAATGTCATCCAGGGTTCCTACTGAGATTAGAAAGATTGTCTCCTTAAGCAGAAGCTTGAAGGAGAGAAATTTGGTGTACAATGAACGTTGGCTATGTTAAAACATGATAATGAGTTGGTGTATTTGCTGAGGAGCAAAACTATGCTAGCCTGTTGGATTTTGAACATTATCACTTTTATCGAAAAGGCTCACCATCGTAGTGATCGGGGCATGGAGGTAGCTTTAAGACATCACTAGCTTTAAACCGTTAAAAAGAAGCTCAACATAGCTCCACACTTCCTTGGTAGTATAACAAGGGCTCTGACATTTAAAATGAGGCATTATAAACTTTGTAAGTGTACAGATCGTTTATTAAATAGGCTGTTTATACAGGCTGTCCCTTGCGGTAGTTTCCAGTCACCACCATATTGTAATTAAGCCCTACAAGTCATTGTGAACTGTTAGAATATAATAAAGTAGAATAGCATAGTGCTAGCCTCATAGCATAATTGCCTAAGTCATTTACAATGAAATATGACTTGGGCAATTATACTATAATGCTAACGATAGAATGGAATCCCTGCAGGAGGTCCCTTCAGCTAAATTAGAAAACTATATAGTAGTATAGTATAAATATCCTAATCTATTGTTACAGTATCACCAAAGCTCTTACAGGTTTCTCTCTACTCACACACTCAGGCTCTGATTCCATCAGGACTCTAGACAACTATAGTTTTTGGTTGCACACCTGATATTCAACACAGTAACAATGAACACAATCACATCCATTGTCTGGGGATAGTACACAGGACACAGGTCAGGCCATATCATTTTGCTTTTAGTTGGAAAGACAATCACTGCAACACCCTGTTCAAAAAAGGATTTTTCTTTGGCCGAGTGTTTCTTGGTGGAGTGTGTGTGTGTGTGTGTGTGTGTGTTTGGGGGGAGAGGGGGAAATTTTGCCACTGCTTTCATATCGGTAGTCTATGCCTTGAGTACATTACAGGGAACTGCTGCAAACTTGTTGGCTGTGAGCTTTGAGAGAAAGCCTCTGGTGTTGCAGAGGTGTCTTTCTATCAGTGATGGGGGCCTAGCTGATCCCATTACTGCACCGAGGCCCCGCCGATGTGATCAGTCTCGTCTGTCTCAGTGAGTGCATTTGGAAGATAAGGACCCAGGCAGGACAATGCAACCCCTCCTTTCCCAAAAGGTCTTTCTTTTCTCCATCACATCTAACTGTATACTGCCTCATACACACACACTAAACTGTGGCACACGCGTGCACGCACACACACAGACACACTTACACACACACACACACACACGCACACACACTCACACACACAAGACAGACTGAGTGAAGACCCCTGTGTAGTCTAATCATGAACTCTGCAATCACAAATTAGCTTGGGTTTGAATAGAGGAGCCCTTGCAGACAGAAGACTCTTTGCTGATCTACAATCAGTAATTACACTCGTTATTAGCATGTGCACAAACGGGAAAGCAAGATAATGCTTGCCTTTGGAGAATGTTAGCCAAAGAAGAAGGCCTTGGTTAGAAAAGAAACTGACGAAAGCAAAAACAACCAAAAAAAGAAAGAAAAACGCCAGGGATTTTTGTGTTAGTCAGCGCGGATTTGACTTGCCTTCAAAAGACCTCGACGCTTGTTTTGGGGAGAACCAAAATGCAGCACAACATAATGAACAAGCTTTTTTGCGTTGTGTCTGCCCGCCAGCAAGACTCAGACAAACCGGGAAAGACACGCTGTGTCACTCAAGTCTTTCTAGACCAAGAACTGAGAATGTGAGGCTCGTCTTCTGACAGTAATGTGGGTCAATTGGACGTCCGCGATGGCGAAAATGGAGCCAGCATCACCACGCGCTGGCTGTAGTCTGCCACAGAGGCCTCCCACGACTCTCTCTCTCTCTCTCTCTCTCTCTCTCTCTCTCTCTCTCTCTCTCTCTCTCTCTCTCTCTCCCTCCGTCTGTGTGTGTGTATGTGTGTGTGTTCAGATGCATTTTAAGGCAACACTTTCAGCTGTGATGGCCTGTGTGCCTATGATGCTAAAACGCTGACGCGAATGTTACCTGTAAACGTAAGCTACAAGCACGCGCTGCGGGGGAATGCCTCTGTCTATTCAGCTTTGCTAGGCAATAATGTTGACTGGTCTAGGCTACCTGAAATTTAAAACCGCTATATATTGGTCGGTTTGTTGAAAGGGGAGAAATTGTCTTGGTTGTATAACGATATGGAAGAAAATGAGGCCGAGGAGAAATGTGAAAGAATTTATATTTTATGCGCGCCGTTGCGCGTAAAATGACATGGGAAGGGTTCGTCTTCCCCTCATTTCTGTCGTCATTTCTTAGATAGTAGAGGGGTGGCGGAAATATTCTGATATTAACGGAAATGTCCTCGACATTTTACTGTTGGGGGGGGGATAGCTGTGTGAGACAGAGAATGTAGAGAGTGGATGTAGACTCGACCATCGGTGCATAGCCTAATGTACTGGAATCCCATAGCATTGTTTGTTCCCGCTTCATCCTTTAAACGTTTTCCTATCTAAGAGTAACAGCAACACATACCAAGATGTCACATCACAGCCAACACAAAAATGCTTCGGCCTAGAGATACAGAATTCTATGAATACTGGAAAATGCGATACCCACCTGAATTCCGTTTCCATTATAGCGGCAGCCTCCGGTCGACTCGTGGTTCTGGTGTCATTCCCGTTATGATCGGCCAAACGTTTTGGCATTCCGCGTTGGTTTGTACGCCTGTTGGAACAAGGCTTTAAAATAAATAGATGGATGAATACGTCACCTAACACATAGCTCGCTGTTGCTGGTAAATTAGGAGGAGAAAAAAAAATCGGAGCTGTCAGATCGAGCTTCCTCAAGGAGACCTACAGGCAACGCCTACAATAAATGGCACCTCCCAAATCACCGCCCAGTCATGGTTATACTCGTGGGCCAATTCCATGGAGATATGTTAGTGTCCAGATGACTTCGTCAAAATTTTAAGGAGCCATAATGTTTGTGTAGAAATTGTATCCTCATATAGCCTACAATACACAAGCAAAATCGCTTAGATATATGCACTGCGCCATTTTGTGTCCATGAATGGAGGCCCTTGGCAGATTCAGAGATGAGCATAAACGTCAGAGCTATGACAGACATATCTGTAGCCAATGATACATCTAAAATCGCAACAATGTTTTTGATTGACAGCCTTGTGGACCAATCGGGTGTATCAGGGTTTATTCTGCATGGAGAAGATGGGCAGGTGATTTTTGCAGTAAATGTTTGAGAAAAAATCTAATGTGGTGCATTAGAGAGAAAACATCTCGTGTGTTTCATAGAGCATGGGTGAGTTTTTTTGTTACTTCAACTTCCTGTCACATCTAAAAGATCAGACTGATTGCAGTGGTGTATTTCATAACTATGGTTTGCCGGAACAAATGAACCAGAATGTCCTAACACTAATATGCCTGGTCAAAGAAATCAGACTGCATGAAACGACACCCTAAATCATGCACTAGCCTTAAAATGTATGAGCACCCAGTGACAGTGAATATGTCTCCGCATTGTACTAGCTACCCCTTTTTACATCTGACTCATCAGTGACCCCCTGTGGACAAAAGAAAAGTTGCCTGTTCTGTTGAACGATACTTGAACCTCTGTTGACTAGTACATAAATCATATAACACCCCAACAACCAGAAAATTGCTGAAATAAAACAGTGATATTTTTAATACTACTTGAAAACTACTGATTCTATTAATGTGCATAAACTAAGTGCGTATGAACAATGCGTGCAGTATCTATGCCACACACAGTAAATGAATGAAACAGATAACTGCACATCTTGTCAAGGTTTTTTAAAACCCGCCTTCCACTCCACTAGCCCCTAAACTCATGATGGACATTTAACCTAACCAATCCGGTTGACTTGTAATTTACCTCGTAATGATTGTACTTTTAACTAACCAATAGGAGATGTGTGCATTAAAAGAGTCAACTTCCGGAAAAATTATAAACTTGGGGCCAGTCCATGTGAGCCTAGCAGTGGTCACGTCTGAAGGATTACAACACCGAAAGGTAAGAGCAAACGTAATAAAATTCGACAACTTCAAAACCACTTTCACTTTTGCCATCACTTAACTTCGAACAGGTCCAGTTACAGGACATGTGCAGATATGACTATTCCCCGTGTGTCCATGATTTCAGGGAGTTTTTACAACCCACTAGAGATACTCGCGCCTGTTAGCATTTGTTGCTAATGTAGTTAGCAAGCAACCTTACTAATGCGACAATATAGCAGTAATGTTTAAGCACTCTTTTAGTTGTACCTTCAAGCATTCAACATTGGCATCCAAAGGATTATAAAGATATAACTCACACAGTTCGTTCTTCTTTTAAAGCACCACTAGCTGTAAAGGTCTGACGCAAGGAGTAGTATAGATGGATTGAATGGGAAGGCTAGCGTTTACGTCTCATTGTCTGCAATGCGTTGCCGTTAGGATAGCTAGCATTAGCTAAAGTAGTCTGTAAAGTAAAGCGCTCTGAGGCGAAATGGTGGGCCGGTGTTGTTATGGGTGTCGATATTACAGTTAAACGCCCCGTCATTGCCATGGTCAGCCTTTAGAAAGGTGATACTTTAATTGTAACCGAAGGGACCGGTTCTTGGCCAGCTATGCTAGGTTGGCAAAGGAACTCGCTCACTATAATGACGTTTCTTTTTTGCGTCGTGACCATGGTGTTGGCAGGTACATAGTTCAGCATCCTTCTCCAGACAATACACTGGTTTTTACGATGGTCCTCAATCGAACGTATTTACGTTCTGGTTGAAATGCTCAACTTTAGACCTTAGTGTAGGTACTTCTGTCGGCTAGTTCTTAGCACATGCGGCTTGAGTTTTGCATGCTGTTTACTATGAGTGACAATTACAGCATTCACAATATAGCAGAGGCGGGCAAAGCGGATTGAGAAAGTAGAAGTCCTGGCTAGTACATAAATCATATAACATCCCAACAACCAGTAAAATTGCTGAAATAAAACAGTGATATTTTTAATAGCCTACTACTTGAAAACTACTGACCCTATTAATGTGCATAAACTAAGTGCGTATGCACAATGTGTGCAGTACCTATGCTACCCACAGTAAATTAATGAAACAGATAACTGCACATCTTTTCAAAGTTTGTTAAAACCCACCTAGCCCCTAAACTCATGATGGACATTTAACCCAACCAATCCGGTTGACTTGTAGTTTACCTCGTAATGATTGTACTTTGTACTTTTATCTGCCACATATCCCTTCTTAAGACAAGTGATTTCACTAATGATCTCATCTACATAGAGTCAGCTGGTTCAGAACAAATATGTGGTAGGACTTTCTGAACTGAAATGTAGTAAACGATGGTGAACATATGCATCAGCTTTTTTTGCAGTGGCTTGTGGCGTTACCTAATGTACTTCACCAACAGACCGTTGGTCAGAGGTGTAAAAACCCTGCCACAAATTTGATCCAACTCCAGTTCTGAATCAGCTGATCATAATTAGCACTCAAGACGGGTAGATCAGCTACTCAGTGAAGTCACCTGTGTTAGAAGGAAAATGTGGCAGGGTTTTGTACTTTCTGAACCTGGGATTTTACACCTCTGTAGTTGGTGGTGGTGGTCACGAGAAAAAGCGTTCTTGAGTGTTGTCCTCATGTTGTGTACTCTGATTTCTTCTGTGTTGAGCAGTATGGCCGAGAACGACGGTGAGACCGAGCTGTTGGACTACTACTCGGACGACGAAGAGCCACAGACCGCCCCGGAGAGTGCGACCCCCGCGGGCAAGAAGGAGGTGAAGGGTTCCTACGTCTCCATCCACAGCTCCGGGTTCCGCGACTTCCTGCTCAAACCAGAACTCCTCCGAGCTATCGTAGACTGTGGCTTCGAACATCCGTCTGAAGGTAATGCCACTTGTAAGGATCTGGCCATAGATCCTCACGGTTTTCCCCAGAAAGTTCAATACAACTCAGCCGGACACGAAGGAAAAATGCTGTTCTTAGTTTATCACAAGAAGGACACTATGACAAGGCATAGGGTGGACATGGTCTGCGGTATCTTAACAAATAATAGACTTACGGCCCCTTCCTAGATAGATAGCATTTACACGCACACGCTGCAAGCGGTATCAGAAGTACAAGGCAACAACCTGTGACGTCATCAAGGGGCGACCATTACACACTGCAGGGCCAAGGCGTTCGTTTTTCTTGTGGAACACCATTTGTTGCAAACTAGTCATAAATTGCACCACACCTGTTGCTTTGCTTCAGCGTCAAGTGGGGTTGAGCTGTGTAAAAGTCTTCCTTCCTGCTAATTGTGTGATGTGCATACAGCTGGTGGATTTATTTATTGATCATTCTGCACCATACACTATAAAAGATGAAAAATACAACAATTGCAGAAGAAATAAATTGTTCCTTCACACTCCCATTTGCTGGTTAGTAATAGGTAACACAAATGACAGTGTTGCCATACAGTACAAATAGACAGTTGACAAAACAAGTGGGGATAAGATATTGTATGAGATTCTGTAGTGTGACAAATGTAAACAAGCAGAGTTTAAATTGGGCCGGAGCTTTGGAGCTCATCTCCCCCCTCCTCACCTCGGTAATACAGCCAGCCGGAGCTGAGCTCCCTCTGCTGTATTTATAGTAATATAATAGTGACATATTGACTACTGTGAGTAAAGAAGGGCTTCCCATCCCTACAAAAGCCAATTAACCAGTGTAAACAAGTTACACGTGTCAGTGACATTGCGTTATTTTGCCACGCAAGAGCCCGCATTAACGGGACATTGCATCATTACGCCACTTCGTTATTGTGTTCAACTGCTCCGGCGCCACTGGACTGCAGGAAATGTTGTCTTGTTGTGACCTTGCCAAAATGTAAAGCACTTTGACCTGCATCTTGTATGTATGAATTGTGCTGTACAAGTAAAGATTATTATTATTATTATTATATATATTGTTATTATTATTGTTATTTGCACTAACTCTGGGGGTGTCTTCCCACAGTCCAGCATGAGTGCATCCCGCAGGCCATTCTGAGCATGGACATCCTGTGCCAGGCCAAGTCCGGCATGGGCAAGACGGCTGTGTTTGTGCTCGCCACCCTGCAACAGATCGAACCCGTCGACGGACAGGTAAGGGTGTACGGTCTTTATTTTTCCCCATGTGATGTGTCTTTTAAAGGTGTGTGTGTGTGTGTGTGTGTGTGTGTGTGTGTGTGTGCAATGGTACAGCACAGCCCTCTTTCTTTCTCCATCTCTCCCTGTCTTGTGCTTTCATACTGTTCTGTATTTTATTCATTCATCTCGCTCTCTTTCTCCCTCCTTCCCTTCCTCTCTCTCTCTCTCACTCAATCCTCCTTCCCTTCCTCTCTCTCTCAATCCTCAATTCCTTCCTCTCTCTCTTATCCCTCCATACTGTTGTCTCTCCCTCCTCTGTCATTCCTCCCTTTCTCCATCCCTCCATACCTTTTTCCCTCCATCACTCCCCCTATTTCATCCCTCCATCCTGTGCTCTCTGTCTCTCTGTCTCCCTCCCCCCCTCTCTGTCTCCCTCCCTCCCTCCCCCCCGCTCCCCCCCCCCCGGCAGGTGGGCGTCCTGGTAATGTGCCACACGCGCGAGCTGGCGTTCCAGATCAGCAAGGAGTACGAGCGCTTCTCCAAGTACATGCCCACGGTCAAGTGCGCCGTCTTCTTCGGCGGCCTGTCCATCAAGAAGGACGAGGAGGTGCTACGCAAGAACTGCCCGCACATCGTGGTGGGCACGCCGGGCCGCATCCTGGCGCTCGTGCGCAACAAGACGCTCAGCCTCAAGAACGTCAAGCACTTTGTGCTGGACGAGTGCGACAAGATGCTCGAGCAGCTGGGTGAGGGAGGCGGCTTTGACTCTTTGACCCTGACTCTTTGACCCTGACTCTTTGACTCAATGACTCTTTGACCCTGACTCTTTGACCCTGACTCTTTGACCCTGACTCTTTGACCCAATGACTCTTTGACCCAATGACTCTTTGACCCTGACTCAATGACTCTTTGACCCTGACTCTTTGACTCAATGACTCTTTGACCCTGACTCTCTGACTCTTTGACTCTCTGAGTCATTGACTCTTCAGTCTGTTGTGGAATAAGGTGGGCAGCACCATCACTAGGGTTGATGGATGTGCGGACAGTTACAGAATATAGCAGAGGCGGGCAAAGCGGGTTGAAAAAAGTAAAAGTCCTGCCATGTATCCCTTGTTGCCTCCTGCAGACATGCGTCGAGATGTGCAGGACATCTTCCGGCTGACGCCGCACGAGAAGCAGTGCATGATGTTCAGTGCCACCCTCAGCAAGGAGATCCGGCCCGTCTGCCGCAAGTTCATGCAGGATGTGAGTACCTGTGTGTGTGTGTGTGTGTGTGTGTGTGTGTGTGTGTGTGCGTGTGCGTGTGCGCGATAGAGCATTTTCCAAGTGGTTGGTTACCTTGAGCGTGCTTGCTGTTGGGATTTGTGTGTTTGTGTCTGGTGTAGCTGATTGGCCTTTTTATGTAGCGTCTCCTGTGTGGATCTTCATGGCACCCTGTTTTGGTGTTATAAGTGGTGTTGGTTCAAGGTGGTTGCACTCGGTCGGTCTGTCTGTCTCCATATTTTATTGTCACATGCCTAGAAATATTGGGTAGAGTAGGACATGCAGTAAAACTGCTGATTGTCACTCTAAACTGTGCACTTAATAGTGCAATAGTGCAAATAATAGTTCCCCTAGTCTGGATCCCAAATGTTGCAGGTCCCCTTGCACAAAAGCATCTGCTAAATCCCTACGCACTTCACTTTAAATACACCTTCGCCGTAATTTTGGCACTCTTGTCTTGCCGTAATGAATTACTTATAAGGTGTGTTTGTGGCACTGTTTCCACAAGGAGGGTTAATCTTACAGTGGTGGTGCAGCCATTTGCCTGTTGAGCATAATGATTGTGTTACTTACACAGTGCCCACACAGGGGATGTTGGTCTGTGTAGTTTTTCTTTCTTTTTTTTGTCCTAAACCCCTGATCTGTGTATTTAAATGTTACCCCTCCTAGTAAAAATCAACTTTTGAATTGATGTGCCCAGCTACTTGTTGGTTTTCTGTCCAAAGTGTCAAAGTGGTCCTTGAGGTTATTTTTTTTAAGGAAGTGTGTGTGTGTGTGGGGGGGGGGGTGTTGGTGGTCCAGAAACACTAAGAAACACTGGTCTATGTAACCTTTGACTGTATGAGATGCTTTGTATGATGGTCTTTATAGTTCTTGACTTGATGTAGATCCTCAACTCCCTCTCTCTTGTGATCCCACCCCCCCCTTCCTCCCCAATCTCCCATCAGCCCATGGAGGTGTTTGTGGACGACGAGACCAAGCTCACCCTACACGGCCTGCAGCAGTACTACGTCAAGCTCAAGGACAGCGAGAAGAACCGCAAGCTCTTCGACCTGCTCGACGTCCTGGAGTTTAACCAGGTCAGCAATTAATATATGCATCATATGGGTGGATGGATGCGTGTGTAAGTGCGTGCTTGTATGTTAGGAGAGAGTGTTAGACCCACAGTTCATTTGGGTGATTCATACAGAACAAAGTAAAGTGCATGAAGTGCACTTGGGGTTGGGAGGGAGGATTGCCTTTGGTAGCGGATGATGGGCTGTGTGTGTGGGAGGGAAGGAGTGCTGAGGTGGGGGTGGGGAAATGCGTGTGGGGATGAGGTGGCTTGATGGGGCGGGGGGGGGGGGGGTTTCCAGTGACATCCAGTGGCATCCAGTGGCACTACGACTGTGATGTAGCACAGTCCCCAGCTGTCACCGTGTGTGGCCCTCGGCTCGTCTTTTAATCAAGCGGTGGGTCGTGGGTCGAGTTTTACGGCGACTCGGTAAGGCGATACATGCCTGTCGCCCTTCTCTTCGGCGACCAGCTCTGAAGTGCGGTCAGACCGTACGGGTGGCCTTTGGCCTGGTGACAAGTGCTCCATCGTCCTCTTTGCCCGTGTGTGTGTTGTGTGTGTGGTGTGTGTGTGTGTGTGTGTGTGTGTGTGTGTGTGTGTGTGTGTAAGTATGTGTGCGTAAAGGGAGACAACTGTTCCAGGTTGATGGATGTTTATGACACTGTGTCGTTAATGGCTAGTAGCCTTTGATACGTCATGCATAATTTAACCTAACATAATTTATTTATTTGGCCTTTTGAAACTGAGACCCTGCAGCAAGTCTGATGGCCGTGAATCTTTAGGATGGAGTACAGACACTGACAAGTGTGTGTGTGGCATTCAGAAGTGAATCGAGTTTCTGTCTGGAGGTGTTGCTGGCAGAGTGGGGAATTACCCCTTAATAACTGGGGGGCTTTAACGGGGGAGGGGGGGTGCTGTGTTTACTGGTTATGTGTAGCATTAATATATATCTATTTTTTTTTTGTCTCTTTGAGGGAATACTGGGTCTTAATCCGAGGGTACTCTACTCCCCAGTACCCCTTGTAATGCGAGCTATGTATGAGATGCTTTGTACAACGATCTGTGTAGTCTTGAGTTTTTCTTGATGAATAATATCAACTAATTGGATAGTGGACACACGCTCCTCTCTTTTCCTCTCTTGGTTTCTCTCGGCCCCCTCTGAGGGGTCAATCTACCTGTACTTCAGTTACACTGTGAGCAAACACACAGTCTCAGACTGTTGCCTGAATACGGTGGCAGTTGGGCAATGCGTGTGGTCTCACAGATGGCAGTTGAGCTCCAAAGTGGATGTAGCATGCTATTGCTATAGAAACCCATGTGTTCCAATGCAGACCATCTACTGCTATCTGCTCTATACAGTTATTGATTTTGTTTGCTTTTTTTTAGTATTTGTCTATAATCTGACATGCCGTGTAGATTTTAAACTAAATGGAAACTAGTTTTTCAATTTAGTTTAACTAGCTTGTGGAATGTCATCTATGCAGTCGCTTGCTTGCTTGTTTGTTTTTAATGTAAAAGTGTGTGTGTGTGTGTCTCTCTCTCTCTCTCTCTCTCTCTGTCTCTCTCTCTGTCTCCCCATTCTGTCTGTCTCTCTCTCTCTAATTTTCCAGGTGGTGATCTTTGTGAAGTCAGTGCCCCGCTGTGTGGCTCTGTCCCAGCTGCTGGTGGAGCAGAACTTCCCTGCCATCGCCATCCACAGGGGCATGGACCAGGAGGAGAGGTAGGCTCAGTGGCAGTTCTACAGGGTTTTACTCCCCGGGTGAGACCACCTCTCAGCACCCCCCAGGCACCCCCAGGGCGCCTGTACTTAGGGGGCGCCAATTTGCCAATTGCAGCGATATGATACACAGAGCTACTTTTTTTTTTTGTCCCCAAGTGCTTGTGCCGCCCCCCACGAAATGGCGCCCCAGGCGGCTGCCCTGTTCGCCCGTGCCTAAAACCGCTACTGGGTTATAAGCCTGTCAGTAGTTAAGAACCACAGACACGCTCTACTCTTGTAGATGGTAGATTGTTTGGGTGGGTGCGAGTCAAAAAAAAACACATCAAGTGTTAAACTTGATTACAGTTTTTCTGAATTGCTAAAGCACAAAAACCAATTGGCTGGCCCAATTGCCCAATTGCTTTAGCTACTTCTCACAACTGCTCACTCTTTTTTCAATACCTTAAACCATTTTATGTAGTAAAACACAATTTGCAAAACTCACTGACTCCTCTTTGCAAAACTCTAAACACATTCTCATTGTCAAAACACACTTCGCAAAACTCATGCCTCCTCTTTGCAACACATTCTCATTGTCAAAACACACTTTGCAGTGTAGGACACATGTGATTCAAAATGTTGAACATTCTTCTCCCCATTTGATCATCAATAAAGCACACATGGCAGTAGCTAAGCACAATGAGTCAAAACTTTATTACTTCATTTCAAATGACCTGACACCACCAATGTAAGCCAATTGAGAGCCACAAGAAGGTTGCAGCTTGAAAATGGCTGCCAATCAGAGACAAGACAGTGAGGGACATAGCAAGGAAGAGGAGGTAGAGGAAGAACAAGAGGAAGAGTGTTTTTTTTTTTCTCCTAACCAAATTAGAGTCACCATTATAGATCACGTTCTCGTCCATGGGTTGACGGCGATCTATGAAATTTCTTAGAGGGCATGGAATTGGCCTGTGCCATAGGCCAGGAACAGTGTCCAGGATAGATATGACACATCAGGACATTCTTTCCCTGTTACCTGGCAAGGGACATCATTGCTTGTAATGTGGATGAGGTGCTGTGGCCTGACCAAACCCAAAGGCATGATATAGTAAAGCCCAGTGATATCTTGTTTGCAGCACTGTATACAGCACTTGTAGTTTTCATTTGTACTGCATTCCCAAAATATATTTTTGTTCGAAGTATTTTAGCAAGTAATCTAATATTACCACTTAATTTTAGTCTATGTACAATACATATACATCCGCATTGTGCTATTTTTCAGTTGAAAATGCATTTTCAGGCCTATAAAAAACAACGTATGCTATTATACACATCTGAATGTTGTGCTTTTCATTTTTTGGTGTAGTGTTTACTAACTGCTTCATTGTAATTTCATTTTGACAATTGTGTTTTGAGGATAGAGTTTGGTTTTGAGCACACGTAAAACTGTTTTGAGGGGTGTAGTAGCTTTTGCAACAAGAGTCAGGAGTTTTGGGACATGCATGTGAGCAATTGGAGTTTGTGTTTACAGTTTTGAGAAAATGGGGCAAGGTTTCAAAAATTGAGTTTTAGCAATTGTGAAAAACTGTAATAAATTAATAAATTAAAAAAAAAAAAAAAAACACTTTTTAGGTATACCTTTTTATTGGACCCTGTCCACAACCGTGAACCATGATCAGCGCTAATGATCTAGTGCTGAAACGCGTATGTTTGTGGACATGGTCCTAAAAGAGAAAGACTTTGTTGTGTGTGTGTGTGTTTTTTTTTTAAATATATATATATATATATATATATATATATATATATATATAAAAAAACACATGATAAGCCTGTCAATACCACTCACCAGCACCTAATATACAACCCAGGCAAACACCACCACATTTGTGTTCATACTGGTGTGTTCAGTCAAGTTTCAGTAACAAGTACACACAGAATTTTTTTGCCGAGTGTACATGAACATGTGTACATGTTCCGTTCATGTTGTTAGACGCACACAGCCATGATCGCGACTGATTGCGTGTGTGTGTCTGTGTGTGTGTCTGTGTGTGTCTGTGTGTTGCACAGGCTGTCGCGGTATCAGCAGTTTAAGGATTTCCAGAGGCGGATCCTGGTGGCCACCAACCTGTTTGGGCGCGGCATGGACATCGAGCGTGTCAACATCGTTTTCAACTACGACATGCCCGAGGACTCCGACACCTACCTGCACAGGGTGAGTGCATCTCTCTCTCTCTCTCGCGCGCACACACACACACACTTTCTTACACAAACACACACACACTTTTTGTTTTTTTTTTCCAACACACACTGACGCTTTCTTTGTCACATACACTCATGCTTTCTTTGTCACGCACACTTACACTTTCTTTTGCACACGCACACTTTTGCACACGCGCACACTTTTTTTCCTTGCATTGACACTTTTTTTTTCTCACACACACACACACACACACACACACTCTCACATAAACCCGCACACTTGGACTGTGTACTGTACATCATTTCCATGTGCTAATTCTGTATTACGTTTAACTGTGATGGAGTGTAATGATAAAATAACCCCCCCACACACACACACACACACACACACTTTTGGGTAACAGGTGGCACGTGCAGGTCGTTTCGGCACGAAGGGTCTGGCCGTCACGTTCGTTTCGGACGAGACAGACGCCAAAACCCTGAACGACGTGCAGGACCGATTCGAGGTGAACGTGGCCGAACTGCCAGAGGAAATCGACATTTCAACCTACAGTAAGCTCCTCCCCTTTCACCTGTAATCCCGCTGGGATGAATTGTATGAATGTTTTGATAAATCTTCGATAAACACGATAATCTTCGATAATCTGTTTTTATACTGTATAGATAGATGGATAGGATTTTGTCATAAAACGGTAATGGAATGCAAATCTGATTGCACTTACTACACTGTGAGTTTTGTATTTAATGTTTTTTTTTTTCTCTCTCTCTCTCCTCTTTTGTTCTCTCTTTCAGTTGAGCAGTCCAGATGAGGCCTTCAGACCTTCTCTGTGGATCTTCCGTTACTACCCTCACCCCCACAACTAACCCCCCCCCCCAACCTTTTTTTGGTTGTCTTTTAATTCCCCTCCATCTCTTTTTATTTGAACCCTCTCGATTAGTTCCTACCCCCCTGTGCCCCCTCTCCTCTGATCTCCACCCCACCCCCCTTTCCTCACCAGATGTCTGTAAAAATAAGAAAAGATTTTTTTATTTTGATTATACCATGGCAAAGAGTCAGGTGTCTAGTTTTTGGTGTTATCTTCTGAATCGTGGTTGTTAATTTGTTTTAAAAGAAAATTAAATTGTTTTATACAAATGTCAGCTGAGAAATGTTCTCTCTTTTCTTTTTATATTAAAACACAAATGTTATTGTAAAACACTTACTGGTCTCTTGTCATTGTGCCTTTTTATCACATATGTAGCATTGCTACATCATACTCATTAGGCTGGAGAAAGGAAAACTGCTTGGCGATGCATCTGTAAAAGACTGTTCATGCTGGAAAATTATACTTTTACTTTTAAAATGTCTGAATTTATTAACTAGACCAGTACAATACATTTAAATAGACTGCTAAAATAAAATGGTCTAAAATATTTAATAGGTGGACTCACTGCCATGTCTACCAGCCAAGGGATCTAAAAAAAAGGTGAAAGATCTCTGTAAACAAAAACCTTTCATCTTTTTAAAAAGGTCCACTGACCGTTCATTGCATAGTCCCGACGTTTACCACAAGGGGGCGCTTTTGAATGGCGCATCTCCAGCTTGATGCACGCTGTTGCTGTACCACACGTTTATTGCCTTGTAAATCAAATTACACTGACACTCCCAATCTGCAATCTGAACTGGCGAAGAGTCTCCCAACAGCCGTGTCCTGCGGAGTGTTCTTGGCAGCCCGTGTTTGTTTTTGCTCCGGATAAACACATGTTGTGGGATTAAACTAGTAGTTAAGTGCGCGGAGTGTCACTGTGATACGCCGTTTCGGGTTTATGCAACCAAAACAACCAGTTAAGCCTTAAAACTTACATGTGCTTACAAACGTACATGGATTTAAAATTGCTTGGCTTCCTGGTTTGAGAGCCTGACCGTAAATCGTACTTTATCACTGGGTCTTGATATGTTTGATCATTGTCAACAACTGGTGTTCTGATTTGCGTTTGCGTGCTCTGTGTTTTATCCAGTGGTATGGGGACAGGGAGTTCTCAAAGGAGAAAGGTAGGTAGGTGTCAGAGCTTTAAAAGAATGATTTCTGAAATACCCCCAAATAAATTCAGGTGAAATACACCAAATTCAGCTACACCAATACACCAAAGAGAACAAAAAAGGCAGCAGACCTTTTTAATTTTATTTTTATTAGACCCTTTGGGCCAAAGCCAGTACAGTTCCTGGAGTTAAATGTTGTCCTCTACCAGAAATAAACCCAGATATAGATGGCTCCTCCCGACGGCCCTACCTGTTGTACAGTTTATTTATTTATCAAACATCTGCTTGCCAGCAACTCCATTGTGCCATTGAAGCATTTGTACCTCAAATGAAATCCTTGTGAAGGGACTGAAGAGAACCACACATGGTGGTGGTGGTGTTGTAGAATACCCTCAGATACAGAATGTGCAGGGAAAATGCACATTCCATGAGAAGGCCGTTTTCCAATCTGGTCATCATTGGGGCAGTAGTACTTTAAGTACTTCAAACCATGTATGATTTAATCTGTAAGGTCTGCATTTTGCTCGTTACCTGGGAAAAAAATCAGTGCAAGCTGAATGATAGTGATAGCTAGCTGACAACAGCATCCAACATGGCATCTAGGAGTTATTTCTAGAAGTTTCAGTGCCCATTTTAGCCCGCCCCCCCCCCCCCCCCCCCGTGCTCTGATCTTCCTCCAAACCACTGCTACTGCTGAACCAACCAGACAAAACAAGTAATACATGTCTGCATGATTTTCTTTTAAATCCGGCCAAAATTAGGCCTTAGGCTCGGTGAGGTGCCTAAACACGCAGCCCACTGTTATTAGCATTTCTTTTTTTAAAAAGATCACATAAAGAATTCCACATTTATTTTCTCCTGATGTATGTACCTAGATTTCATTGTACCGAATTCTTATGTTACTCTGAAATTACAAAGAAAAAAAACAAAAACAAAAAGTTACATCCTGAAAAAGGAGAAAGAAAAATACTTGGCAGGATCCACTACCTCCATGTCATTAACCCTTTAAAGGGTGTGAGTTCTGGAACATTCTAACACGAGTAATCTGTTCTAGAACACTGTAAGGTTCTATAATTCCACATCATATTCTATAGACCCCTATGGACATTCTTTAGAGTTTTCATTCTTGCATCCTCTTTATGACACCCCTAAAGAGAAGGGGACTGTGTCCTTTGAGTGCTGCTTTTGTGAAGCGAGTATCAGACCACTCCTTCAGTTCTCGAGTGACCGCCGTGTCGGGCTCGTGTTTAGTGACCCTGGCAGTGTCTGTCGGTCGGTTGGCCACTAAAAACAGTCCTGTCTATAATGAGTGGCACACAACACCCCACCACACCACACCACACCACTCGGCCCAGAAATCTCCCGCTCACTAGAAATGTAAGTCTGCGCAAGTTCAGCCAGGAAGACTCTCATGCCACGTAGCGCCATACCCTTCACTCTCATGCCACGTAGCACTATACCCTTCGGCCAATCAGCGGCCGCCACCTGCCTTATAATGACCTGTCTAACTCACCTTTTTCGCTGCTTTCAGGTATCGACGTAAGCAAAGTCCCCTCCTCCATCCCCACCACCACCAGTTTGGTCCTGTCTTCCCATCCGCCCGGGGGGTATCTCTGGTCTATACTACATGGCTGCAGCAGGATCTGACGGATCCTTCATCCCCAAGACCCGGGCTGATGACAGGACCTACGCCAAAGATCATCTACTTTCATTAATATATTGTTAAATTCTGTTTATTAAATCGCTTAAATCGTACTCCATTCTCCGAGTCTTTCTGGCTGAACGTTCGTCTACAGACCACCCCAGACATGAAGGGAGAAGAGAAAGAAAGGAAAAAAAGAGTGACACAGGGAGAGTTAGAGAGAGAGATAAAGAGAGTGGGCGAAAAAACAGAAGATAAGTCTGTTCTTAACCACAGCTTTCCTAGCAGGTGAGAGGCGGAAGAAGTGCCTTACACAAATGTTATTTACACACTGTCACAGACACACACACACACACACACACACACACACACACACACACACACTCACAAAGCATATAACATCTCAATATACATCTAAGAATAAATAACAACATACGTTTTGATAAAGATACAGGTAATTTTGATCGGGCGGAAGTCTAATCTTTAAGGAGAGCTGATTCAGACCTGACAGTCAGACTTTGGTTGTTGTTCTAAAATATTCTGAGATTCCTTGAAATCTTCTTTGTGGTGCTGTATGCTTACATACATACCTGCAGGGGAAGCAGCCTTTGCTACATACATTCAGAAACTCACTCACATTAGTGAGCCTGTCTTTGGAGTATCATTCCTTAACACAACACTTTTTGTTGAAAACAAAAAAAAAAGTTACATTAGACAATTATGTCCACATCACACAGTCATTCAGACTGTCTGCAAAGGCAGGCAGACAGACAGACAGACAAATATTATGTTGCAACTGCTGGAGTGAATAACATGTAGGTGGAACCCAAAGACGCCAACGATGATGATGATGACTCAACTTCTGTAATCTTCAGATTTTCTCCAAACTGGCCCGAACATCTCCTTAGGGTGGGACACGAAGCGAAGCAGCTCTGTTGGAGGCCCCGGGCTGAACATCCATAATTTCCCTTAACAACTGTACTCCGACTACTTAAGTAGTTTAGGGTTCAGGGTCGGTCAGTCCTCAGGGGGCCCTGTGGTGGCCCTAGGGGTACCCCAAGCAGATACCTGTGCTGCCCTTTTGACAAGCTACGCCTTCGGAAGAAGTGGTGCAGGCATTTTGCTAAAACTGTGAGGAGGTAGCCACATAGCATCCAGGGCGCTGCTAAGGGTGGGGGCAGTAGCGGTTTTAGGCGCCATTTCGTTGGGAGCGCCATGAACACTTGGGAAAAAAAATAGCTCTGTGTATCATATCGCTGCAATCGGCACATTAGCGCCCCTAAGTACAGGGGGGGTGCTGAGAGGTGGTCTCGCCTGGGGAGTAAAACCCTGTAGAACCGCCACTGGGTGGGATCATCCAGGGGGCCCAGAGCTTCACAGTAGGCACACCATAGAGGACTATGATGTGGGGTGGGGGCCCAAAACAATTTTTGTTCAGGGGGGCCTACAATTGCTAGCGGCACCCCTGTGTAGCATGCATGAACTGTCATAGAGCAGGTGTCCAAGCTAATGTCCAGTCCTGTACCCTGCGCTAGTGGTATCTAGTATGCATCCCATATGCAGGTATGGGTTTCCTCACCATAGAATATCTATGTCTCTGGCTACGTATGAAGCAGTAGCGTCTTGGTTTTGAACCAGAACGCTAAACTACTAAAGATACCCAAATTAAAGTACATCAGAGTGGTAATAATCTTGCAGAGGAAGCTACTGCTGCTTTCAACGCTGGTCTTTCATTCCCCCCTCCATCTCCGCTGGCATGGCCTGTCATGGCACGGGCCTCTGTCTATTTTCAGAGAGCCACATTTGTCACATAACATTCAGTCAAGGTTAAGCGTCTATGTATGATAGCAGTGGAACAAGTATATACACCTCTTTTGGCTATACGGTTGGGGATTAATTGGTTGCATGGGCAGCCCCCTGATATAGACAGGCATCTTGGCAACATCTAACCCTCTAATGACATCCAATCTTCTCCTTGTTAAGAAGGAAGCACTGAGTTATTCGCAGTGAGGTTCATGAAAAAGGGTGCAAAGTGGAAGGGAAAAGAGAGAAGACATACAGATGTAAAAAAAAAGAGAGAGAAGCAGAAATAAACCAAATTAGGCTCAGTCAAATTTAGGGTCCTATTTGGCAGACCAATCGTTGCTCTTCTACAATACTACTCCAATAGACCCCAGAGCAGAAGCTTGCACTGCTTGGGGTGTAGTTATAAAGAGTCTGGTCTGTAAACAATGTTTATACTAGAAACAAGCAAAACCCACAATCAATCAGTTAATGGCCCCGAAATTGGGACCGGTCAATCATCTCGGCATCTCGGCCCAGGATACCCAGACCAAGTTAGTTATACTTTAACAAACAAACAAACAAACAAACAAAAAAAAACAAAAAGGCCGACCCAGCCAACCTCATATTTCCCAACCCCTCAGACTTAAACCTACCAGCACTATACTGTAGGCCTGAACTACTCAGGAGAGACCCACACAAAGTCACAGAGTCAAAGAAGGAGGTAACCCCCCCGCCCACGTCATTCAGTTCAGGACAGTTATTGTCCAAGAAAAATACCAATAATCTTGAGCATCTAAACTGTTCATTCAAATCAGGTCCAAAGCAATCGTCTTGGTCTCCCACGTCATCTTGTACACCGTTTGTCTTGCCCTCAGAAAAACAAACAAACAAAAAAAAAACAGTGTGTCCACCCTCTGTTCACCTATACCTGTTCTTCCCTCCCTCCCTCCCTCCCTCTCTCTTTCTTGCTCTTGTTCTGTCTGTCTCAGAAAAACAAACAAACAAAAAAAAACAGTTGTTTCTATTTTGTCCACCTATCCCTCTGTTCACCTATACCTGTTCTTCCCTCCCTCCCTGCCTCTTTCTCGCTCTTGTTCTGTTCTGTCTGCCTATCTGTCAATCGGTCATTGCTTCCTCTCGTCCACCTCTAGTCCAGGTACTTGTGCGTGTCTCCGTACATCCAGCGCTTGGGGGGCGGCAGGGCGGCCTCGTTGAGGAAGCCGCAGCTGTCCTGGCTGCAGCGGCAGGACTGGATGAACATGACCGCGCGCTCCACGCGGGCACCATCGCCGCAGCGGAAGGGCACCAGGAGGGTGCGGGAGCGCGAGGGCTGGCAGCAGCGCCCGTCCAGGCAGGTGCCGCAGTAGGTGGGCCGGTACAGGCGCAGGCTCCGGCAGCCCGCGTACGACAGACGCACCGGCTCAGGGGCCCTCCGGCTACGGGTGCACTTCTTACCCTTCTGCAGAGGGAGGGAGAGAGGGAGAGGGGGATAGAGAGGGAGAGGGGGAGAGAAAGGGAGAGAGGGGGAGAGGGAGGGAGGGAGAGAGGGAGAGGGAGAGAGAGAGAGAGAGAGGAGAGGTTTAACACTCTTTATTAACACTTTATTACTTTATTACTCACTTATTTACACTTTATTAAATCATTGTCAGACAATTCACACATCCACTACACAGCTTACATTTACAATCCCCTGTAAATCTGGAGGTACAGAGAGAGAGAGGGAGGGATAGGGAGAGAGAGAGACAGAGAGACAAAGACAGAGAGAGACAGACAGACAGAGAGAGACAGAGACAGAGAGAGGTGGTTGTAGAGAGTGGGGACAAAGAGAAGAGAAAGTGATGAAGAGAGAGTGAGAAAAAGACAGACAACGAGAATAAAAAAAAGATGTTAGAGACAGTGGAGACAAAGATATGCAAAAGGGTAAAAGGTGAGAGAAAGAAAGACGGAGAGAAAGACACAGAGAGAAATATAGAGAGAGGAGAGAGCGGTATAGAGATAGAAATTGATGTGAAAGATGGAGATGATAGGGGGGAAAAATATGATATGATGATGTGTGTAGGACAGAAAAAGATAAAGAAAGAAAGGGATAGACACATAGAGGGAGTTAGAGAGAGATATAAAGACAGAATGGGACAGAGACACACAAAGGTAGAAAGGAAGAGGCATAAAGAGAGAGGGAGGGAAGGAGAGAGAGAGAGGGATAAAGAGAGAGGAGAAAAGAAAGGATAAAGAGAAAGATAAAGAGGGAGGGAAGGAGGGAGAGAGAGAGAGAGAGATGGGTGGAGATTAGAGAGATAAAGGGTTGTGAAAGAAAGAAGGGTGAAAGAAAGGGTGGGAGGAGAATGACGCAAGGGGTAAACAGAAGGGTGTGGGAGGAGGAGGGGATAGAGGGGGTGTGTGGGGAAAGAAGAGGGTGATGACAGGGTGAAGAGAGAGGAAGAGGAGTTTGAAAGGTGAAAAAGAAAAGGGGTGAGGTGAGGGAGGGGTAAGAGGGGGTGATGACAGGACAGGGAAGGAGAATGGGGGAAAGAAGAGGAGAAAAAAAAACAAGGGATGAGGGTCGATGTGGGTTGAATGAAAAGAAGAAGGTAAGATGGGAGAGAAGTGAGGAAGGGATGATGGAAGGGCAAAAAACAGTGAAAAAAAGTGTGTGTGAGAGAGAGAAAAAGAGAGAAAAAGAGAGGGAGAGAGAGAGAGAAAGAGAGAGAGAATTAAATAAAGCAATACTGGTTTTATGCAGCACATTACACATCAAATTCCACCAGACAGTTGGATACACTTGGAGATATCCATGTTGATTCCCATGCAAATCCGCAGGGATAACCAC
>CM059281.1:20020966-20025966 GCA_030347295.1 Setipinna tenuifilis | reverse complement strand
ATGCGAAATAAATGCTTCGTAGGGAATAGTTAGTTAACACTTTATTTTGTGGTTTGTGTATCTACATGTAACAGTGTATAATATAATGTACTTATTACGTACTTTTCCCCAAACACTAACCCTAAAGTACACTATCAACACATAACGTTACATATTGTTACAAACGTTGTTACACAATACGTTATGATGTAGATACCATAATTGTAACCACTCCAGTACTTATTACACAGTATCGTGTTACCCTAAATGTTACCTTAGAGTTAAAATCACGAGTGTGTGATTCAGACAAACACACGAACCAGGAGAGAGAAACAATGACGAGACCAAAGACTCAAATCCCTCAAACCCACAAGCCTCCCTCAGAGGCAGCCAAGAGCCAAGAGCTACACGCCACATGCCACGACCTTGGCAACCCAAACCGCGACCTTCAAATTCATGAACTCCACCTCACGTATCTGGACGGCGAGGCAGAGGCAGGGGCAGGGCTGTGGACACGGGAGTAATTAGGCCGTGAGCGAAGCCAGAGCGCACTGTCATCAGATCTGTCACGCTCAGTCTCGGGGGGGCTACATGGAATCAAAACAACCCAATTACATCGCCCCCCACACCCAAGTAGTGTGGTTTCTCTCCCTCTCTCTCTCTTTCACTCTCTCTCTCTTTCTCGCTCTCTTTCACTCTGTCTGTCTCTCTGTCTCTCTCACTCTCTTTCTCCGTCTCTCTCTCTTGCTCTCTTTCACTCTCTCTGTCTGTCTCTGTCTCTCTCATTCTCTTTCTCTGTCTCTCTCTTGCTCTCTTTCACTCTCTCTGTCTGTCTGTCTCTCACTCAATCGCTTTCTTTCTCTCTCTCTTTCTTACACAAACACATTCACTCAAGCACACACATGCACACATGTGCTGTGCATGCCTGCAGACACACACACACACACACCCATACACAAATACACACAACCCCAACCACCACCCACTCATCCTAACACACGAACTCACACGAAAACAAACCCTACCCACCCACTCACCCTCAACAAACGGATACACACACGCCAACCACGCACTTACCTTAATACACACACACACGCAAAGCTCAACCACCCACTAACCTCAGCACACACACACACAGTCACAGACACACACACACACACAGACACACACACACACACACACACACACACACACAGAGACACACAGGCACACAGACACGTACTCACATCCACACACAAACACACACACACACACACACACACACAGACACACAGGCACAGAGACACACACACACAGAAACACACACACACACACACACACACACACACACACACACTTACCTCGACACACTCCCCAGGTGCTGGCGGCGTCGTTGCCGTAGTTACACTCGAGGCCCTTGTGGTGGTCACAGGGGTGTGTGACGCTGCAGTCCTGGTTGAGCTGGGCCGCACACACACGGCAGCAGCCGCAGCCGTCCAGCACCGCGCTCACACCCGCCGGACACACGGGGGACGCAGACGGACACCGGCACACCGCAGGGCAGCTGGCATCCACCTGGAGATGGGTGTGTGTGTGGTTGGTTGGGGGGGAGAGAGGGAGGGAGGGAGGGAGAGAGATGGAGAGGGAGAGAGGGAGGGAGAGGGGGGGGGGGACAGAGGAGGGAGGGAGAGAGGGAGGAAGAGAGAAAAGAGGTAGGAAGAGGGAAAAGAGGTAGGGAGAGAGAGGGAGAGAAAAGAGGTAGGGAGAGAGAGGGAGAGGGAGAGAAGGAGGAAAAGAGAAAGGAGGTAGGGAGAGAGAGTAGGGAGGAAGAGAGAGAGGGAGGAGCGAGGGAGGGAGAGAAAAAAGAGGTAGGGAGAGAGAGAGAGAAGGGAGGAAGAGACAGAGGGAGGGAGAGAGGGAAAGAGGAGAGAGAGAAAGAGGGAGAGGGAGAGAGGAAGGGGAAAGAGAGAGAGAGGGAGAACGAGAGGAAGTGAGAGAGGGAGAGGAGGGAGGGAGAGAGGGAGAGAGAGAGGAAGTGAGAGAGGGAGGGAGGAAGAGAGAGAGGCGGGAGAGCGAGGGAGGGAGAGGGAGAGAGAGAAAGAGGAGGGAGAGGAGGGAGGAAGAGAGAGAGGAGGGAGAGAGAGGGAGAGGGAGAGGAAGTGAGAGAGGGAGGGAGAGAGAGGACGTGAGAGAGGGAGAGAGGAAGGGAGAGAGACGAAGCGAGAGAGAGAGGGAGAGACAGAGGAAGTGAGAGAGGAAGAGGGAGTGGGAGAGTCAGAGAGGGAGGGAGAGAGAGAGGGAGAGAGAGGCGAAGAGAGAGAGGGAGGGAGAGAGAGAAAGAGGGAGAGAGAAAGAAAGTGAGAGAGGGAGAGGAGGGAGGGAGAGAGAGAGAGAAAGAGGAGGGAGGGAGAGAGAGAGGAAGCGAGAAAGGCAGAGTGAGAGAGGGAGAGGGAGAGCGAGAGAGAAGGAGGAATGAGAGAGGGATGGAGACATGGAGAGAGAGAGAGGGAGCCGGAGAGGGAGAGAGAGAAAGTGAGAGAGAATGAGAGAAATGAGAGAGGGAGGGAGGCATGGAGAGAAAGAAAGAGGGGGGGGCAGACAGGGTGAGGGAGGGGGAAGGAGAGAGGGGAAGACAGAAGAAAAGAGAAACAGAAAGAAAGAGGAGGGGATGATGGAGAGAGAGAGAGAGAGAGTTTTGAGGTTTAACACTCCTTTATTAAATCATTGTCACACAATTTCACAATACCACATCATCATGACATAACATCCATCTGAGGGGTGGGGGGAGAGAGAAAGAGAGAGGGAGAGAGAGAGATAAAAGAAAGATAATGGGGGTAAATGAAAGAGGGGCTGGTAGATAGATAGATAGATAGATAGATAGATAGATAGATAGATAGATAGAGAAAAAGAAATAGGGGAAAAAGAGAGGGAGAAACATAGAGTACGGGAGGGAGGGAGAGAGAAGGATTGAGGGGAAAAGAGAAGAAAAGAGACAGGGCAAGAGAGAGAGAGAGAGAGAGAGAGAGAGAGAGAGAGTTTTGAGGTTTAACACTCCAACTCACTGTCACTCAATTGGACAATACCACATCGTCATGACATGACAGGTTTGAGCAGAGAGGGATGACACAGAGAGAGAGGAGAGAGAGAGAGTATGTGACGGGTTAAAAAAAGAGAGAAAGGGATGACATTAGCCAAAGAAAGTAAGGAGCTGCGGTAACACTGTGTGTGTGTGTGTGTGTGTGTGTGTGTGTGTGCGCGCGCGCGAGTGGTTGTGTAAGTGGGTGAGATGGAGGGGGAGACCAGTATGTTTTTATTGCAACTTTACACTAATGTGGACTGCACTGTGTGTGTGTGTGTGTGTGTGTGTGTGTGTGTGTGTGTGGTTGATGGATGGGAGGTGTGTTAGTAAGGCTGTATCCAAGGCTCAAATCAGGAAGCACTTTAATACTGTACAGTTTCCCCCTCCTCCTAATACACACATACACACACACACATGCACACAGATACACGCACACGCACACACCATTCAGGGTCTAGAATAATGAAAACAGACTGCAGGCCAAAGCAAAAAGGCTTGTTACACAACTCCACTCATAAATCAGATGTGACTGGCATTAGCGCTGGAGTCGAGTCACGAAGATTAACTGGAAATGAACCCCATGATAGACACTTGTGACTCAACTTAATTCGCCCTATAGACCGAGACTTCCTGCTGTTACAGTTGCCATAATTTATTATTTTCTTTTTTGGGGGTGTTGACTGACTGACAACGGACTGAGAGCCACGAGTCGTGTCTAGACAGACACTCTCCAAGTCGGCGGAAGTTAGCTGAACTTGCTCTCTCGCTATGCCAACTCGTGATCAAAGTCACAGCGTGCGCCTGGCGCTGGTCTGAGAAGCCCGTTTACCGAGTTACCGGGGAAACAAGGAGCTTAGTCATACATGTACACGCGGGCCGTACAGACAGACAGACCTGCAGACTGACTGACAGATTGATTGATTGAAGGGATAACGGGCGCATGGACGCGTAACGAGAAGCTTTACAAACAGACTTAGTTATGCACGCAAAGTCTCTTTTTTTCATTTCTTATCGCTAACAATTCCTCCTGGTTTTTAACAATTATTGAATTCATTCAATTATTTACAGGCATACACGGAGATACACAATAAACGCAAACACTCACTTACTTCCAGACCATGTACTGTAAATGTATGCTGCAACAATGCACTGCCATCTAATTTTGCCTTTGGTTA
Organism: Setipinna tenuifilis; assembly: GCA_030347295.1. Lineage (NCBI taxonomy): Eukaryota > Metazoa > Chordata > Actinopteri > Clupeiformes > Engraulidae > Setipinna > Setipinna tenuifilis. The sequence continues at coordinate 20,021,754 of CM059281.1, read as the reverse complement.
CTGTGGAGTTTTAGTAGTGGTAGGCTATGCCTTAGCTTAGACAGAAAAAAAACTGCAAATATGCATATAGATGGACTACATGTGTGTCCAACCTGGCTGCATGCTGATGTACTTTGTTGGCAACGTAAATACATCAGGGATAAAAAAAAAAAAAACACTTACCATGTACATGGACGCCATTGTCAACAACGCCAGAAATATCGTTGTGTTCATAGTTAAATATCCTTTTCTGATAATTATATCTGCCTCCAAAGAAATTAATACTTAGAGTAATGTTAAAAAATATTGACAGGCTGTTTTGTTACATCTGCCTGACGTCAACAAACACAAAATAACAACAGTGCGACGAGACTGATGAAATTATGCTGCTCAAAAAACGTATGGTCTCCGTGGGCTTTCCAAAACGTCAGCTCACTTCCCCGGACAAGAAAGCTCCTGGGTCGTCAACTTTTCTCTACCTTGCAATCAAGCGCCGCGGATGAAATTTATACCGACCTCGTGCGCCTCTCGGATAACCCCGCCCACTACCATATGTGCAGCCAGTTAACGTCAGGGCACCTGGCCAAGACATTCCAAAGGGGTGGGGCCAGCCTGTAGCGGCGATGCGGATTGGGGAGAGGGGGGGGGGGCTTGATCAGGGATGAATACCGTCATTCATAAAATCGGCGAATTACTCCACATACCACAGAGGCCCAACTCGTAGTGTTTGTTATTTTGGCTCGAATCAAAATATTATCCATGCTTTAAAGTCCCAGTTGCACACATTCCAGCCTTCACTCGCTGTTCGG
>CM059281.1:19948466-20015966 GCA_030347295.1 Setipinna tenuifilis | reverse complement strand
CAAATATCTTTATCATATCAAGTGATATCAAATGATATTCCCTCAAACCCCTGTTGAATGCCTGTTAGTGGGTTTGGGCATTAGTTTGTAGCATTTGCTGAAGCCAAATATCTTTGATATTCAGGCTATAAGATGAGATGACACAGGCACCACCAGTAGTGGATTTGGTTACTCATAGCAGATTCATGGCATGTCTTGTATATAAAATAAAACTGTCATTCAGAAACTCTACTCAGGTAGGTACATAATTCCACATGTGTTCATTTATAGTTTTCATGCCTTCAGTGAGAATCTGCAATGTAAATAGTCATGAAAGTAAAGAAAACACATTGTATAAGGAGGTGTGTCCAAACTTTTGGCCAGTATTGTACATTCCAGCATTCATGATGGAGTAATGCAGGAAATACGCATGCATTATCCATGGAGCACTGTTAATCATTTTGAATTAATGATGAAACCACTATGCCTTACGGTGATTACGAAATACTTGATTAGCTGTGAAAATATGTGTATAATTTCTCTGTGTATAATTTCACATGCATCAACGTGCCTCTGAATTTGTGTGTAATTGTGTAGCCGGCAGGTGCTGTTCTAGCTTTATAACTCTGTGGGACTCAGTTCAACACTGGTCTTTTTGCTGCCTATGTAACATATTCATGGGCCCTGTTGTGTTGGATGAGGACTGCAGTATGCAGTCTATTTCAGCCTTTGTGGAGACACAAATGGAGGATGAATGGAGTCAAACATGTGTGCTCATGTTCCTGTTAAACTCTAAAGAGGCTGTTGAGTAGCAATAAAGCTGTTTATGGTTGTGTCTATTTGCTAAAAGCGCGGCCATGTGTGTGTGTGTGTGTGCGCGTGCGTGCATGTCTGTGTGTGTGTGTGTGTGTGCGTGTGTGTGCGTGTGTGTGTGCTTGCATAATACATAATGTTTGTTTTGATGGCAGTGGTGGTTAATGGTTTTTGTCAGTCTCATGCTTTTATCCAGTGACGGAAAAAATGCAATTATTATTTTAAGTGTATCAAAACAATCTACAGAAGTACAGTAGCCATGTCATGTTTTAAAATAAAACACTTTATTGTTTCATTTTTTAAAATACTGAAGATAATACTGAAAATAAAGGAGCAGAAAATCACTTCTAAACATTTTATGTTTCTCATTTTATCTATTCCTTTCACAGGACTATGGCTGACTGTTGATTAACAAAACACTTAACACTTAACACTTTTTTGTTATTGTACATAATTAACGTTAGGATTAGGTAAGTGTTAGGGTTAGTGTTAGGTACTGTTAGCACACAATATTACATGTTGTTACATGTAGATACACTAAAAAAGGAATTGTAAAGTGTGTCATAAGTACACTCTCAGAAATAATGTGACAGTAGGGGTACAAATCTGAATATTAACGTACAATCAGCATTAATGTACACCCAAAGGTCTGTATTTGGGCCTTAAGGTACAGGTGTGTACCTCTGTAGCCCTGGAGAAGGTACAAACTAGTTGTAAAACAGTGGTTAAAAGGAACAATTATGCAGCTTTCAGGGTACTGCTGGAGTAACAAGCTCTGTATCCCTAAAAGTACAGTTCTGTACCTTCTTTTCTGAGAGTGTACCATAGGATCTATAAACATCATCTAATTCTGTTTTCTTCTTCTGTTGAAATGTCCTTGCGACTGAGATCAACCTCTGCACTGTTGGCTGCTGCCCTCTAGTGGTGATCACGGTGTCAAGACATGTCTTGAGATCTGCTGCTGCTGCTGCTGGCTGTTGTTAGGCTGTAGAAAACAGTCTGCATGCAACGTGTCAAGTGTATCTTACAAATTCAGCAATTTTGATATAAGTTTTTTGGGACATCAATACCCCCCCCCCCCCCCCCCCCCCCCCCCCCCCCCCCCCCCCAGTCCAGGACAGTACTTAGTGGACAGTGTCTTGTCCCAAACAGGCTCATCTTAATAAATTACCATATCGTGGAAAAAGCTTAACTTAATACATTTCATTAATTTATATTCCTAAGTGAAATGCATATGCTGTATTGATTCATTATGCCCAAAGTAAAATAAAAAAGTAAGCTATTGATTTAGTTTTGATGATTAGAGCTCTCAGATAATATATTAATAATATATATTGTTAATATATTATAATATATAATATATTATATTAATTAATTTGTGTGCTGTCTGTAATTCTCCCATGCTTTCACAAAGTGAATGTGTGCGTCTGTGCATGCATATGTATATATGTGAGTCTGCATGTACTGACTAAACTGTTTGAATTACCCCCTGCCCCCCCCCCCCCCCCCCCCCCCCCAAAAAAGAAGAAGAAAACTGTCAGAACACAGATCTTGTGCACACAGATAATGCATTTTTAAAATGAATTTATTTATTCATTCAATAACATTCACCAGATTGTGAAAACAAGGGGAAATATATTCCTTATTTCCTTCATGGGGTGACAGGCTAGGCAGTGATGGCAGCGGTGGCATCATCCTGGCCTGGTTCAGAATCGTCCTGGCCTGGTTTGCCACGTGGACATATAGGGGGGCATATAGGGGGGCATATCGGGGGGCATGGACAGGGGCAGGGAGGCTAGAAGGTGTGAGAGGGCAGACAAGAGAAAAAAAGGAGAGTAAAGAGGGAGCATTAGAACAACGGCATTTTCTGAAAAATCGGCTTTGGGTCGTCCCTCTCTCCACCTTCAAGAAGCTTTTAAAGACCCTTTTTTGCAAGAATACTTCCCTTCCTAATGAGGCTAACCTCCACTTACCAACACTGTCCTGTGCCCTGTCTGCACTTAGCAGTACTACAGACTACAGGTCACTATTCTAGTCACCAAGTTTAAGCATTTGGTGGTGTTTGTATACTTTTACTAGTACATTCACATGGCATTGAGACATTCAATGCAGAACTGACAGTATTCATAATGACAAGACCCCATAATGCAGAACTGACAGTATTCATAATGACAAGACCCCATAATGCAGAACTGACAGTATTCATAATGACATGTCCCCATAATGCAGAACTGACAGTATTCATAATGACATGTCCCCATAATGTAGAACTGACAGTATTCATAATGACATGTCCCCATAATGCAGAACTGACAATGACATGTCCCCATAATGCAGAACTGACAGTAATTTTAAACTTACACCAGGTGGCCCTGGGGGTCCAGCCTCTCCTGGAGGTCCCTGCACAGGCACACAAATGGATGCATTAATTCATGTCAGCAGATCATGGTCTTATTTGTCCCTTTCATATGTGTGTGTGGGTGTGTGTGTGTGTGTGTGTGTGTGTGTGTGTGTGTGTGTGTGTGTGTGTCATCCTCACCGCAGGACCAGGAGCACCAGGTTTTCCAGGTTTTCCAGGAGGGCTGGGAGGCCCAGGTGGACCAGGTGGGCCCTCGATGGGAGGTCCAGGGGGACCAGGCGGGCCAGGAAGTCCAGGTTTACCGGGTTTGCCGGGTTTTCCGGGTTTACAGGGTTTACCAGGTTTGCCGGGCTTACCCGGTTTATCAGGTTTACCCGGTTTATCGGGTTTACCAGGTTTATCGGGTTTGCCGGGTTTACGCTTTCCAGCCTGCAGTGGAGGGAAGCGAGCAGACAGACAAGAGTCAGATGCTGATGTGAATATGAACACACAAATAAAACAAGAGCAGAGGGGTAGCTGGGTAGAGTGTATTAGGATTGTGTGTGTGTGTGTGTGTGTGTGTGTGTATGTATGTGTGTGTGTGTGTGTGTGTGTGTGTGTGTGTGTGTGTGTGTGTGTGTGTGTGTGTGTGTGTGTGCATGTACGGGGGGTTAGGATGACTGTAAGGGCCCAGCATAGGCACAGGGCCCTGTGAGTACACTATTCATATTATAAGTTATAGTAATAACAGGGTCCAAAACTGTGTACCACAGTCTCTAAATAGTAGCACAACATGGCACCCATGATAGCGCTCACCAAATCTATGCATATATAAATGACAAATGTAAAGTTTACAAGAACACTTCAGTTTGCCCCTGATGGTAATTACCCATTTATGTGCTCACACTTATGAATGGAAAAATATATATTTTTTGTGAATAAATAAGTTAAAGAAATGCTGTATATCACATGGTATTTTGTTGTTCTCTGTTACCGGCCTACAGTCTCCAAATAGTAGCACAACATGGCAGCCATGATAGCGCTTACCAAATCTATGCATATATAAATGACAAATTTAAAGTTTACAAGAACACTTCAGTTTGCCCCTGGTGGTAACTACTCATTTATGTGCTCACACTTATGAATGGCAAAAAATATATATTTTTTGTGAATAAATAACTTAAAGAAATGACACAATGCTGCTTTGACATGCTCAAGACAAGAGTGTCAGGTAGCAGTGTAGCATAGTGAGCATTGCATGATAAACTAGACGGACAGTGAAGAAGGATGTGCTGTGTGAGAAAATAAATCATATCTCCACTCACCTGCGGAGCTCCATCCAGACCTATGGAATTAATGAGAAATACATTTTATTTTTTAATTAGAGTTTGGAAACACAAACTTTAGGGTCATTTCAAACATGTGGTTTAAACGACATGTACATGTAACAATATAACAAATTACCCCTGACCCAACCCTCCCTCCTTTCTTTGTTTCTTCTTCTGAAACAAACTCTGGCTACACTTTATTTAACTATTCTTCTTACAATATAACAAAAGTGTGCAACAATATGTAACATTATAAACTTACACAGTACCTTAGGGTACCTTAGGTTGGTGTTTAGTATTCTTAAGTATGTACAGTGTAGGCACATAATATTACATGTTGTTACATGTACATACACTAAAAAATAGCACTGGAAAATAAAGTGCTACCCAAACTCTACAATGACGGGGATGTCATCATATTGCTATTATACATTATATTTACTATTATATCGTTCACATTTCTCTGCATACCTCTGGAAATCAAAAAGGGTGATTTTGTAATACTCACCATCCAGGAGCACAAGCAACACTACGGCAACCAGCACCGTCACTCGGAGCAAGCCAGACATTGTCACCGCTCAAGATGATGCTGCCTTCTGTCCAGACCTGTTTGGACCTCAGCCTTATATACCATTCAGTTCTACAGTCATTTCCAGAATATCACATCACAAATATGATGGTGACATTTTTGTCACCTTGCCAGAAAGTTGACGATCAATGTTGAGCACACTTCTCAGAAGTCAGGCAGGTTCTTGCAGGAAGTTCTCCTGATGAAATTGTCGGTTCAGGCTTTACTGCCTTTAACAATATACAGAAACAGGACTCTGCAGGGAAGGCAGACTGTAGTACACTACACCAAATACAGTATTTAACTAGAAAAGCACTCTGAGAGCGCAGACCTCCGCCAAGGCAGGACGTTTCCACCAATGCCGTTGCACAATAAAATATTTATCACATAATGATTTAACCTACATATGATTCCTTGACCCAGCAAACATACCCTTAAGTTGCTATCACTATTACTTCAAAAGTTATTAAGCGAAAACACTTTTTCAATAATGGCGTATTTCTTCTGGATACTATTGAAGATACATCAAATCCGTTGACACTCTACTGAATCTACAATCTCTCAGCTACAATTTGGTGTAGGTTACATGTCTGTAGCATGATTCGTTACTTGAGAGTGGCCCATTTTCTGCGAGGCCCTTCAATTCTTCACATTCTGGATCACCAGATCCGGAATACTGTCAAGATCTGGATCATACTCTGGGGTTTGTTTGACCTTATGATGGCCCTATGCTGTATTTTTTTTTACCAAACATTCTTGATATTATTTGTGGAGTTATAAGCAAAAATGTCCAAATTGCCCATCTCTCAATGGTAAAGAATCCCTTAAAAAAATCCTGGATCCAGACGGTGATCCGGATCACCACCAAAAACAAATCAGTTCTAAGTTAGCCCACTAACTCTTTTTCAAGTTGCTCCCAAGCAGCACTGGTTACAGTGTGGCCAACCTTTTGCCTGTTTGCACAGATTCACATACCCCTGTCACTGTAACATGGTGTTGGTCATGGTTGCACTATTCACAGTCAATACACTGTCTCCCCTGTGTGGATCTGTCTTTTTAAATACTGTATTTAGAGTAGTCTACTATAGCCTGCCTTCTCTGCAGAGTGCTGTTTCTGTATATTGTTAAGGCAGTAAATCCTGAACTTGACCATGGACCGTTGCAATCATTTTATCAGTAATACTTGCTACAAGAATCTGCCTGATTTGTCAAAGACGTGTGCTCAACACTGATAGTCCACTTCCCTTCAACGTACAGTAAATGAAATTTCACCATGCCCAAGTATTTCACCTGATCTATGGTGTGATGTTCCAGTACACGCTGATATGTAGCAAAAATGACGTTTAGAAACATTTCAGATAGATTACTGCAATTTACTACATGCTGTTTCACTTGTGCAGAGCTCATGGTCCCCTGTCACGGTGTTCCATTGGGGTTTTCTGGCAGTGCTGCGTTTTTCCTTTGTTTTCCCCTTATCACATTATTAGTTTGAATTATTCTCCCTACACCCTGCACTGCCACTATAATCTCCTTCACCTGTTAATCCTGTCTCCTTGTTCTGTCTTGATTTGCCCCACCCACCTGCCTTGTTTCCTCGTTACATGTCAATCTGTCCCAGCTCCCAGCCTAGTCTCCTTGTTTCTTGTTAATCTGTCCTGATTTAGTTCACCTGTCTGCCTCGTCTCCTTGTTCTCTGATTATTCCCAGCACCTGCACTCCCTCGTTCACGCTCGTTCAGCTCCTTAGTTTCTGCACTATTTAAACCCTGGTTTTTCAGTCACTCCTTGTCGGTTCGTTTGCCACACACGGTATGTTTCACGGCATTCTGTCTCTCGACCCTGTCTTGTCATGTTCAGTCTTGTTTCCTGTTCCTCCGCCTGTTTTGAGTTTTCTAGTCCAGTCCCAGTGTTTCCGAGTGTCGTGTCTTGTTCCATGGATTCTGTCGTGCCTGTGCCTTTTGTCTTGTCCTGTTTTTGTCTGTCCTGCCTCCTGTGTGCTCTGTGTCGGCTTGGACTGACTCCCGGCGTCAACGTGGACCTCATCCCTGACTACGCTGCAATCTCCAGCCCTCGGCTACCGATCCGGCTCACCGGTGAGGATTCGTCTGCCAGTGGCTCAGGTGGTAGAGCTGAAGACTACCACCCCTGGAGTTGCGGGTTCAATTCCCGCTCAGTCCAGCACCACTGAGTCCTGCCTGCCCGTCCCCTGTCTCTGTTCCGTGTCCCTGTCTACTCTGATCCTGACCCGGCGGCCGCTTCTGTTCCTGACCCGGCGGCCGATGGCGGCCGCTTCTGTTCCTGACCCGGCGGCCGATGGCGGCCGCTTCTGTTCCTGACCCGGCGGCCGATGGCGGCCGCTTCTGTTCCAGTCCTGTCCGCCCTGTACCCTGACTCCGTTCCTGTTTGCCCAGCTCTGTGTTCTGTTCCCTTACTCTGCCCCATGTGCCTCCAGTCCCTGTCCTTGTTTCCCTGTCTGTGTTTTTGTCAATAAATGGCCTCTGGGGCTACGTTAACGCAATTGGGTCCACTCCTGTTCTGTCTGGTTTCCCTGGTTCCAGTACCCGCCTCGTGACAGTCCCCAAAACCATTTTTCCCATTTTCTGTGGTGAAAAAGCCCTAAATCCAAGATGACAGATTTGTTGCCATATTTTGCTAAAAATCGTCTTTCTGAATAACAGAATATCTGTCAAATGTGATTTAAAAAACTACTACATATTGTGTCATCTCCAAAAAATAGTACTCATTTTAATTACAGTCATGTCCATTTTTTCACCATAGTAATCCTATGTTCACAATCACATGACATGGAAAACACCAGAGGAGAGTTTGCCACATTGAGCCTATGGGGAAGATGGGCTGTCTCGGGTTCATGACGTGAAATTCAAGTTCAAGTTCAAGTTCATTGTATTTGTATAGCACATTTTATCCAACACAAGTCGACCAAATTGAATAAATAGAAAATAAAACATCAAAAATAAAAATAAAATAACAGAAAAAAAAATATAAAACATTCATTGTTTAAATAAAAAAACATCAGATAAAGATAATGGAAAAGAAGAACAAAATCTTAATCACAATTATAGGCCAATTTTTTTCATTTTATTTCATTTTGTTAAATCAAACTACATGCAGACCCACCTACCCACACACACAGACACAGACACAGACACACACACACACACACACACACACACAGACACACACACAGAAACACACACACACCCTTATCTTGTTTATTCTTAGTGCATTTCTCAGTATACTGGATCTTATCCACTTACAATGTTTATGATCCTAAAGATGAAGCAATCTAAAACAATGTGTACAACCTTTACCTACCTACAACATTTACCCAAACTATTCCCTGTTCCCTGTCCAGGCCAAACTATCTTCTAAGTGCGCTCGAATATAGTAATGGACTATTTCAACATCCACTTGTTGGATGGACAGGGTAAGAGTGTCCAACTACACTAATTCACCATCAGCTTCTTTGTTCTCCTCCTGCTCTCCTAAAAAACATTTAGTAATTCTGTGAAAATGAGAGGTGATGTGTACGTGTGTGTGTGTGTGTGTTGCGTGTATACTGTACATGTGCATTAAGTTTGCTTGAATATGTTTGCTTGTTTGTGTTGACCCAAAACATCAAGGTTGTTAATGTATAAGACTGTTACGGCATGAGCAATCCTTTTTTTTCCACAGGAAATAAGCCAAGTCCATAGAGTTTAGGCATTATTGTTGTGTAGGTTGTCTTTTAGTAATAATATAAAACAGGCACCACACCAGGGTTAAATCTAACCTCACATTCCTATCTCCAATTCTTTAACCCTCCTGTCGTGTTCGGGTCAAATCTGACCGTTTTACAACTTATAATACTCATAAATATAATGTTTTACATCTGATTACCTCAAGACCTTATGATATCCTCCACACTGTGTACTTGAACATATATAGAAGTGATGATTACCTATTTCATTCAATTTTGTGTGTTTTAATCAACCGTGTTACACCTGTGGTGTTCCCGATCAAAAGTGACCGCTATAGGAAATGAATGTGTATCCAGAGTAAATTAATTCAACATACAGAAAATATGTTCATTTTGTAGTTCATTTTCATATTCCCCATTGTTATTTAATGTTTACTTCTATAAATTGTTGTTACACACTACTTTGAAACATTGTTCTCAACTAAAGAATGTCTAATATAAAAATTGGTGGTGAAAAAAAAATTGTGCTAATTTAAGAGCAGTTAAAACAGACCGGTCAATTTAAACTGGGAACACTAAAGTAGGGGGCTGGAGGCGAACATGACCGGAGGTTTAAGCTGGGAAATGTTTTTGGTTTGTGGTGATATTGTAGATACCACACTGATGTTGTAAATCATGAAATCTTGTCCCAACCAGTACAGTATGTTGATATTCCAAAGCTTGTAATCCTGCCTCAAACCATGTGTTACAACATTGCTGTTGTTTAACATGTAATATGTGAGCCTGACCTGTGTGTTCTCTGATAACTGTGTCACATTATAATCATAGTGTGAATTACTCCTCCATAATTTGGGTGGTACCACCTTTTTCGAGGGGGTACTACCTTTTAGATTTTACATTAATTAAATGAATGTATCGGTGCCCCCCAACCTGGCTATTTTTGTCTCTTTGGGGGGTACTGGGTGTTGCTTTAAGACCTTTGCATTTCTGCCAAAATAAACCACATTTCTGTCAAAGTGACTGCAGTTAATTTGTTGTAAAATATTCAAGACAATGATTTTGATATGTCAACTTACAGTGTAACTACATTTGAAAATGTCATCAAATGTGGCATAGGCATGTGGACATTTTGAACTGTCCTCTATGTGATTTTTCAGTAGCAGTCAGTCATGAAAAATGTATAGTTGCAAGCAGCGATGATGGGCCCAAGCACCTGTAGTGGCACAACTTCTGACTTCTGACATGTCATTGTCCCTCCCACATCCATGTTTTTTTTTACACCTCCACTCTGCCAGATACAAACACAAAACACATTTTGGTAAAAGTTTTATTCCATCTGCCATTGCCGCCCTAAATTAGTCATCCAGTAGGTGGCAGTGTTGTTGTTGCCATCTGTTCCTCTCTTTGTGTAGTTTTTGTCTTCTGTAATTATCGTCCAACACTCCTGTCTAAAAGGGTGTTTGCTTTTTATTTTGTCTGATAATTATTTCCATGTCTATTCTTTGTTGACCCCTTGATTTTTTTATTTGAGTATGACCCTATGGAAACATAATTCCCTTGGAGACAAGAAAGAATGAAATCTGTCCAACAATGCACTCACACATGATGTTTTTTTCTCTGTTGAATGCACCTGTATCTAGAAGACCTAGGTGGTATTGTTTGCAAGTGTGTGTCTGTGTGTATTTGTATGCAAACAGAAATAGAGCTCCTACAAATGGATAATGCTTCTCAGTCAATGTTTATTGTTCTTTGATTCATGTTGTTGTTTTTTTGTCTTACAACAGTAGAACATTTTTTATTTCATTATTTCCTGAAACACACTCTCAGATAGTTTGCTTGTTGTCTTCAACCTTCGCCTCAAAGGAGTCCTCGGCAGTGGCACCAGACTGGTCAGGGTGGCAGGGGTGGTAGCAGGGGTGGTAGCAGGGGTTGTAGCAGGGGTGGTGGCATGGATGGTAGCAGGGCTAGTGGGTAAGATGCAGTAGACATGGGTAAAATTAGTGTGTACAACATTTTTATTTAAATTTGACTTTTATTATTTTATATGATAAGGTTTATTATTATTATTATTATTATTATTATTAGTAGTAGTAGTAGTAGTAGTAGTAGTAGTAGTTGTACAAAATTAGTTAAGTGACTAAATTATTTTCTAAAATTAAATACAATTAATAAAAATAACGACTACTACTTTTACTAGTACTAGAACTATTAGACTACTACTACTACTACTACTACTACTACTAATAATAATAATTCCAGACTTACTTTAGGTCTGCAGCACTCCTCAGCCTGTAGTGAAAGACGGGTAAGAAAAAAAAGAGAGTGACGTGACGTCATGAGATTGACTTTGTGTTTTCTATAAATTTATTCAGAATGAGGTAAAGGAGGGTCCGAAGTCCAAAGGAGTAAAATCGCCGCACACTGGTATCCTTTGCTCAATAGTTTATTTGTGAACGACGCGTTTCGCCTATAGCTGCTTAGGCGAAACGCGTCGTTCACAAATAAACTATTGAGCAAAGGATACCAGTGTGCGGCGATTTTACTCCTTTGGACTTCGGATTACCTTTACTGCATCGCCAGCACCTGGACACTGGCGGTGCGCAGGGGCTTTGTGCTCTAAACAAGAGGTAAAGGAGGGTATTTATCTGTACTGTATCAGACAATATACAACATGTCCACTTACCTCTGGAGCACCATTCAGACCTGCACAATCACAAACAAGTTCAATGTTAAAAGAGAGCATGGAATAACAAATGTAATGTTCAGTTAAAACATGTATTTCTTGAAAAAAGCCAAAATAAGATTTTTTTAAATATAAATCCCTAATATTTACCCTTACACATTTTGTCTTTGTCTTAAACAACAAATGTATGAAACAAAATCTTACTAAGACATGTCTTGTCTCCAAAATACTACTTAATCCTTTACATATTTTTGCATATTCTGTCCACAAAATATTGTTTTTTTTCTCACTCACCATCCAGCTGCATAAGCAGCACTACTGCAACCAGCACCGTCACTCGGATCAAGCCAGACATTGTCACTGCTGAAGATGATGCTTCTCTGAGTTGAAGACCTCTGATATCAAACCTGTTTGGACTTAGGGCTTTTATACCATTTAATGCTGTAGTCATGCAAGAAATGTTACATCACAGATCAGATAAAAAGAAAAAAGCTTGGGTAAGATGAGGTGTGTGTTGCTTATCAAGGTTGACCACACGTCTTTGGGTACATCAGGCACTTGCGGCAGGTGTTGATGAAATCGTGGTGGCGGTTGAAGGCCATGGTTAAGTAAGGCATCACTGTCTTAAATAAAAACTATCGGTAACACTTTATTTTATGGCTCCTTTTTAAATGGGAACCGGGAAAACAGCACAAAAGTGTGCATATGTGCTGTACTGTATGCGTGCATGTGTTCAGACCCCCAGTTAGGGCAAACATGAAAGCTAGCTGCTAGCCTACTACATGCTGCTAACTAGCTGCTAGCATGCAGGACTATCCTTCAAACTATGCTTCAAACTTATTTGACCAAAACAATTTCACTGTATCATTCTCTAGCCGAGCATGTACTGTAATGTGTGCTTGTCTTCTGAGCAGTACAGTCGAGGCCTCAGCTTTTGTAAGATGAGGTGTGTGTTGCTTATCAAGGTTGACCACACGTCTTTGGGTAAATCAGGCACTTGCAGCAGGTGTTGATGAAATCGTGGCAGCAGTTGAAGGCCATGGTTAAGTAAGGCATCACTGTCTTAAAAACTATCGGTAACACTTTATTTTATGGTTCCTTTTTTAGTGTATTGAAATGTACAATAACAAATTGTAATATTATGTACGTACACTGTACATACCGTGTACACTAACCCTAACCCTGACCCTACAGTACAATGTAAGTAGGCTACATTATGTTACATATTGTTACATTGATGCAACAGGGACAGTGCAATAAACTTTAACCAAACTATTTTCATTGCATTCACTGGTAAAACTTTAATTTAATGGCCCCTTCTTGACGATGTCACTACATCTAAGTGCTCAAAATAAGATTGCCACATAGATTTGTTGTAAAGCTGACTTTCTTGATACATAGGCTAATTTCTCTGGACATCAATCTGGAATCAAATTAAAGACAAAGGATATTTTTTTTTGTTTGTTTGTTTTTTATGTTACTGTTGGGACCACCTGGCTCAAAACAACAGAAATTGAAAGACCAATCTGGAGTATTGATCAGGCACCACATCTGATGGTTTTACATCTGATTACCTCAAGACCTTATGATATCCTTCACACTGTGTACTTGAACATATAGAAGTGATGATGACCTTTTTCATTCAATTTTGGGTCTTTTAATCAACCTTGTTACACCTGTGGTGTTCCCGGTCAAAAGTGACTGCTATAGGAAATGAATGTGTATCCAGAGTAAATTAATTCAACATACAGAAAATATGTTCATTTTGTAGTTCATTTTCATATTCCCAATTGTATTTTCACTGATGTTATTTAATGTTTACTTCTATAAATTGTTGTTAGACACTACTTTGAAACACAGTCCTCAACTAAAGAATGTTTAATATAAAAATTGGTGGTGAAAAAAAAAATGTGCTAATTTAAGAGCAGTTAAAACAGACCGGTCAATTTTGACTGGGAACACTAATGTAGGGGGTTGAAGGCAAACATGACTGGAGGGTTAAGCTGGGAAATGTTTTTGGTTTGTGGTGATATTGTGGATACCACACTGATGTTGTAAATCATGAAATCTTACCCCAACCAGTACAGTATGTTGATATCCCAAAGCTTGTAATCCTGCCTCAAACCATATGTTTACAACATTGCTGTTGCATAGCATGTAATATGTGAGCATCACCTGTGTGTTACTTCTCTGATAATTGTGTCACATTATAATCATAGTGTGAATTACTCCTCCATAATTTGGGTGGTACCACCTTTTTCGAGGGGGTGCCACCTTTTACATTTTACATTAATTAAATGAATGTATCGGTGCCCCCCAACCTGGCTATTTTTGTCTCTTTGGGGGGTACTGGGTGTTGCTTTAAGACCTTTGCATTTCTGCCAAAATAAACCACATTTCTGTCAAAGTGACTGTAGTTAATTTGTTGTAAAATATTTAAGACAATGATTTTGATGTGTCAACTTACAGTGTAACTACATTTGAAAATGTCATCAAATGTAGCATAGGCATGTGGACATTTTGAACTGTCCTCTATGTGAGTTTTCAGTAGCAGTCAGTCATGAAAAATGTATAGTTGCAAGCAGCGATGATGGGCCCAAGCACCTGTAGTGGCACAACTTCTGACATGTCATTGTCCCTCCCACATCCATGTTTTTTTACACCTCCACTCTGCCAGATACAAACACAAAACATTCATAAAAACACATTTTGGTAAAAGTTTTATTCCATCTGCCATTGCCGCCCTAAATTAGTCATCCAGTAGGTGGCAGTGTTGTTGTTGCCATCTGTTCCTCTCTTTGTGTAGTTTTTGTCTTGTGTAATTATCGTCCAACACTCCTGTCTAAAAGGGTGTTTACTTTTTATTTTGTCTGATAATTATTTCCATGTCTATTCTTTGTTGACCCCTTGATTTTTTTTTATTTGAGTATGACCCTATGGAAACATAATTCCCTTGGAGACAAGAAAGAATGAAATCTGTCCAACAATGCACTCACACATGATGTTTTTTTTCTCTGTTGAATGCACCTGTATCTAGAAGACCTAGGTGGTATTATTTGCAAGTGTGTGTCTGTGTGTATTTGTATGCAAACAGAAATAGAGCTCCTAAAAATAGATAATGCTTCTCAGTCAATGTTTATTGTTCTTTGATTCATGTTGTTGTTTTTTTGTCTTACAACAGTAGAACATTTTTTATTTCATTATTTCTTGAAACACACTCTCAGATAGTTTGCTTGTTGTCTTCAACCTTCGCCTCAAAGGAGTCCTCGGCAGTGGCACCAGACTGGTCAGGGTGGCAGGGGTGGTAGCAGGGGTGGTAGCAGGGGTTGTAGCAGGGGTTATAGCATGGATGGTAGCAGGGCTAGTGGGTAAGATGCGGTAGACATGGGTAAAATTAGTGTGTACAACATTTTTATTTAAATTTGACTTTTATTATTTTATATGATAAGGTATATTATTATTATTATTATTATTATTAGTAGTAGTAGTAGTAGTAGTAGTAGTTGTACAAAATTAGTTAAGTGCCTAATTTATTTTCTAAAATTAAATACAATTAATAAAAATAACGACTACTACTTTTACTAGTACTAGAACTATTAGACTACTACTACTACTACTACTACTAATAATAATAATAAAAATAATAATAATTCCAGACTTACTTTAGGTCTGCAGCACTCCTCAGCCTGTAGTGAAAGACGGGTAAGAAAAAAAAGAGAGTGACGTGACGTCATGAGTTTGACTTTGTTTTCTCTATAAATTTATTCAGAATGAGGTAAAGAAGGGTATTTATCTGTACTGTATCAGACAATATACAACATGTTCACTTACCTCTGGAGCACCATTCAGACCTGCACAATCACAAACATTTTTAATGTTAAAAGAGAGCATGGAATAACAAATTTAATGTTCAGTTAAAACATGTATTTCTTGAAAAGCCAAAATAAGATTTTTTAAAATATAAATCCCTAATATTTACCCTTACACATGTTGTCTTTGTCTTAAAAAACAAAATCTTACTAAGACATGTCTTGTCTCCAAAATACTACTTAAATCTTTTACATATTTTTGCATATTCTGTCCACAAAATATTGTTTTTTTTCTCACTCACCATCCAGCTGCATAAGCAGCACTACTGCAACCAGCACCGTCACTCGGATCAAGCCAGACATTGTCACTGCTCAAGATGATGCTTCTCTGAGTTGAAGACCTCTGATATCAAACCTGTTTGGACCTAGAGCTTTTATACCATTTAATGCTCCAGTCATGCAAGAAATGTTACATCACAGATCAGATAAAAAGAAAAAAGCTTGGGTAAGATGAGGTGTGTGCTGCTTATCAAGCTTGACCACACGTCTTTGGGTACATCAGGCACTTGCAGCAGGTGTTGATGAAATCGTGGCAGCAGTTGAAGGCCATGGTTAAGTAAAGCTGACTTTCTTGGGCTAATTTCTCTGGACACCACTCTGGAAGCAAATTAAAGACAAAGGATATTTTTGTTTGTTTGTTTGTGTTTTATGTTACTGTTAGGACCACCTGGCTCAAAACAACATAAATTGGAAGACCAATCTGTAGTATTGATCAGACACCAAAGTCTGGAGCTCAAGGCATGAAAGAGCATCAATTTACTGAAGCATTACCATAGGGTTAGGGTTACGGTTAGTGGTAGGGTTACAGTTAGGGTTGGGGTTAGGGTTGGGGTTAGAGTTAGGGTTAGGGTTAGGGTTAGGGTTAGGGTTAGTGTTAGGGTTAGGTATTGGGTTCGGGTTAGGGTTAGGTATGTACAGTTTAAGTACATGATATTACATGTTGTTACATGTAGATAAACAAAAAAAAAAGAAACCGTAAAATAAAGTGTTACTAGTTTACGCATTTTCTCAGCAGGCTCACAATTGCATGATAGCGGTGAGTGCAGTTGGTTCAGTGACACACGTGGTTGTTTCTCAAGACTGATTAAAGTCACAGATGATCTGTGGGAAATGCAGAAGTTTATCGACCACAACACTTGCTTAATGGTTCCACCATACATACTGTACCGTGCTTCAAACATATTCCGACAAAATTATTTTATTGTATTTTATTGTGTCAGTTAGGGATGATGTGTATGTGCAGGTGCATCTTAATAAAGGAGAATGTTGTGGGAAAAGTTGTCTTATTTTATTGATTTAGTTTAAATTTAAAAACATGAAATTCATATTGTAACAAAGTGAAATGTTTCAAGCCTTTGTTGAAATTGTGATGATTACAGCTTGCAGATAATATGTGTATTAAACACAACGTTGCACAGGATGTTTTACTGATGGAGGTGTGCCTGTATGTTCTTTTTATTACATTACATTACACTTAGCAGATGCTTTTATTCAAAGCGACTTACAAAGGTAACAAGGGGTGTGGAGGAACACAGAGTAAGCAGACTACCTTCATACATACAAGGAGATGCATGTGCCCAAGTAAGTTTCCCAGAGCAGGGACACTACAGACACACACACAGGGAGATTTATACAAGCATGAGGAACCTAGGAAGAGAGGTGGGTTAGTGGTTGTTGGTTTTATTAGTTTTGTTCTGAACTGTCTTAGCATAATTTGTACACAGCTCACACAAAAGATGAAAAGTTCACACAGATGGGGTGCAGGCACATATTATTCTGACCAAAACCCGAATATAATCACAGATTGTCTGCGGGAAAATGCAGAAGTTAGCCAGCAAGAACACTTGCTTCAGAGTTCTACCCGATTACTTAAGGTGTCTGCCTTATTCTGGTAAAAGAAACCACAGTTATTTTCATGTGATGACAGCTGTTTTGTTAAATCTCTCAATGCAAGCTTTTGTAAAACCTCTACACTTTCAGACCTTTCACAAAGGCATAGTTCTAAACAAACCAAAATTGACCGTGAAGACCATTGCCACCGGAACCAGACTAAAATGCGTCACTTTCCATAATAATAATGCAGTAAACTCTACTGTTCCATCCAATTTGGTTTGGTTACTTTCACACCAGATAAAACAATAAAACGATTGAATCTGCCTTTACCCCAATCGGTAACGTCTGATCGTGACGTTAGTTGTTAGTCCGGAAACTAACAGACTAACAACTAATGGAGGAAGCAGGAAGATTAAACTTTTCCCAAACCCCTTGGTTGAGTAGGGTCATGATGTCTCTTCCACAAATTAAATAAAACTCTTTAAATGTTCTTCTCGCTCCGACTTTAATTCCTGGATATTCCGAAGCATTGCCACAACAGACTGAATGGCCTTGCTTACGTTGTTCTCTGCTGCCATTGACGAGCTATATCTTCAGATAAACTACAAGTGAAATGTAGCGAACACAACAATGTCACGAGGACACAAGGGTGACACGAGGACACAAGGATACCAGGATGGTTTACTGCCACATGCATAGGCATACTGTGTGTGCTGTGGCGTGCTGTGTAATTACAATGACAAATAGGAATCACCTTCACTTCCACTTATGCAAATATGTTCAGTGAATCCCATTCGTCCTGACTGTGAGTGAGAAGCAGAAGTAGACGTCTTTATTGTGACTATACAAGTACAGTGAGGTGACGTCCCCTCACACCCCTTGACATTTAGGGAAAGGAGAGTGGAGAACCGCTAGGACAGTGGGTTGCAAACTTTGAACTGTTTTGTACCCCCTGAAACACTCTGTCCTACCAATTATCCCCAGCTTTTTGTTAGTATTTTATCATAATAATTGTGCATATTATATGGTACATAGTAATGTAGTCCTACTTAGGTTGTATAGGGGATAACCTGAATGTAAGACCAATAGTATGTAGGTTATACTTAATCCTTATGCTAGTAGAAGCTGAGAGTTCATTCACAGATTTATTTTGTGTACCCCCCCTAGAGTTGATCCAGGTACCAAGTAATGCAGACACAATTATTTAAACCACACTGATTGAAACGAATAACAGAATACATCTCCAACAACCAAGTACTGACTTATGACCAATGTTTATTTGTTGTTTTTGTACACATTTTGTACACGCCAGATCTTGCGAACAGTGGCAAATGGTGTAACTTGGCACAAGCATTCAGAGCATCTGCATGTTGTCTTGGACCTCGGAGTCGGTTCTCAGGGACTCTTCTGCGGTGGCGTCCGCTACGGCGTCCCCAGAGCTGGGGTGATGGCAGCAGCAGGGGGGCCTCCAGCAGGGGCAGGGGTGGCACGGCCAGTGCTGAAAGGTATGAGAGGGGGTTTAGAAACAACTACACACACACACACACACACACACATGCACACACACACACACACACATGCACACACATGCACACACACACACACACACACACACACACACACACACACACACACATGCACAGGGACATACATGCACACACATGCACATAAACACACTACCACCACCACATATATACACACGCAAAACTAAACACAAACACACACAAATTCTCTGTCTGTCTCTCTCTCTCTCTCTCTCTCTCTCTCTCACACACACACACACACACACACACCGGAATGAAAACCCTTAATTTATGCTAAGGAGGTACTTACACAGCATGGTGGCAAGCAAACCTTGATTGGACAGCACTCTGTGGCCTGTAGTGAAAGAGAAGTTACTAGTGAGAATTAAAGTACATAGGTGGAGCACTAATAGAACTGGATCGTGATTTAGAAGCTTTTCCAGACTAACATTACAGCAAAAACAGCCAAAAAAATGTGTTCTCACCAATGGAGCTCCATTCGAACCTACACAATTGATCAGAAAGAATTTTATTTTAGACAAGAATACAGACAGGGAAATTTAAGAATTAATTCTAGTTCTATATTTTCTATAGAAGGCATGTATCACAGTCTTCCAAAAGTATATATTTAACTCTGACCCAGTATCCGTAATCCTAATCTTTGTATATTATTTATCTCTATTGTTCCTCTTAGGTTTTACCAAACTCCTAATGATTTATAAATGCTCTACATCTCTTATCATATTTTGTTTACAAAATACTACTTAATCCTTTACATATTTTTGCATATTCTGTCCACAAAATATTGTTTTTCTTCTTACTCACCATCCAGCTGCATAAGCAGCACTACTGCAGCCAGCACCGTCACTCGGATCAAGCCAGACATTGTCACTGCTCAAGATGATGCTGCTCTGAGTTGAAGACCTCTGATATGAAACCTGTTTGGACCGAGGGCTTTTATACCGTGCACGTCTCCATAAAAATAGGGAACAACACATCCCAGATCAGATAAATTACTTGGGCAAGGCAGAACGTTTGTTGCTTTGATCGGTATTGAGCACACATGTTTAGACATCAGATTATCAATCAGACAGATTCTTGCAGCAGAAGTCTTACAGATGAAATTAACGTAGCAGTGTCTGGTTCAAGGAAACTTTTATAGTCTCAGCCATTTACAGTTACAGCATGGCGTTTTTTAAAAATGGACAATTCTAAAATCAGTATTATTTAGACACAAACATGATGTGCTAGGAAATATCTGTTTGTGTGTCAGTATACTGCTTCATCTGCAGAGCTACATCATCTATTATTTATTCATTTATTCAATCAATCAATCAACCAATCAACCAATCAATTAAGTGGTCAATTAATCCGTCAATCAGTTAATAATGAATTAATCCATCCATACATACATGCATATATCCTTCCATCCATTCATCCAATCAACCAATCCACAAACAATCAATCAATTAATCAATCAACCAACCAACCAACCAATCAATTAATCAATCAATGATTTGGCACTATGATACGTTTGAGTACTGATTAATTGATGCTGTAGCTGTGCTTGTGGTACAAAGCCCTGACAGAGTAAAGTAAGTGAGACTTGTTGTGATGTTGGCTTGAAAATAGCAATATTACATTCTGTACAACCTGGTAGTAGTACACCTGGTAGAAGAAGAGCCCTTTGACGAGTGTTTAGTTAAGAGAATGCCCTGGGCTCTTCTGCAGGTTTACCACTAGTTCTGGGTTAACTTAACCAGGCTTATCACTTAGCCACCTTTGTAGTGAACCTGCTCAACAAATGCCTGCACCTGCCTAGAAAACACGGCTGATTTTACTACCCCAGGCTTCTTGTCTAGGCCTGGAAGCCTTTTAATATTATCCTGCGGCACACAACAAAAATAGATCTATAGAGAGAACTAGGACAAACACAAACTCCACGAAACTTAGGAACAACGGGCCTAATCGCAACACCTTTCCTCGAACCACACAGTCTGAACACAGCAGATATATTCAAAGTCTCTGGTCATGAATGGCTTTTATTTTGATACACGATAGTCCACGATGTACAGTACTGGTGCTGGAATAGAAATCCACGAGACGGAGCGACGGACTGAGTTCTAGTTGCGGGCGACGATCTGGTCGATCCAGCCGCGCAGGTAGGTCACGCGGGCGTAGACGGCAGCCACACTCACGTCGCAGTTTCTGTTGCCCCAGGAGACGACCCCCACCTGAGTCCAGACGCCAGAGCTCTCGCACACCAGAGGGCCGCCAGAGTCACCCTGAGAGACCACAGAGAGAGAGAGAGAACACAAAGACCTTCATTTGGGTTCAATCGTAAGACCAAGTGGGTTGATGTTTCCAATAAATACTGACCCACTCCTTTTTACTGGGGGTAAGTAGGTACCTGTGTCTGTTTATATGTGTGTACATCTGTGTGTGTTTATGTGAATGTGTATAATGTGTGTGCATTTGTGTGTGTTTATGTGAATATGTTTATGTGTATGTGTGTGTGTGTGTTTATATGTGTATGTATGTATATATGTATGTATGTATGTGTATGTATGTATATATGTTTATATTGACAGACGTATGTACATGTGTGTGTGTGTTTATATTCATGTATGTACTGTATGTACTGTACATAGGTGTATGTACCGAGGACTCTCCACCCCCCCCCCCCCCCCCCCCCGCCATCCCCATCCCCAAGCACCCAGACCAAGCCCCAAGCACCCAGACCAACAGCAGTCGCACAACGCCTCCCCCCCTCCAAAGTCCCCCTTTCACCCTCCACCCAAACAGACCCACAGCAACCACTACTTCACCCCCACGAGGACTACCACCCACCCCCAGTCTACCACAGCCCCGGCAGAAGGGCTTCCCTAGGGGACGCGGTTCTGCCTGAGGTTTCTTCCTTTTTTTTCCCGGTTTGATTCAACTACATACAATTCAGGGAGTTTTTCCTCACCCCTGTTGCCCCTACGGACTTTTGCATGTGCTCACGCAAGAGCCTGCATCAAAGGGACATTGCGTTGTTATGGCTAATGCTGTTTTGTTGTAACCTTGCCAAACTGTGAAGCACTTTGAGCTGCATCTTGTATGTATGAACTGTGCTATACAAGTAAAGGTTATTATTATTATTATTATGTGTTTATTTGTGTGTGTGTGTGTGTGTGTGTCTGTGTGTATGTGTGTGTCTATGTGTGTGTGAGCATGTCTCTTCTCACCTGGCAGGAGGAAGATCCAGCTCCTCCAGCGCAGATCATGGCGTCGGTCACCTTGTGCTGGTGCTGCCCCTTGCACACCTCAGTGCTGACCAGGGGCACCGCAGTCTGCTGCAACACAGCAGGTCGCGCTGGGGGAATATCACAGTAAAATGTCTCTGTTACATACGTATGTGCATGTGTGTGTGTGCATGTGTGTGTGTGTGCATGTGTGTGTGTGTATATGTGTGTGTGTGTGTGTGTGTGTGTGTGTGTGTGTGTCCACCTCAGTGCTGACCAGAGGTACAGCTGTCTGCTGCAACACAGCAGGCCGCGCTGGGGGAATATCACAGTAAAACGTCTCTGTTACATATGTGCATGTGTGTGTGTGTGTGTGTGGTGTGTGTGCATATGTGTGTGTGAGATCATGTTTGTATGTGTGTTTGTGTACTGTATGTATGTGTGTGTGTTTGTGTGTGTATGTGCATATGTATGTGGGAGATCATGTGTGTATAAGTGTGTGTGTGGACGTGTGTGTGTGTGTGTGTGTGTGTGCATGTGTGTGTGTCCATGTCCATGTGTGTGTATGCTTGTGCATGTGTGCATGCGTGCGTGTGTGTGTATGAGTGTGTGTACGTGCATGCATGTGTGCATGCGTGTGTGTGTGTATGTGCGTGCACGTGCATGTGTGTGTGTGTGTGTGTGTGGCCTCTCACTAGTAGGGCTAGTCCTTCCCCAGCCAGTTGTGACGCACTGGGTGCCGTATGGGAATGTGGCAGTGCTGTCAGCCAGACACACGGGGGACACGCGGGCAGTGAACTGGACAGGGCTGGACAGCTTCAGCAGGGACACGTCGTTTTCCAGGGTCATTGGGTCGTAGGAGGGATGGGAGAAGACCTGGACACAAGATGCAGTAGTTGCACTATTCACTGTAAACCCGGATTGTCAGTACAACTCAAAACTTTTGATGTAACTGATTACGTCAATAGTTTTGAGTACATTAACTATATATTTTAATTAAAGTTAATTTAAAAGTTTAAGTACAAAATTCATGTACTTAAACTTTTAAATTAATTAAATTAAAATATATAGTTAATGTACTCAAAACTATTGACGTAATCAGTTACATCAAAAGTTTTGAGTTGTATTAACTTATCCGGGTTTACAGTGTTGTAATGCACTCAGTGGCAGTTGGTTCTACAGTATGTTACTCCCCGGGGCGAGACCACTGCTAAGATGATTATGGGTGGTCTGTTTTCCTTGCTCATTGGGTCGTAGGAGGGATGGGAGAAGACCTGTATGCAAAATACAGTAGTTGCACTATTGTAATGCAATTCACGTACAGTATGTGTGACCCATTCCATCGTCACGTGATTTAAGATGGCCCATTTTCTAGGGTCATTGGTTTGTAAGAGTGATGGGAAAAGACCTGGGCACAAGACAGTTGGACTATTGTAATGCACTTCATGTAGGTTTGACCCATTCCACCCTCACATGATTTAAGATCACTCTAAATTCTGCAGGTAGACTCCGTAACTGACACAAAGAAAAAAATACCACCAATATCACTCCGATCCTGGCTCAGCTTCACTGGTCACGTATAAAGTACAGAGTTTATTTTTAATTTTTTAAAAATGTTACTGCTTGTTTTTTGTTCAGAGCTGCTAACACCATATTCTGCCACCAGGTCACTTACTGTACGTCTACTACATAACAACTTCTTTCCTTACCCCAGTCAAAACTAAGCTCTGAAATATCAGATCTGCCTCTGCATGTTAGATCCTAGAAGTTTTAAAGTTTTTATTTTCCCTTTATTTTACCTCATTTTATTTTTCTTTCGGTCTGTGTCTTAACATATGTATGGTCTTTTGTTTTTATTATATATTTTTTAGTTCTCCTGGTTTTGATGTCTTATTTTTAAACCATGCAGGTCTTGTGAAGAAGCACTGTGGGCCAACTCTGTTGTTTTGAAACGTGCTGTAGAAACAAAAATGACTTAACGTGCCCCAGACATCTCCAATTTGCAGAAGTGTGGCTAGAGGCAACAGCCAAATCCCATCCCATAGACTACAGGACACACACACACACACACACACACACACACACACACACACACACACACACACACACACACCCATAGCACACCAACACCAGCACGTATCTGTCCAAAATGACTTAACGTGCCCCAGACATCTCCAATTTGCAGAAGTGTGGCTAGAGGCAACAGCCAAATCCCATCCCATAGGCTACAGCAGTTGTCCCCAAATTACAGCCCGTATAATAATAATGTTATTATTTATTTTCTTAATTTTCTCCCTGTCAAGATTCCAGAAAGGGTTCATTTTTGGTTATGTGTGGCTTTCCGGAAAAGAATAAATGTTTACTTTTAGACACCTCCTCTGCGATCACATGTCACACTTTTTGTTACAAACTAGCTCTGGCCCCCTGTCAGAGAAGGGAATTATGGGTTATTTGGCCCTCACAGGAAAAAGTTTGGGGACCCCTGGGCTACAGGATAGCTTTAGGCAACAGGCAGATCCCATCCCATAGGCTACAGGATAGCTTTAGGCCCATCCCATAGGCTACAGGATAGCTTTAGGCCCACCCCATAGGCTACAGGATAGCTTTAGGCCCATCCCATAGGCTACAGGATAGCTTTAGGCCCATCCCATAGGCTACAGGATAGCTTTGGGCCCACCCCATAGGCTACAGGATAGCTTTAGGCCCATCCCATAGGCTACAGGATAGCTTTGGGCCCATCCCATAGGCTACAGGATAGCTTTAGGCCCACCCCATAGGCTACAGGATAGCTTTAGGCCCATCCCATAGGCTACAGGATAGCTTTAGGCCCATAGGCTACAGGATAGCTTTGGGCCCTTCCCATAGGCTACAGGATAGCTTTAGGCCCATAGGCTACAGGATAGCTTTGGGCCCATCCCATAGGCTACAGGATAGCGAGCTAGGCCAGCTGGCATCTTACCTTGTCAACGTTTTTGATCACGATGGGCTCCTCGGAGGAGACACGGTCATGCTCTCCCAAGACAACACGGTGGTATCTGGCACTAAGAATGAAACAAACAAACAAACAAACATACGTAGGGTGTGAGGTAAAGTACTAAAGTGTGTTTAAAGAGGCCTTTAAGGGGAGGGTCATCACAAAAGGTCAGCACATACAGTACCTCTCCCAAGTGCACACAATCAGACACACACACACACACACACACATACACACACAGTGTACATACGTGACCCAAGTGCACAGAAACACACACACACACACACAGTGTACATACATGACCCAAGTGCACAAACACACACACACACACACACACATACACACAATGTACATACGTGACACGGCAGTGGGCAGCGGTCAGAACCCAGTACTTGTTGATCAGAGTGCCTCCACAGAAGTGGAATCTATCGGGTTGCTGAAAGACAAGGCATTGTTGTGTGTGTGTGTGTGTGTGTGTGTGTGTGTGTGTGTGTGTGTGTGTGTGTGTGTGTGTGTGTGTGTTTGTGTTTGTTCATGTGGTGGCAAAAAGAAATAAGACAAGTAAAAGAACTCAATATTTCACTTTTTTCAATATAACATATATATATTTAACAGAAAATATATTTAAAAAAAATGGTGTAAATCTTATATTTCACAGGCTAAGATGATATATAATCATATTATTGTGATAATGCCCAGTTTTGTAACATTGCAGTTAAGTTACAGTAAAGAGGCCTAAGTCCTTAAAAACAACAACAGAATAATGCACAAAAGTTGACCAGACGGTCACATACCTGAAGAGACACCTGCCAGGGCCAGGAGCCGGACACGGCGTCCTCTCCGTTGACGACCTTGGTGTAGCCGCTCACCTGGGGCTTAATGGCAGGCACTCCACAGCCTGAGGACAACACACATGACACACACACACACATACACATGACACACACATGACACACACACACACACACACAGCATGAGCAAGATCACTTTTTTCTGCCATGATGGTTCCCTACCATCATGCCAGAACTGAAGAAGCCTTCTTCAATCTTTAAGCTACTAAAAGAGGTCCAGTTGCTTACAACTTAGCTCTTTTGACTGGTTGTCCGTATCCGTGGACACAAACAAACACACAGAGGCCCTTTGCTTTCTTGCGTACATGTCTCAAGATTTTTTTTTCTTAATAATTTGGTAAAATTGAGGAATGATGCAGGGGCGAATCTAGACCATTTTTAGGGGTGCCAAGGCACCCCCGTGAAACTGCTCGGCACCCCCTGGCTCAGTGCAAAATGAATAATATATTATATATAATAATAGTGTTGTGTGATAAGCACTGGGGGCCGGGCACCCCTAAAGACCAGATGCTAAAATCGCCCCTGAAATGATGCCAGTCAGCGATAAGTCTGCGTACTACATGAATATTACTTTGGCAATGTTACTCCCTCATCACACAACTACTTTAAACTTTTGCAAATCAAATATTTATATATCACTGTGTATAGACTTCATCTACATCTTCCGAGCACGACTGAGACAGAAACACACACACACACACGCACACACACACACGCACACGCACACACGCACACGCACACGCACACGCACACGCACACGCACACACACACACACACCCACACACACATGCACACACACGCACACACACACACACTGAATCCATTGCATAACAGGCCTTTACTCTGGGATCCGGGGCAACCCACCCACAATAAGCCTGCCTACACATTTGCAGTTGATTATCAGAATCAGAATCAGAATCAGATTTATTGGCCAAGTATGCTTGCACATACTAGGAATTTGTCTTCAGTCCGCAGTGTCTCTCTTTTGAAAAATAAATCAATAAATAAATTAAAATAATACCAAAAAAAAGTGCAAAAAGTGCAAAAAGTACAAAAATAGTAAGTGCAAAAATATAATAAAATTGATTAAAAAAAATATATATATATATATAGTATATATGATAAAAATGAATTTAAAAGAAGAAGAAAGAGAAAAAATTGATGAAAAAATAATGCAAAAGGGAGCAAAAGACATAAAAAGTTATGTGTCTCCTTACAGCAGTAGTCTGGGTATCTTTCCACTCACACACACACACACACACACAGACACACACACACACACACACACACACACACACACACACATAGACACACACACACACATATGCACTTTCCACTCACATTCCCAGTGGCGGTTCTATAGTGTTTTACGCCCCGGGCGAGACCACCTCTCAGCACCCCCCAGCAGTTCACCATCACCAGGGGGGCGCCAATGTGCCGATTGCAGCGATATGACACACGGTGCGTTTTTATTTTATTTCATTTTTTTCCCCCCCAAGCGCTCGTGCGGCAGCCCGGTTCGCCCGTGCCTAAAACCGCTACTGCACATTCCTGACTCCGGTCATATCTTTTCCGGACCAATCAGCGAAACGGAGTGTTCATGAGCGATAACGACGACTTTGTGTGCTACATTTAAATTGAAGTACGTAGGCAGGCTTATAGCCAGGCTAACTGCATATGTCACAAACAAAAACTATAGAAAACGTGGGTGGACTGTACAAAAGATCTGTAAACTGTCTGTAAAGCATACATGGGACTATCCAAGTAAAGTGTTTCTAAAATGAGTTTTTAATATCACCAGAAAGTTCATGAAGCAAATCAAGATTTTTGTGATGGACAGCAAAAGTCCTGATACAGAGTCATCTACCTCTATCATTTTTTTCAGTATAAGGTGGTATAGTAGCTTGCAGTGTGTTTCGATTTTCAAAGTGTTTCAAAGTCTTTTACCTAGTGTAGGGATGCATTCTACGTACAGTACATATATTAAGATGAATATGGTAATCACCATTTAGTAACAAAGTGCTTTGAACTCTGTAAAGGGCGAAACAGATTTCTTTTTTTAATCTATTCATCAAAGAAACTAACAGTGCACGGAGGAACACAAAATACTGAGTGTCCACTCACCCAGGGCAGACACCACAAGGGCAAAACAGCTGACGATCCAAAGCATGGCCACGGTACCGTAGTTCACAGACACACTCCTGCACAGGCAAAGCCTTCTCTTATACCCCCAAGACCGGGGAACGTAGTGTTCACATACACATACACACACACACACACACACATAAATGCATAAACTCACACACATACACACACGCACACCCACACACACACACATGCACACATAAACACACACACATACGCATGCACACACACACACACACACACACACACACACACACACACACACACATGCTTGCTGATAGTGGTGGGAAAGCAACAAGATGGCACCTGGCAGGTGTGCCTATCTCACCACATGAACACATTTTCAAACAGTAACAGACTTGAATGAACGAACGAACGAACAAAACTGCTGGCCACCTTTGGATTATCATCAGCTGGTTGGCAGGATTCTCCCTCAAGAGCAACACAATCAAACAAATAAATAACAGCACTCACAGTGTATTTTTTTAAAAGATACACCTTTTTTTTACTGCGCACACGTGTGGGAGAATAAATAAAAGTGCATCAAGGAAACTGACAGCTGTTGCTTAACTTAGGTAGCTCAGAACCAGGTTTGAAGTGTTCAATTGGCTGGTGGTGTGAGCAGGAAAGAATGAGGGATTCAGGCACCGCTTGGCATTTCTCATACAGTTTCACTGAACGCTATCTCCTATCCTATTTTAGTGAGATCTGCTCTGCTTGTTTGCATGTTTTGGATAAATGGTGTGCTTACTCAGAAACACGGGACATCCAACTCCAACAACAATAACAAACGTGTGAGTCTGCCACATCCCCCCAATACACTGTAAACCCGGATAAGTCAATACAACTCAAAACTTTTGATGTAACTGATTACGTCAATAGTTTTGAGTACATTAACTATATATTTTAATTTAAGTTAACTTTAAAAATTTAAATACATGAACTTGTACTTAAACTTTTAAAGTTAACTTTAATTAAAATATATAGTTAATGTACTCAAAACTATTGACGTAATCAGTTACATCAAAAGTTTTGAGTTGTATTGACAATCCGGTTTTACAGTGTAGTGCCGGGCCTACAACCCTCATGTGACATGTGACAACCACCATAAAGGGAAGAGGCGCTAACTGTAGCGTATTAGCAGGGATGTAGTGGAGGGTAAACGCAAGTAAACGGGGTTTACCCACCTCTCAAATTTCAGGAAAAGAGTTTATCCACCTCTCAACAGAGTTCATCCACCTATCAGTCCAGTTTATTCACCCTATAATAGAATTTGTGTACCAAATACAATTTCTAACATTCCAAAATCACACCATGTAATTTATATGTGCATTAGAGACCCTTAACATGCACTGGAACTGTTTTGCATGTCTGTTTAAAGCATCTCATGTCGCACCGTGCATCCACCTCACCATGATCACCAAATTCATAGTTTACCCACCTCTGATTTTACCACTACACGCCTGCGTATTAGCGTATATTAGTGATTCCAATTGGTCATTGTAATTACACAGCACATCACAGCCCAACTAAATGTAACACATCTCTGCATTTAACCCATGACAGCCATGACAATGGCGTCTGGGGACATGCAGTGTGTTGTTGGGGACACACAGCACACACAGTGCACACGACGAAATGTAACCCATCTCTGCGTTCAACCCATCACAGCCACGACAACAGGGCAGTGTGTATGGGGAGGGTATCGTGCTTGGGGTACCTCAGTGGTAGGGCACCTCAGTGGCACTTCTGCACTCTAAAAAATAATGGGGCCAGTACCGGTTCCTTGATGCCATAGAAGAACCTTTACTCTTCATGGAACCATCCAGAGGTGGTTAAAGAACCATTTAGGCACCTTTATTTTTTAGCATGTATGTGAAAGGTTCTTCACATTGCAAATAGTTCTTTAGAGCCTTACATCATAATGGACTATATTATGTCATATCGGTGTCAAATGGTTCTTTAAAGAACTGTTGCCTCAACGCTTCTTTAAAGCACTGAAAAAGGTTCTTCTATGGCATCATTCTGAAGAACCATTATTTTTTAGAGTCTGGCAAGGTGGTGGATTTAAACCTTTACACCTGCGTCCCTCTGGTCTCGGGTCTGTTATCCTGACCACCAGGCCACCACTGCCAGTCATACACTGTAAACCCGAATTGTCAATACAACTCAAAACTTTTGATGTAACTGATTACGTCAATAGTTTTGAGTACATTAACTATATATTTTAATTAAAGTTCATTTAAAAGTTTAAGTACAAAATTCATGTACTTAAACTTTTCAATTAACTTTAATTAAAATATATAGTTAATGTACTCAAAACTATTGACGTAATCAGTTACATCAAAAGTTTTGAGTTGTATTGACAATCCGGGTTTACAGTGCATAAAGAGAATCACCAGACAGAGCTGATCTGATAACAGAACCTCACATGTTTGACTGTGTTCAGTGAGACCAAAAGACGTTGGTTTCAACATACTTGTCTGGTTAAGCAAAACCACTAGCACATATGAGAAAGGCCTACCACTTTTAATTAACAGCAGAGACCTCATGATGTTGTGCTTGTTTTTGTTATTAATAACTGATACATCAAACATTACTGCATAATTTATTTCTTTATGGCACACGTATTAACTTACCATAATGTACATTCCGTAATTAATCAATTAATCGGTTATCTTAATTAATCAATGATGATTCAGGCACCAGTATTGTAAAGTCTTACTGCTACAGTACAAGTGGTATCAGAAGTAGAAGGGCTTGCTGTGAGGCCATTGAAGGCACACCTACCTCTAAGCTACTGTATATGTTACACTGTCAGAAAAAGTTCATTTATTATAAGTATAATAAATTATATATAAATTAATTATAAAAGTATTGATGAAAAATGTTTTTTTGTGTTTTTTTGTGTTTTTTTGATGAAAAATGTTTTTTTTTTTTTTGTTATTAATAACTGATACATCAAACATTACTGCATAATTTATTTCTTTATGGCACACGTATTAACTTACCATAATGTACATTCCGTAATTAATCAATTAATCGGTTATCATAATTAATCAATGATGATTCAGGCACCAGTATTGTAAAGTCTTACTGCTACAGTACAAGTGGTATCAGAAGTAGAAGGGCTTGCTGTGAGGCCATTGAAGGCACACCTACCTCTAAGCTACTGTATATGTTACACTGTCAGAAAAAGTTCATTTATTATAAGTATAATAAATTATATATAAATTAATTATAAAAGTATTGATGAAAAATGAAGTGTCACACACTGAAAACAGACTTCTCTAATTAATGACATTAGTTATTCCTGATTTCATCAGCTTTACACAAGAATTAATTCTCACACTAAGCATTGTTATTCCAACATGATTATTTCATTCTGTCCTTTTTGTTTTTAATGTTTCAAGCAGTCTCAGTTGCGTGACAACAGATTCAGTTGGTTGTTACACACACACATTGTTGTTACCCAAGCCTGATTATAATCACAGATTATCTGTGGCAAATGCAGTTTGTTTAATAACAGCAGCACTTGTTATAACAGCGCTTCATAGTTGCTTCACCAGTTACTTAAGATCTCTTTCGTCTATCTGTACCCTTGCCTCTCACAAAGCGAGGTCACTCTAAACTTTTCTCTGTGGTTGTCCTCAAATGGTGGAATGACCTACCAGTTGCGACAAGAACAGCAACATCCCTCCCTACCTTTAAAAAACTTTTTACTACTGTAAAAACCCTTCTCCTCTGTGAGTGCTTCCCTTCCTAACAAAACTAACAATCACTAAACCAACTCTCTCTTTCTCTGTCCCTATGTGGAAGTACATATGTCTGTAGTGTCCCTGCCCCAGGAAACTCATTCAGACACATGCACCTCCCTGTATGTATAAAGGTTGTCTGCTTACTCTGTGTCCCTTTACACCTCTGTTTGCTTGTGTCCACCTTTTTTTTTTTTATAAAAGCGTCTGCCAAATATAATGTAATGTAATGTTTCAAGCAGTCTCAGTTGCGTGACAACAGATTCAGTTGGTTTACAGAGACACATGGTTGTTACCCAAGCCTGATTATAATCACAGATTATCTGTGGCAAATGCAAAGGTTTAATAACAGTAGCACGTGCTTCACAGTTGCTTCACCAGTTACTTAAGATTTCTTTCCATGTAATCCCAGTAGTTTTGTCACTACTGCCTATACAAGCTTTTGTAAAAATAATGCACAGCTCTTTAAACAATGAACAGACCACTTCTAATGGTAGTGTGTTACGTGGTCTCCTATTTGTTTTTCTCTGTACACAAAAAAAAGTCAAAAAGCCATTACGCCAACAGGACAGGGACTGTTAATACACAAGGCACTGTAGATGTAATGCTGAAGCCTCCACTCTTTTTGGAAGGCTTTCCACAAGATTAATAATAATAATAATAATAATAATAATCATCATCATCATCATCATCATCACCATCATCATCATCATCATCATCATCATCATCATCTTTACTTGATGCAGCTCAAAGTGCTTTACAGTTTGGCAAGGTCACAACAAGACAACATTTCTTGCAGTCCAGTGGCACCGAAGCAGTTGAACACAATAACGAAATGCAGAGTTTTCATGCAATTTTTTCTTTGATTTCATTCTGGCGAGGCTTTACTGCACAAGGGGAGCAGCGGTATTGGGACAGCACCATCCTCAGGGGACCTCACACTGTAAACCCGGATTGTCAATACAACTCAAAACTTTTGATGTAACTGATTACGTCAATAGTTTTGAGTACATTAACTAAATATTTTCATGAAATTAATTTAAAAGTTTAAGTACATGAATTTTGTACTTAAACTTGTGAGATTTTAACCTTGAACCCTCCAGTTACAGGTCCACGACCTTAACCATCAGCGCTCCCTAAGCCCACAGTGAACATTAAACATCTGATAAACAAGACTGTTACAGCTGTATGTGTGTCTGCTGTGCTGTTTGTCCCTCTTTTTTCTCCATGTACCTGCTCGGGATGTGATTGACTTGATTGAAAGCACCTGACCCTGCAATCAAGGTCTGTTTAAAAGCTCCTTGCTCCTGCTGCTGGGGAGAGGCTTCTGGTATGGGACTGCTGGCTATGTGTGTGTGTGTGTGTGTGTGTGTGTGTGTGTGTGTGTGTGTGTGTGTGTGTGTGTGAGGCTTCTGGTATGGGACTGCTGGCTATGTGTGTGTGTGTGTGTGTGTGTGTGTGTGTGTGTGTGTGTGTGTGTGTGTGTGTGTGTGTGAGGCTTCTGGTATGGGACTGCTGGCTATGTGTGTGTGTGTGTGTGTGTGTGTGTGTGTGTGTGTGTGTGTGTGTGTGTGAGGCTTCTGGTATGGGACTGCTGGCTATGTGTGTGTGTGTGTGTGTGTGTGTGTGTGTGTGTGTGTGTGTGTGTGTGTGTGTGAGGCTTCTGGTATGGGACTGCTGGCTGTTTGTATGCCTCTCAGCCTGGGATGTGTGTGTTCATATGATTTGGTTATTTGTCTGTACACTGTAAACTCGGATAAGTTAATACAACTCAAAACTTTTGATGTAACTGATTACGTCAATAGTTTTGAGTACATTAACTATATATTTTAATTAAAGTTAATTTAAAAGTTTAAGTACATGCACTTAAACTTTTAAATTAACTTTAATTAAAATATATAGTTAATGTACTCAAAACTATTGACGTAATCAGTTACATCAAAAGTTTTGAGTTGTATTGACAATCCGGGTTTACAGTGTGGTGTTTTGAGGTCTGTCTTTGATGTAATAAATCCCACTGTTTGTGGGTATACATGTTAAAGGTGTTTTTGGATATTTCTTGGCCAGGGGTGGTTAGTTGTTCGCCCCAGTAGGGCCAACCAAGGTGGGGCGTAACAAGGACAAAAAAACATGGTGACAAAACATAACAATATAAACATAGCAACTTAACATTGCCATGTATATTCATGACATACAGTACAAGGCATTGGTCAGTTATGCACTTTCAGTACTGTATTACTGTACAACACTTTTGTTTACAAGGTTCAAACTTCAAAAGTCTTGGCTAGATATATTTATTGTGTGTTTTCTTGCACTGTTTGAAGACCTCTAAAACCTGTTTTTTGTTCAGTTGTGTTTACACTCAATTTAAATAAAACGTGTTTGTATTACATTCACTTTACTTTTTATATTATTTCTTGTTAGGCTTTTCAGAATACAACCATATATGCCACTTTTGAATAGATGTTTACAGTTAGTTGAAATACTTGAAAATGTCAGGGTGTTGCAAACAGCCTCAAAGTCTCTGAAAGGCCTTAGACTCCAGAGGGTCAAAAACGGCCTACGGTCAAAATGGTCATGTCTACAGCATCCTCCTGTCCTCCTGTAGTAGACTACACTAAATACAGTAAAAAGACAGATCCACACAGGGGAGGCCGTGTATTTTAAATAGTGCAACCATCACCAACACCATGTTACAGTGACAGGGGTATGCAAAATTATGTGAATCTGTGCAAACAGACAATAGGTTGGCCACACTGTAACCAGTGCTTCCCTTTGTGGGTTGGTGTTTTTAAATACTGTATTTAGTGTAGTCTACTACAGTCTGCCTTTTCTGCAGAGTCTATTTGGTCAAAATGGCCATGTCTACAGCATTCTGTTATCCTCCTGATACTGCATATGGAGACACTAACTTCAAAACCAATCTCCAACCGATGCCACCATTTCATCATTACTTGCCACAAGACCCAGACTGGTTTACCCAAGATGTCTGGTCAACACAGACAGTCCACATGCCTCCAACACAACAGTAATCTGTGCTTTCCCAAGTTTCTTTATCTGATCTGTGATGTGATGTTCTGGTCCTCAGTGGAGAACTGAATGGTATAAAAGGCTGAGGTCCAAACAGGTCAGAACAGAAGGCAGCATCATCTTGAGTGGTGACAATGTCCGGCCTGATCCGAGTGACGGTGCTGGTTGCCGTAGTGCTGCTTATGCAGCTGGATTGTGAGTATTAAAAAATCACCCTTTTTGATTTTCAGAGTATGCAGAGAGATGTAAAAGATAAGAATAATAAGAATAATAGTAGTTATAATGTATATTAGCAATACAATGAGAGTTTGTGTAACACTTAATTTTACAATTGTGTTTTTAGTGTATGAACATGTAACAACATGTAATATCATGTACCTATAGTGTACATTCTTAACGATACTGAACACTAACCCTAAGCCTAAGGTACAGTGTAAGTTCACAATGTTACATGTTGTTGCACACTTTTGTTACATTGTAACAGGAACAGCTAAATAAAGTGTAGCCAGAGTTTGTTTCAGAAGAAGAAACAAAGAAAGGAGGGAGGGTTGGGTCGGGGTAATTTGTTATATTGTTACATGTAGATGTCGTTTAAACTACATATTTAAAATGTCCTTAAAGTTCATTTTTCCACACTCATTTAAAATAAAATGTATTTCTCATTAACTGCATAGGTCTGGATGGAGCTCCACAGGTGAGTGGAGATATGATTTATTTTCTCACACAGCACATCCTTCTTCACTGTCTATCTAGTTTATCATGCAATGCTCACTATGCTATACTGCTGCCTTTAAAGCAAGGTGTGGCGGTGAAAAAAGCACACACACACACACACACACACTTACACCGTACATCCCCCTCATTCATCAGGAACCAGCTACGCCGCTCTTGTTTTATTTGTGTGTTCACATCAGGGATGAAAATTCGCACCAGCCATCAGCCAAATGCTAGTAAAATGTAAAAGTGGCTAGTCAATTTGGGACACAAAATAATAATTTACTATTGAGTGGCTGGTGAATTTCATCATTTATTTGTCAGTGGCTGGTAAAAATGGACATTTTAATTTACAAGTTAATTTCCACCCCTGGTTCACATCGACATCAGCATCTGAGCCTTGTCTGTCTGCTCCTCTTCCTCCACTGCAGGCTAGTAAGTTTTGGTGTAGGCCCGGACCCCGTGGACCTCCTGGCCGACCTGGTTGCTGTGGTCCACCTGGTCACCGTGGTCCACCTGGTCCTCCCGGCTGCCCTGGAAAAGATGGTGCTCCTGGTCCTGCGGTGAGGATTACACACACACACACACACACACACACACACAAACAGATGAGAGGGACAAATAAGACCATTATCTGCTGACATGTAATAATGCATCCATCGTGTGCCTTTGCAGGGACCTCCAGGAGAGACTGGACCCCAAGGGCCACCTGGTGTAAGTTTAAAATTACTGTCAGTTCTGCATTATGGGGACATGTCTTTATGAATACTGTCAGTTCTGCATCATGGGGACATGTCATTATGGATCCTGTCAGTTCTGCATTATGGGGACACGTCTGTATGAATACTCTTAGTTGTTCTAATGCTTCTTCTTCTTTTTTCTCTTGTCTGACCTCTCACTGCTTCTAGCCTCCCTGCCCCTGTCACCCTCCCTGTACCTGTCACCCTCCCTGTACCTATCCCTGTAAAGTTACCGGCCCAGATGACACCACTGCCGTGCTCACTGCTGAGCCTGTCACAGTTTGAAGTTTCACAATCTGGTGAATGTTATTGAATTAATAAATAAATGCACAATTGAAATATCTGTGTTTTGAGATTTTTTTTTTTTTGGCGGGGGGGTGAATTCAAACACACACACACACACACACATACACACATACTCACTTTGTGAAAGCATGGAAGGATTACGGACAGTGATGAGTGTCAGTACATGCACAGACACAAACACACACACACACACACTTCATGAAAGCATGGCAAGATTACGGACAGTGATGAGTGTCAGTACATGCACAGACACAAACACACACACACACACACTTCATGAAAGCATGGCAAGATTACGGACAGTGATGAGTGTCAGTACATGCACAGACACACACACACACACACACACACACACACACACACACACACACACACACTTCATGAAAGCATGGAAAGATTACGGACATTGATGAGTGGCGTTAAGCACACAAAGGCCTGGAAGGGACAGATAACACAATAAGCACCAGCACTTGCAGATAGCAGAGACCCACACAGTGGCAGTTCTATAGTGTTTTACGCCCCGGGCGAGACCACCTCTCAACCCCCCCCCCCAAGACAAAGAGACACGCGCTTCTGTGCATGCCACTTTCTCAGCAAGCCAGGGCGCCTGCAGTTCACCATTGTGCCGATTGCAGCATTGCAGGGGGCTCCATTGTGGCGATTGCAGCGATACGACAAACGGAGCTTTTTATTTTATTTTTTTTTCCCCAAGCGCTCGTGGCACCCCCCACGAAATGGCGCCCCGGGCGGCTGCCCAGTTCGCCCGTGCCTAAAACCGCTACTGGACCCACACAGTGTTCAACATAGGTGCTTTGTTGACGGTCAAAACCAAAGGAAAGGTGGCCCTCTAAATGGGAGAGGTGGCAGCATTTTATGCTGCTGAGACACCTGGTGCATCTCCACCCCCCTAGCAACTTGCAGATAACCGGACGATCAAACAGACTAAGCAAAAGGCCTAGCGGACTGTACCTAGTTTGAAGTTTATTGATTAATAAATAAATAAACAAATAAATAAATAAATCATATATATATATATATATATATATAGTTTGTAAACGCAATATCAGCATCAATCCTCTTCAGTTAGTGACGATTTTGCATTGATAATAAGGGACAATGCAAACTATGAAAACATATTTCATTAAGTAAAACGTTTAGGAATTCACAACATAGAAAAATACTCAAATTTTGGATTCAGCAAAGAAACCCCCATTAGCAGCTATTACAGCTTTGCATACTCTAGGCATCTGAGCAGTCAATTTATTCAAAAGCCCCACACCATCATACTGCCACCTCCATGTTTCACTGTGGGTGTGATACAGGCATCTAACATCTTCTCACCAACGTCTCACGTAAAATCGCCTCTTCGAGCCAAAAACTTCAAACTTACATTCATGTGTCCAAAGCACCTTCATGCAATCATCTGCTGTCCAGTTTCTGTAATTATTTGCCCACAGTCTCTTTCTTTTATTGTTTAACTTTAACAGTGGTTTCTTAGGTGATACACTGCCATCTCGACCTGCTTGTTGAAGTCTCCGACGGACAGTAGAACATGACACTGGTACATCAAGTACACTGTTAAGCTCAGCTGCCATCTCTGGACAAGTTAGGCATCTGCTACAAGGGCTGGACACTCTCACATATTTCATATTTCTCATTAGAAGAGGTACTTCTTGGTCTTACACTCCTCTTTCTGTCTTTATTGGACCCAGACTTTGCCTTCCATTCCAAATAGTAGTTGACATCTTGCAGCAAAATCTTTAACTTTTTGGCTATATCTCGCATTGAATAGCCTTCATCCCTTAGAACTATTATGGACTGACGTGTTTCTAGGGAAAGCTGTTTTGACCTGGCCATCTTCTCAAGAAAGACATGAACACTCCACAGCTGTTTGTAAACCATGTAATCTAAATTGTGTTTTTAATTCTGTTCTATTGTGTACAGGACTTAATTGGCAATCAGTAGCGGTTTTAGGCACGGGCGAACCGGGCAGCCGCCCGGGGTGCCATTTCGTGGGGGGCGCCACGAGCGCTTGGGGGAAAAAAAAAGAAATAAAATAAAAACGCTCCGTGTGTCATATCGCTGCAATTGTCACATTGGCGCCCCCCTGGTGAACTGCTGAACTGCAGGCGCCCTTCTTGCTGAGAAGGTGCCATGCACAGAAGCAGCGCGTCTCTCTGCCTGGGGGGGGGTGCTGAGAGGTGGTCTCGCCCGGGGCGTAAAACACTATAGAACCGCCACTGTTGGCAATCAGGCATAGAGCTGTTAAGGTGTGCTGACCCAAATACCTTTACAAAACATTGGCAAAGTTTAAACCAGTCATCACAGCTACCCATGGGACATGTCTGACTTTGATGTGTATATATTGCCATTCTTATGTAATAAATAAAACAATTGTTTTTTGTTTTTATTTTTTAGCGATAATGACAAGTACCTTTAATGCATTTACACCAAGAAATGGTAAAGATTAATGCTGATATTGTCCAACACCTCACTTTGCTTAGGGTGTTTCCAAACTTGAATATATTAACATTACAACAACACACAGGACCACAACAACAGTAGATACATTATGAATTATACAGAGTTGTTTTGATGTTTCTTTTACTGAGTTTTATATTTGTATTTATTCACTTTGGTCGACTTATGTTGGATAAAATGTGCTATACAAATACAATGAACTTGAACTTGAACTTGAATTTCACGTCATGAACACGAGACAGCCCATCTTCCCCATAGGCTCAATGTGGCAAATTCTCCTCTGCTGTTTTCCATGTCATGTGATTGTGAACATAGGATTACTATGGTGAAAAAATGGACATCACCGTAATTAAAATGAGCATTGTTTTTTGATAATGACACAAATTAGTGTTTAAAATCAGGCTTGACAGATATATTTTCTGTTATTCAGAAAGGTGAGTTTTAGCAAATTATGGCAACAAATCTGTCATCTTGGATTTAGGGCTTTTTCACCATAGGAAATTGGAAAAGGTGGTTTTGAGGACCATGAGCTCTGTAGAAGTGAAAAAACATTATCTTCAAAAATCTACATGAATTGTTTCTAAACATCATTTTTGCTACATATCAGCGTGCACTATAACATCATGCAATAGATCAGATGAAATACTTGGGCATGGTGAAATTTCTGTTACCTTGAAGGGAAGTGGACTATCAGTGTTGAGCACACGCCTTCGATAAGTCAGGCAGATTCTTGTAGCAAGCACTACTGATTACATGATCGCAACGGTCCAAGGTTAAGTTCAGGCTTTACTGCCTTACAGTTTTTTCTGAATGCTTAAACACTTATAGTGATTGTTGTAGCACAATTTCTAAAACTACTAATTCTTATAGCAAAACCTCTCACTGAGTTCGTAAAACTAATAGCACAAACTCTTCTTTGCACTCAGTTTGTAATTATGTAACACACACTTCCACTGCACAGCACTATAGTATCATTGGTACTGAATCCACACGTGCATACTCTAGGGCTGTGCATGGGCCTGCTGTGCTGCATTTGTTTTGTCTTTTCCAGAGAGTGATGGAGCTAAAGGCAGATGCCATAGGTCATGAGCTGATTCTTGTGGATGAGGCAGGTTTCAGCCTCACTATAACGAGGAACATTGTTGGACACTGTGCCATAGTCAATGTCGGACAACATGGTAGCATAACTATGTGTGCAGCTATAAGTCAAAATGGTGTTGTTCTCCTTCTCTGCCTTGCGCTAGAAGGTCTATGACCATCATCCACATCAATGCATGGCCCTTCTACAGGCAATGGAGGAGGCATACAGGGATATTGTAGTAAAGGGGAAAAAAGTCATCAGACTTGGATTTGAACCAAGGTCTCCAGGGTGTCAAACATGCACTTTGACCACAACACCACAGAGCCAGGTTTGTTGGCATGGTAGTCTAAGCATACACACAACCCTAGTGATGGCACGGCATCACAGACATTGACTAGGCCTCATGTCAGGCCTTGATACTGCACTCCAGAGATATTTTCTGTCAGTGCCTTTGACTAGAAAACATGACAGCTTATGTTGACAAAATTTTGTGGCTGGACCCAGAGAGACGACAAGATGTAGACTTCTTGTTTTTTTTTTGTTTGTTTTTTTTTCTCAGTGAAATTACTGTATGTTTTCTTGTGTTTTCACTTGGAATTTTTTTTTGTATTGATGTGTGTAAATGAATATCCATACCTGTGTATGACTTCAAACTGAAAATATCTTGTGCACAGAGAAACCAAAAGCCAGATGTGTTTTTCATTGATACCATTAGTGTGTAGTTGCCGCATTGTGTGCTAACTAATATGATGGTTTGTGTTAACTGTTTGGTACAAAAACACCATTTTTACAAAGGTTTGCAGAGTTAAGCAAGATGTGTTAGCTTTTGCAAGGTATCTACAATGTTTTGCTAATTTGGTGAAAGGTTTTGTTTTGCAAAAACAGCCAATAGGTGCAAAAAATGTGCTTAAGCGATCAGAAAAAACTGTAATAATATACAGAAGCAGCACTCTGCAGAGAAGGCAGACTGTATTAGACTACACTAAATACAGTATTTAAAAAGACAGATCCACACAGGGGAGACAGTGTATTGACTGTGAATAGTGCAACCATGACCAACACCATGTTACAGTGACAGGGGTATGCAGAATTATGTGAATCTGTGCAAACAGGCAGTAGGTTGGCCACACTGTAACCAGTGCTTCCCTTTGTGGGTCTGTGTTTTTAAATACTGTATTTAGTGTAGTCTACTACAGTCTGCCTTCTCTGCAGAGTCTCTTTGGTCAAAATGGCCATGTCTACAGCATCCTCCTGATACTGCATATGGAGACACTAACTTCAAAACCAATCTCCAACCGATGCCACCATTTCATCATTACTTGCCACAAGACCCAGACTGGTTTACCCAAGATGTCTGGTCAACACAGACAGTCCACATCCCTCCAACGCAACAGTAATCTGTGCTTTCCCAAGTTTCTTTATCTGATCTGTGATGTAATGTTCTGGTCCTGAGTGGATAACTGATTGGTATATAAGGCTGAGGTCCAAACAGGTCTGGACAGAAAGGCAGCATCATCTTGAGCGGTGACAATGTCTGGCTTGATCCGAGTGACAGTGCTGGTTGCAGTAGTGCTGCTTATGCAGCTGGATGGTTAGTATTAAAAAATGACCCTTTTTGAATTTCAGACTATGCAGAGAGATGTAAAAGATAAGAATAATAAGAATAATAGTAGTTATAATGTATAATAGCAATACAATGAGAGTTTGGGTAACACTTAATTTTACAATTGTTTTTTTCGTGT
Source organism: Setipinna tenuifilis (assembly GCA_030347295.1). Classification (NCBI taxonomy): domain Eukaryota; kingdom Metazoa; phylum Chordata; class Actinopteri; order Clupeiformes; family Engraulidae; genus Setipinna; species Setipinna tenuifilis. Next base: position 19,974,287 of record CM059281.1, on the reverse strand, counting down.
ATGAACATGTAACAACATGTAATATCATGTACCTACTGTGTACATTCTTAACGATACTGAACACTAACCCTAACCCTACAGTACAGTGTAAGTTCACAATGTTACATGTTGTTACACACTTTTGTTACATTGTAACAGGAACAGCTAAATAAAGTGTAGTCAGAGTTTGTTTCAGAAGAAGAAACAAAGAAAGGAGGGAGGGTTGGGTCAGGGGTAATTTGTTATATTGTTACATGTAGATGTCGTTTAAACTACATATTTAAAATGTCCTTAAAGTTCATTTTTCCAATAATTTTAAAATAAAATGTATCTCTCATTAACTGCATAGGTCTGGATGGAGCTCCACAGGTGAGTGGAGATATGATTTATTTTCTCACACAGCACATCCTTCTTCACTGTCCGTCTAGTTTATCATGCAATGCTCACTATGCTACACTGCTGCCTGACACTCTTGACTTGAGCATGTCAAAGCAGCATTGTGTCATTTTTTTAAAAGCTTAATTTTTGTTCCATTTATAACTATGAGCACATCATGAGTAATTACCAGCAGTAGCAAACTGAAATGTTCTTGTAAATTTATTTTTTTTCATTTACATATACATCGATTTGGTGGGATATCATGGGTGTCATATTGTGGTACTATTTGGAGACTGTAAGCTGGTAATAAGGAACAACAAATACCGTATTTCACATTGTAATATACAACATCACCACTAGATGGCAAAAAATCTTATACAGAATAGCTTTAAAGCAAGCTGTGGTGGTGAAGAAAGCACACACACACACACACACTTACACCGTACATCCCCCTCATCCACCAGGAACCAGCTACACCCCTGCTCTTGTTTTATTTGTGTGTTCACATCGACATCAGCATCTGAGCCTTGTCTGTCTGCTCCTCTTCCTCCACTGCAGGCTAGTAAGTGTTGGTGTTGGCCCAGACCCCGTGGACCTCCTGGCCCACCTGGTCGCTGTGGTCCACCTGGTCGCTGTGGTCCACCTGGGCCTCCCGGACCTCCCGGCCCTCCTGGTGCTCCTGGTCCTATGGTGGGGATCACACACACGCACACACACACACACATATGAAAGGGAAAAACGACCTTATTGTGTTGACATGTATTAATCCATCCATTCGTGTGCCTTTGCAGGGACCTCCAGGAGAGACTGGACCCCAAGGGCCACCTGGTGTAAGTTTAAAATTACCGTCCTTGCCAAATCCAATAGAGAACGCAAATAAAGCTACAGATATGCAGAGGAGACCAGAGTAAAACATAGTATCCCAAACTAAGTGCAGATAGGGCACAGGACAGTGTTGGTAAGCGGAGGTCAAACTTGTTAGGAAGGGAATTATTCCTGGGGAAATGAGTCTCCAAAATCTTCTTGAAGGTGATTGACCATTATCTGATTTTTTACAAAATGCCGTTGTTCTAATGCTCCCTCTTTACTCTCCTTTTTTTCTCTTGCCTGCCCTCTTCCAGCCTCCCTGCCCCTGCCCCTGCCCCGAACCAGGTCCTACTGAACCCGACCTGACGGATTTCACCACTCCCATGCCTACTGCCGAGCCTTTCACTCCTTTAAGGAAATGAGGGATATTTTCAATTGCTTTAGCAATCTGGTGAATGTTATTGAAAGAAAAAATAAATGGTTTTAAAAGTGCATAACTTGTGTGTACGAGATGTGTGTTCTGACAGTTTTTTTTTTTTGGAGGGGGTGGTGGGGGTTTATTCAAACAGTTGTCCCAGCAGCATAAAAGGTTGGTACATCTCCCAGCCCAGCATCAGTAATGCATGCATGTTGTTAAGAGTGAAATGTTATAGGTGCTTTGTTGACTGCCAAAACCAAAGGAAAGGTGGCCCTCTAAATGGGAGAGGTGGCAGCATTTTATGCTGCTGAGATACCTGCTGCTGAGATCTCCGGCCCCCTAGCAACCTGCAGATAACTGAGTAAACGGCCTAGTGAAGCGGGCTGTAACTAGTTTGAACTTTATTGATTTAAAAAAAATAATATATATATATATATATATATATACATAGAATGCACAAACTAAACATCTACTCGTCAATTTATGGCATATGGGTTCGTTGGCCGACATCACTCAACGTCAGCAATTAACGCAGTAGTCTGAAGTGGAAATGTGACCAAGCCAAAAATTGAAAAATAGACCTCCTCGGCTCCCAGTGTAAACATAGTCACATTTCCACTTCAGACTACTGCGTTAATTGCTGACGTTGAGTGATGTCGGCCAACGAACCCATATGCCATAAATTGACAAGTAGATGCTCAAACACAAATCAGACAACATACAATCATTTTCGAAATGAGTGATTTTCTACCATTATGGCTGCAATCACATTTACTGGAGTGAAAGGCTAATACTGTACTTGAGTGTTCTACTACCTTTCGTTTCAGGTAGTCTTGCATGCTTCTGTACCATGTCAAGGCTGTTAGCTAGTTAGCACGTTCATACCAAGCTGTAGTGTGTAGCTTAGCTTAGCCATCTTTTTTGTGCTTCACATCAAACAGTAAAATCCACAAAGATTAACATTCCTCTTATAAAAAATACCAATTCTGGTGCTTATTTTGCTGGAAATGCAGCTGGAAATGTTTCCCTGACATGAACAGAGAAGTAGACAAGCATGCTTATGGGTATGGCTTGGTATTCAAACAGTACGGTAAATTTCCTCCTATGCGACAGAAACTCATTAGCTGTCACATAATTTGTGACGTCATTCTTAGCACAATTTCAGATAAATGTTTCTTACAAGGCAATGACATGACAAGGAAATATGCTATTAGCTGTGGGTTCTCCGGGGTCCAACAATAACAAGGTATCAAGGTATGACGTGCTTCCTATGTGAGGTTATTTGATGTCAAAGTAACGCTAAAATGAATGGAAGTCTATGAAATGTAAAGGCTACTGGGCCCTTTCCGGGTGGGTCCTTTTGCCAATGAAGCTTGAACTTCCGCATCAGAATTGTACTTCTAGGGTACAAAGCTTGCCACACCGAAAGTACCCTGAAAGCCACATAATTGTCCCTTTTAACCAGTTTTACAACTAGTTTGTACCTTCTCCAGGGCTAAAGAGGTACACATCTGTACCTTAAGGCCCAAATACAGACCTTTGAGGGTACATTATTGCTGACTGTACCTTAATGTACAGATTTGTACCCCTACTGTCACAATCTTTCCGAGAGTATACTTACGGACACTAATCCTAACTTTAACCCTTATTTTAGGTTATTTGTTCTATATGTTCATTTGAGTATAATAAGACCTTGAACATTTCAATAAAAAAAATCTTGAAAAATATTTGACTGGTAGTGTATTTCATTTTGTTTAGAATTTTCAATGTAATTTAAAAACAGAGCGCTTCTTTGGCGTATAATTGTGAACAAAAAGATGTTTTTCGTCTTTTTAATTTATTTCTCTGATGCTAATATTTTGTTTAAACAATGAATTAGTTTTAAATACCCTTGATCAGTTTTCTTTTATTTTTACAATTATTGTTGTTCTGTTTTGTTTTACTGAGTTTTATATTTGTATTTATTTACTTTGTTCAACTTGTGTTGAATGAAATGTGCTATACAAATACAATGAACTTGAACTTGAACTTGAATTAAACCTCATAAACACAAGACAGCCCATCTTCCCCATAGGCTCAATGTGGCAAATTCTCCTCTGCTGTTTTCCATGTCATGTGATTGTGAACATAGGATTACTATGGTGAAAAAATGGACATCAGTGTAATTAAAATGAGTGCTTTCTCTTGGAAATGACACAATATGTAGTAGTTTTTTTAAATCACATTTGACAGATATTCTTTTCTGTTATTCAGAAAGACGATTTTTAGCAAATCAGGGTAACACGTCTGCCATCTTGGATTTAGGGCTTTTTCCCCATAGAAAATGGGAAAAGTGGTTTTGGGGACCATGAGCTCTGCACAAGTGAAACAGCATGTAGTAAATCGCAGTAATCTATCTGAAATGTTTCTAAACGTCATTTTTGCTACATATCAGCGTGTACTGGAACATCACACCATAGATCAGATGAAATACTTGGGCATGGTGAAATTTAATTTACTGTCCCTTGAAGGGAAGTGGACTATCAGTGTTGAGCACATGTCTTTGATAAGTCAGGCAGATTCTTGTAGCAAGCATTACTGATGACATGATCGCAACGGTCCAAACTCAAGTTCAGGCTTTACTGCCTTAATAATATACAGAAACAGCACTTTGCAGAAAAGGCAGACTGTATTAGACTACAGTAAATAGTGTTTAAAAAGACAGATCCACACAGGGCAGACAGTGTATTTTGACTGTGAATAGTGCAACCATGTTCAACACCATGTTACAGTGACAGGGGTATGCAAAATTATATGAGTCTGTGCAAACAGGCAATAGGTTGGCCACACTGCCACCAGGGCTCCCCTTTGTGGGTCTGTGATGGAGTGACCATCACTAGAGTTGTGGGTGTGCTCTGACTGCCATTCCAGTGAGCCTGGCTCTTTGGCGTTGCGGTCAGAGTACACGTTTGGCACCCGGGAGACCCGGGTTTGAATTCCGGTGGGGCGACTTCTCCTCCCCTTCGCTACAGGGTCTGTGTTTTTAATATTTAGTGTACTGTATTTAGTGTAGTCTACTACAGTCTGCCTTCTCTGCAGAGTCCTGTTTCTGTATATTGTTCAGGCAGTAAAGCCAGAACCGTTGCGACAATTTCATCAGTAAAGCTTCCTGCCTGACTTCTGAGAAGTGTGCTCAACTTTCTTGCAAGGTAACAGAAATTTCACCTTGCCCAAGTATTTGATAAGATCTTTGATGTGATATTCTGGAGAACTGAATGGTATATAAGACTGAGGCCCAAACAGGTCTGAACACAAGGCAGCATCATCTTGAGCAGTGACAATGTCTGGCTTGATCCGAGTAACAGTGCTGGTTGCAGTAGTGCTGCTTATGCAGCTGGATGGTGAGTATTACAAAATTTGAAAAACTTGTTGATTTCTAGAGTACGCAGAGAGATGTAAAAACTATAATAGTAAATACGATGTATAATAGCAATATGATGAGAGGTTGGGTAACACTTTATTTTACAATTGTGTTTTTAATGTATGTACATGTAACAACATGTAATATGTACCTACACTTACTAAACAATACTGAACAGTAACCCTAACCATACAGTAAGTTCATAATGTTACATATTGTTACACATTTGTGGTACATTGTAACAGGGACAGTAAAAGTGTAGTCAAAGTCTGGAGGGAGAGAAAGGAGGGAGGGTTGGATCGGGGGTAATTTGCTACAGTGTTACACATGTACATGTCGTTAAAACTACACATTTGAAATGACCCTAAAGTTGGTGTTTCCAAACTCTAATAAAAAATAAAATATATCTCTCATTAACTGCATAGGTCTGAATGGAGCTCCGCAGGTGAGTGGAGATATGATTTATTTTCTCACACAGCACATCCTTCTTCACTGTCCGTCTAGTTTATCATGCAATGGTCACTATGCTACACTACTGCCTGACACTCTTGTCTTGAGCATGTCAAAGCAGCATTGTGTCATTTCTTTAAGTTATTTATTCACAAAAAATATATATTTTTTCCATTCATAAGTATGAGCACATAAATGAGTAATTTGGGGTTTCTATAAAAGAACACAATTTTGGACCTGTTATTACTATAACTTACAATATTTGTAGAACACAGACACACACACACTCACACCCTGCTCATATCCTCCCTCCACTGCAGGCTAGTAAGTGTTGGTGTAGGCCCGGACCCCCTGGACCTCCTGGACCACCTGGTCACTGCGGCCCACCTGGTCACCGTGGTCCACCTGGGCGTCCTGGCTGCCCTGGAAAAGATGGTGCTCCTGGTCCTGCGGTGAGGATTACACACACACACACACACACACACCCACACACACACACGAGAGGGACACATAAGACCATGATCTGCTGACATGTAATAATGCATCCATTTCTGTGCCTTTGCAGGGACCTCCAGGAGAGGCTGGACCCCAAGGGCCACCTGGTGTAAGTTTAAAATTACTTTCAGTTCTGCATTATGGGGACATGTCATTATGGATACTGTCAGTTCTACATTATGGGGACATGTCATTATGAATACTGTCAGTTCTACATTAGGGGGACATGTCTTCATGAATACTGTCAGTTCTGCATTGTCTTTATGAATACTGTCAGTTCTGCATTATGGGGACATTTGATTATTATTACTGTCAGTTCTGCATTATGGAGACATATCATTATGGATACTGTCAGTTCTGCATTGTGGAGACCAGATGAATACTAAAATATGAATACTGTCAGTGCTACAGTTTAACTTCTGTAATCTGTTGTACCCTTTAATATTATTTTTGCTTAGTTTAATTTTGTACATGCCAGATAACTCTCTACCTGATATAGCTTGGTGTGTTCAGAGGGTTGTTGTTTACTCGTACTATACGTTCACACTAAAAGCTAGTAAAGCTATGAAATTCCTGAAGGTTTTTTTGTTTGCTCACGTCGGCCATAATATTCATGGCATGAAACAAAACAACAATCAATCTTCAAGAGTTTAGCAGATGGTTTTATCCAAAGCGACGTACAATAGAGAACGCAAATGAAGCTACAGAGGAGATCAGAGTAAACCATAGCATGTGGTTGGCCCATTCATATTAATCATGAAAATGAACACACACACACACACACACACACACACATTCTTAAGGGGCACAATGTCACTAAACATGCACACATAACACTCAGACACTCTCACACAAAAATAAAGCAGCCTTGTTACCATAGTCAACCCTAGTTAATGTAAACTTAATTCTGTTTTTATGTGTACCTTCTCATACCTCAGTTTCCTAATGTTGAATTACCAAAAACAGGTTTGTCATCTAAAATAGTTGTCATGTTAATTGTCTTGTTAATACATTAAATGTATTGTCTCGTACCTCAACTTCATTTTCATGATTAATATGAATGGGCCAACCACAACACCAGCACTATTATAACCACCCCATATGTGTGGCATAATCATTTTCAATGTTTCCAGTTGTATCTTTGGTGGTTTTGTAACACGTTCCCATGCCTGTATGGAAAAAATGGATTTAGAGGGGTTTGCACACAAAGCACTAATGGATTTAGCTGGTTTTGACGGCAAAGAAAGAAAATACTTGTTAAAAACAGTAATTTGGCTGAAGTAACATTTGTGAAATTTACACAGTGTTTTCCCTAACTAATGTCCTTGTGATTTCAAATAAATCTAGGTTTCTATACTTAAATACAAAGGCCTGATAAAAAATGGTGTTTTTCTCAAAAAGTGGTCAAGTGGAGTTAGGGGGTTTTGCATCTAAACTCTTCAAATGCTAACAAATTGGTCACTGTTTGTCTTACGACTTTGCATGCAACATCCGCGATGGGACTGAGCTTCAGCAGCCAAGTGACAGTCTATGTGTCAAAAACGCCAGCCAATCAAAACTGGATTCAGAGGTTCACCAATCAACACGGGGACTGCTTGAAGTCCGGACCAACAAAACTCCGCCCACCATTCCATTCACCCCCAGAGGGGGCGGGAGAAAAAAATAGCATTTCTTCAATGACCATCCAGTTTCCATGCATAGAAAATTAGGGGTCCGTGCTGGCCCATTGAAGTGCATTGACGCTGGACGTCTATGAGGAAATGTGTTGGCCATAGGCCATGAGAACAAAGTGGAATGCTAAGTTAACAACATCAACTCAGTTGATTTGTGATAATGGGCCTATTATTAACAAACTGGTGTTTGAAATGGACATGTTTTAAGGCATTTTGTAAACATTTGACCATTACATTTTTTTGCATTTTAGGGGAAGCAGAGCTTACCTTGCAGTCTTAGAGAACTCTCCTCTGGAACTGAAGGATAGTGTTGTTGTCACTGGGAGCCTATGAGGTTTATTTTTCAATTTTTGGCTTGGTCACGTGTCCACTTCAGACTACTGCGTAAACTACTGACGTCAAGGGATGTCGGCCAACGAAGTAGATGCTCAAACACAAATCAAACAACATACAATCATTTTCGTAATGAGTGATTTTCTACCATTATGGCTGCAATCACATTTACTGGAGTGAAAGGCTAATACTGAACTTGAGTGTTCTACTACCTTTCGTTTCAGGTAGTCTTGCAAGCTACTGTACCATGTCAAGGGTGCTAGCTAGTTAGCACATCCATACCAAGCTGTAGTGTGTAGCTTAGCTTAGCCATCTTTTTTTGGCCTTCAATTGCATCGAACAGTAAAATCCACAAAGATTACAATTTCTCTTATGAAGAAATACCAATTCTGGTGCTTATTTTGGTGTAAATGCAGCTGCAAATGTTTCCCTGACATGAACAGAGAAGTAAACGAGCATGATTATGGGTATGGCTTGGTATTCAAACAGTACGGTAAATTTCCTTCTATGCGACAGAAACTCATTAGCTGTCACATAATTTGTGACGTCATTCTTAGCACAATTTCAGATAAATGATTCTTACAAGCCAATAACATGACAAGGAAATATGCTATTAGCTGTGGGTTCTCCAGTGTCCAACAATACCAAGGTATCAAGGTATGACGTGCTTCCTATGTCAAGTTATTTGTCAAAGTGACGCTAAAATGAATGGAAGTCTATGAAATGCTAAAGGCTACTGGGCCCTTTCCGAGTGGGCCCTTTTGCCGATGAAGCCTGAAGTTCCGAATCAGAATTGTACTTTTAGGGTACAAAGCTTGCCACACCGAAAGTACCCTGAAAGCCACATAATTGTCCCTTTTAACCAGTTTTACAACTAGTTTGTACGTTCTCCAGGGCTAAAGAGGTACACATCTGTACCTTAAGGCCCAAATACAGACCTTTGAGGGTACATTATTGCTGACTGTACCTTAATGTACAGATTTGTACCCCTACTGTCACAATCTTTCTGAGAGTGTACTTACGGACACTAATCCTAACCTTAACCCTTATTTTAGTTTAGTTGTTCTATATGTTCATTTGAGTATAATAAGACATTGAACATTTCAATAAAAAATGGAAAAATATTTGACTGGTAGTGTATTTCATTTTGTTTAGAATTTTCAATGTAATTTAAAAACAGAGCGCTTCTTTGGCGTATAATTGTGAACAAAAAGATGTTTTTCGTCTTTTTAACTTATTTCTCTGATGCTAATATTTTGTTTAAACAATGAATTAGTTTTAAATACCCTTGATCAGTTTTCTTTTATTTTTACCATTATTGTTGTGCTGTTTTGTTTTACTGAGTTTTGTATTTGTATTTATTCACTTTGGTCGACTTATGTTGGATAAAATGTGCTATACAAATACAATGAACTTGAACTTGAACTTAAATTTAACGTCATAAACACAAGACAGCCCATCTTTCCCATAGGCTCAATGTGGCAAACTCTCCTCTGGTGTTTTCCATGTCATATGATTGTGAGCATAGGATTACTATGGTGAAAAAATGGACATTAGTTTAATTAAAATGAGTGCTTTTTCTTGGAAATTACACAATATGTAGTAGTTTTTTAAAATCACATTTAACAGATATTCTTTTCTGTTATTCAGAAAGACGATTTTTAGCAAATCAGGGTAACACGTCTGCCATCTTGGATTTAGGGCTTTTTCCCCATAGAAAATGGGAAAAGTGGTTTTGGGGACCATGAGCTCTGCACAAGTGAATCAGCATGTAGTAAATTGCAGTAATCTATCTGAAATGTTTCTAACCGTCATTTTTGCTACATATCAGCGTGTACTGGAACGTCACACCATAGATCAGATGAAATACTTGGGCATGGTGAAATTTAATTTACTGTCCCTTGAAGGGAAGTGGACTATCAGTGTTGAGCACATGTCTTTGATAAGTCAGGCAGATTCTTGTAGCAAGCATTACTGATGACATGATCGCAACGGTCCAAGGTCAAGTTCAGGCTTTACTGCCTTAATAATATACAGAAACAGCACTCTGCAGAAAAGGCAGACTGTATTAGACTACAGTAAATAGTGTTTAAAAAGACAGATCCACACAGGGGAGACAGTGTATTTTGACTGTGAATAGTGCAACCATGTTCAACACCATGTTACAGTGACAGGGGTATGCAAAATTATATGAGTCTGTGCAAACAGGCAATAGGTTGGCCACACTGCCACCAGGGCTCCCCTTTGTGGGTCTGTGATGGAGTGACCATCACTAGAGTTGTGGGTGTGCTCTGACTGCCATCCCAGTGAGCCTGGCTCTTTGGCGTTGCGGTCAGAGTACACGTTTGGCACCTGGGAGACCTGGGTTTGAATCCCGGTGGGGCGACTTCTCCTCCCCTTTGCTACAGGGTCTGTGTTTTTAATATTTAGTGTACTGTATTTAGTGTAGTCTACTACAGTCTGCCTTCTCTGCAGAGTCCTGTTTCTGTATATTGTTCAGGCAGTAAAGCCAGAACCGTTGCGACAATTTCATCAGTAAAGCTTCCTGCCTGACTTCTGAGAAGTGTGCTCAACTTTCTTGCAAGGTAACAGAAATTTCACCTTGCCCAAGTATTTGATAAGATCTTTGATGTGATATTCTGGAGAACTGACTGGTATATAAGGCTGAGGCCCAAACAGGTCTGGACAGAAAGGCAGCATCATCGTGAGCGCTGACAATGTCTGGCTTGATCCGAGTGACAGTGCTGGTTGCCGTAGTGCTGCTTATGCAGCTGGATGGTGAGTATTACAAAATTTGAAAAACTTGTTGATTTCTAGAGTACGCAGAGAGATGTAAAAGCTATAATTAGTATAATAGTAAATACGATGTATAATAGCAATATGATGAGAGGTTGGGTAACACTTTATTTTACAATTGTGTTTTTAATGTATGTACATGTAACAACATGTAATATGTACCTACACTTACTAAACAATACTGAACAGTAACCCTAACCATACAGTAAGTTCATAATGTTACATATTGTTACACATTTGTGGTACATTGTAACAGGGACAGTAAAAGTGTAGTCAAAGTCTGGAGGGAGAGAAAGGAGGGAGGGTTGGGTGGGGGGTAATTTGCTACAGTGTTACACATGTACATGTCATTAAAACTACACATTTGAAATGACCCTAAAGTTGGTGTTTCCAAACTCTAATAAAAAATAAAATGTATCTCTCATTAACTGCATAGGTCTGGATGGAGCTCCGGAGGTGAGTGGAGATATGATTTATTTTCTCACACAGCACATCCTTCTTCACTGTCTGTCTAGTTTATCATGCAATGCTCACTATGCTACACTGCTGCCTGACACTCTTGACTTGAGCATGTCAAAGCAGCATTGTGTCATTTCTTCAAGTTATTTATTCACAAAAAATATATATTTTTTCCATTCATAAGTATGAGCACATAAATGAGTAATTTGGGGTTTCTATAAAAGAACACAATTTTGGACCCTGTTATTACTATAACTTACAATATTTGTAGAACACAGACACACACACACTCACACCCTGCTCATATCCTCCCTCCACTGCAGGCTAGTAAGTGTTGGTGTAGGCCCGGACCCCCTGGACCTCCTGGACCACCTGGTCACTGCGGCCCACCTGGTCACCGTGGTCCACCTGGGCGTCCTGGCTGCCCTGGAAAAGATGGTGCTCCTGGTCCTGCGGTGAGGATTACACACACACACACACACACACACACACACACACACACACCCACACACACACACGAGAGGGACACATAAGACCATGATCTGCTGACATGTAATAATGCATCCATTTCTGTGCCTTTGCAGGGACCTCCAGGAGAGGCTGGACCCCAAGGGCCACCTGGTGTAAGTTTAAAATTACTTTCAGTTCTGCATTATGGGGACATGTCATTATGGATACTGTCAGTTCTACATTATGGGGACATGTCATTATGAATACTGTCAGTTCTACATTAGGGGGACATGTCTTCATGAATACTGTCAGTTCTGCATTGTGGAAACATGTCTTTATGAATACTGTCAGTTCTGCATTATGGGGACATTTGATTATTATTACTGTCAGTTCTGCATTATGGAGACATATCATTATGGATACTGTCAGTTCTACATTGTGGAGACCAGATGAATACTAAAATATGAATACTGTCAATGCTACAGTTTAACTTCTGTAATCCGTTGTACCCTTTAATATTATTTTTGCTTAGCTTAATTTTGTACATGCCAGATAACTCTCTACCTGATATAGCTTGGTGTGTTCAGAGGGTTGTTGTTTACTCGTACTATACGTTCACACTAAAAGCTAGTAAAGCTGTGAAATTCCTGAAGGTTTTTTTGTTTGCTCACGTCGGCCATAATATTCATGGCATGAAACAAAACAACAATCAATCTTCAAGAGTTTAGCAGATGGTTTTATCCAAAGCGACGTACAATAGAGAATGCAAATGAAGCTACAGACATGCAGAGGAGATCAGAGTAAACCATAGCATCCCAAACTAAGTGCAGACAGGGCACTGGACAGTGTTGGTAAGTGGAGGTTAGCCTTGTTAGAAAGGGAAGTATTCTTGCGAAAAAGGGTCTTTAACAGCTTCTTAAAGGTGGAGAGAAGGACGACCCAAAGCTGATTTTCACAAAATGCGGTTGTGCTAATGCTTTTTTTTCTTTTTGTCTGCCCTCTCATGCCTTTCAGACCTGCCCCTGTCACCCTCCCTGCCCCTGTCACCCTCCCTGTATCTGTCCCTATAAAAACACCAACTCTGGCCCAGATGACACCACTGCCATGCCCACTGCTGAGCCTGTCACAGCTTGATGTTTCACAATCTGGTGAATGTTATTAAATGAATAAATAAATGCACAATTAAAATATCTGTGTTATGAGAGGTTTTTTTGTGATGTGGGGGGGGATTAATTCAAACACACACACATGCACATGCACACACACAGACACACACACACACACAATCACTTTGTATATATATATATATATATATGAACTGAAGGATAGTGTTGTTGTCACTGGGAGCCTATGAGGTTTATTTTTCATTTTTTGGCTTGGTCATGTGTCCACTTCAGACTACTGCGTAAACTGCTGACGTCAATGGACGTCGGGCAACGAAGTAGATGCTCAAACACAAATCAAACAGCATACAATCATTTTCGTAATGAGTGTTTTTCTACCATTATGGCTGCAATCACATTTAGGGGAGTGAAAGGCTAATACTGAACTTGAGTGTTCTACTACCTGTCATTTCAGGTAGTCTTGCAAGCTACTGTACCATGTCAAGGGTGCTAGCTAGTTAGCACATCCATACCAAGCTGTAGTGTGCAGCTTAGCTTAGCCATCTTTTTTTGGCCTTCAATTGCATCGAACAGTAAAATCCACAAAGATTACAATTTCTCTTATGAAGAAATACCAATTCTGGTGCTTATTTTGGTGTAAATGCAGCTGCAAATGTTTCCCTGACATGAAAAGAGAAGTAAACGAGCATGATTATGGGTATGGCTTGGTATTCAAACAGTACGGTAAATTTCCTCCTATGCGACAGAAACTCATTAGCTGTCACATAATTTGTGACGTCATTCTTAGCACAATTTCAGATAAACGTTTCTTACAAGGCAATGACATGACAAGGAAATATGCTATTAGCTGTGGGTTCTCCGGGGTCCAACAATAACAAGGTATCAAGGTATGACGTGCTTCCTCTGTCAGGTTATTTGATGTCAAAGTAACGCTAAAATGAATGGAAGTCTATGAAATGCTAAAGGCTACTGGGCCCTTTCCGGGTGGGCCCTTTTGCCAATGAAGCTTGAACTTCCGCATCAGAATTGTACTTCTAGGGTACAAAGCTTGCCACACCGAAAGTACCCTGAAAGCCACATAATTGTCCCTTTTAACCAGTTTTACAACTAGTTTGTACCTTCTCCAGGGCTAAAGAGGTACATATCTGTACCTTAAGGCCCAAATACAGACCTTTGGAGGTACATTAATGCTGACTGTACCTTAATGTACAGATTTGTAGCCCTACAGTCACAATCTTTCTGAGAGTGTACTTACGAACACTAATCCTAACCTTAACCCTTATTTTAGGTTATTTGTTCTATATGTTTATTTGAGTATAATAAGACCTTGAACATTTCAATAAAAAAAAATCTTGAAAAATATTTCACTGGTAGTGTGTTTCATTTTGTTTAGAATTTTCAATGTAATTTAAAAACAGAGCGCTTTTCTGGCGTATAATTCTGAACAAAAAGATTTTTTTCGTCTTTTTAATTTATTTCTCTGATGCTAATATTTTGTTTAAACAATAAATTAGTTTTAAATACCCTTGATCAGTTTTCTTTTATTTATTTTTTATTGTTGTGCTGTTTTGTTTTACTGAGTTTTGTATTTGTATTTATTCACTTTGGTCGACTTATGTTGGATGAAATGTGCTATACAAATACAATGAACTTGAACTTGAACTTGAATTTAACATCATAAACACAAGACAGCCCATCTTCCCCATAGGCTCAATGTGGCAAACTCTCCTCTGGTGTTTTCCATGTCATATGATTATGAACATAGGATTACTATGGTGAAAAAATGGACATCAGCGTAATTAAAATGAGTACTGTTTTTTGGAAATGACACAATATGTAGTCGTTTTTTTAAATCACATTTGACAGATATCCTTTTCTGTTATTCAGAAAGACGATTTTTAGCAAATCAGGGTAACACGTCTGCCATCTTGGATTTAGGGCTTTTTCCCCATAGAAAATGGGAAAAGTTTTGGGGACCATGAGCTCTGCACAAGTGAAACAGCATGTAGTAAATTGCAGTAATCTATCTGAAATGTTTCTAAACGTCAGTTTTGCTACATATCAGTGTGTACTGGAACATCACACCATAGATCAGATGAAATACTTGGACATGGTGAAATTTAATTTACTGTCCCTTGAAGGGAAGTGGACTATCAGTGTTGAGCACACGTCTTTGATAAGTCAGGCAGATTCTTGTAGCAAGCATTACTGATGACATGATCGCAACGGTCCAAGGTCAAGTTCAGGCTTTACTGCCTTAACAATATACAGAAACAGCACTCTGCAGAAAAGGCAGACTGTATTAGACTACAGTAAATAGTGTTTAAAAAGACAGATCCACACAGGGGAGACAGTGTATTTTGACTGTGAATAGTGCAACCATCTTCAACACCATGTTACAGTGACAGGGGTATGCAAAATGATATGAGTCTGTGCAAACAGGCAATAGGTTGGCCACACTGCCACCAGGGATCCCCTTTGTGGGTCGGTGTTTTTAATATTTAGTGTATTTAGTGTACTGTATTTAGTGTAGTCTAATACAGTCTGCCTTCTCTGCAGAGTCCTGTTTCTGTATATTGTTCAGGCAGTAAAGCCTGAACCGTTGCGACAATTTCATCAGTAAAGCTTCCTGCCTGACTTCTGAGAAGTGTGCTCAACTTTCTTGCAAGGTAACAGAAATTTCACCTTGCCCAAGTATTTGATAAGATCTTTGATGTGATATTCTAGAGAACTGAATGGTATATAAGGCTGAGGTCCAAACAGGTCTGGACAGAAGGCAGCATCATCTTGAGCGGTGACAATGTCTGGCTTGATC
This sequence comes from Setipinna tenuifilis, assembly GCA_030347295.1. Classification (NCBI taxonomy): domain Eukaryota; kingdom Metazoa; phylum Chordata; class Actinopteri; order Clupeiformes; family Engraulidae; genus Setipinna; species Setipinna tenuifilis. Next base: position 19,958,710 of record CM059281.1, on the reverse strand, counting down.
CGAGTGACGGTGCTGGTTGCTGTAGTGCTGCTTATGCAGCTGGATTGTAAGTATTACAAAATTGGAAAAACGTTTTGATTTCTAGAGTATGCAGAGAGATGTAACATCTATAATAGTAAATACAATGTATAATAGCAATATGATGAGAGGTTGGGTAACACTTTATTTTACAATTGTGTTTTTAATGTATGTACATTTAACAACATGTAATATGTACCTACAGTGTACATACTTAACAATACTGAACACTAACCCTAACCCTACGGTACAGTGTAAGTTCATAATGTTACATATTGTTACACATTTGTGGGAGGGTTGGGTCGGGGGTAATTTGCTATATTGTTACATGTACATGTCATTAAAACTACACATTTGAAATAACCCTAAATTTCATTTTTTCCATATTCATTTAAAATAAAATCTATCTCTCATTAATTCCACAGGTCTGGATGGAGCTCCGCAGGTGAGTGGAGATATGATTTATTTTGTCACACAACACATCCTTCTTCACTGTCTGTCTAGTTTATCATGCAATGCTCACTATGCTACACTGCTGCCTGCCACTCTTGACTTGAGCATGTCAAAGCAGCATTGTGTAATTTTTTTAAGTTATTTATTCACAAAAAATATATATTTTTTCCATTTATAAGTATGAGCACATAAATGAGTAATTTGGGGTTTCTATAAAAGAACACAACTTTGGACCCTGTTATTACTATAACTTACAATATTTGTAGAACACAGACACACACACACTCACACCCTGCTCATATCCTCCCTCCACTGCAGGCTAGTAAGTGTTGGTGTAGGCCCGGACCCCCTGGACCTCCTGGACCACCTGGTCACTGCGGCCCACCTGGTCACCGTGGTCCACCTGGCCGTCCTGGCTGCCCTGGAAAAGATGGTGCTCCTGGTCCTGCGGTGAGGATTACACACACACACACACACACACACACACACACACACACCCACACACACACACGAGAGGGACACATAAGACCATGATCTGCTGACATGTAATAATGCATCCATTTATGTGCCTTTGCAGGGACCTCCAGGAGAGGCTGGACCCCAAGGGCCACCTGGTGTAAGTTTAAAATTACTTTCAGTTCTGCATTATGGGGACATGTCATTATGGATACTGTCAGTTCTACATTATGGGGACATGTCATTATGAATACTGTCAGTTCTACATTAGGGGGACATGTCTTCATGAATACTGTCAGTTCTGCATTGTGTAAACATGTCTTTATGAATACTGTCAGTTCTGCATTATGGGGACATTTGATTATTATTACTGTCAGTTCTGCATTATGGAGACATATCATTATGGATACTGTCAGTTCTGCATTGTGGAGACCAGATGAATACTAAAATATAAATACTGTCAGTGCTACAGTTTAACTTCTGTAATCTGTTGTACCCTTTAATATTATTTTTGCTTAGCTTAATTTTGTACATGCCAGATAACTCTCTACCTGATATAGCTTGGTGTGTTCAGAGGGTTGTTGTTCACTCGTACTATACGTTCACACTAAAAGCTAGTAAAGCTGTGAAATTCCTGAAGGTTTTTTTGTTTGCTCACGTCGGCCATAATATTCATGGCATGAAACAAAACAACAATCAATCTTCAAGAGTTTAGCAGATGGTTTTATCCAAAGCGACGTAAAATAGAGAATGCAAATGAAGCTACAGACATGCAGAGGAGATCAGAGTAAACCATAGCATCCCAAACTAAGTGCAGACAGGGCACTGGACAGTGTTGGTAAGTGGAGGTTAGCCTTGTTAGGAAGGGAAGTATTCTTGCAAAAAAGGGTCTTTAACAGCTTCTTAAAGGTGGAGAGAAGGACGACCCAAAGCTGATTTTCACAAAATGCGGTTGTGCTAATGCTTTTTTTTTTCTTTTTGTTTGCCCTCTCATGCCTTCCAGACCTGCCCCTGTCACCCTCCCTGCCCCTGTCACCCTCCCTGTATCTGTCCCTATAAAAACACCAACTCTGGACCAGATGACACCACTGCCGTGCCCACTGCTGAGCCTGTCACAGCTTGATGTTTCACAATCTGTTGAATGTTATTGAATTAATAAATAAATGCACAATTAAAATATCTGTGTTTTGAGAGGTTTTTTTGGTGGTGGTGGGGGTGGGGGATTAATTCAAACACACACACACGCACATGCGCACACACAGACACACACACACACAATCACTTTGTATATGTATATGAACTGAACAGTGGAGGATGCTGGTATTCCAAAGAGGGGAAGCTCACTGCCAACTTAATCATAAAATGTGTCCATTTACTTTAATACGTTAATTCTACCCTTCGTTCCTTCTCTAGAAAATGGTCTGCCATAGGCTACTAGTGCTCTGCTAGCGGGCTAGTGCAGGTGCGCTAGCGGGCTAGTTTCAGGGGCATTCACCCCCTATTCCGACATGTCATTAGTCAGACAACCCACTATTCAGACATCCCACTATTCAGACATCCCACTACTCAGACATCCCGCTATTCAGACACTTTTTAGTATCGCTATTCCGACAGTTTTTTTTTCACAGTTAATGATTGACAGTTGCTCTCACGAAGCGGGGCTGCTTGATTAATTGGGTTCAGCTGGTTCAGAAAGTAGGCCTACTTAAATCCTACATTGAGTTTTGTTTAATAAGCACACTATTTATCAATATATATGCATATATTATTTTTAAACATGGCAGCGAAAAAGAAAGTCCTACGACATAACGAGCATCAACTCACTCACCTCCCGATGTGCCTTCTTTGTGAACGTGTTTTCGAATGAGGCAATGAAACACGAAACGAGCACCTGACCAAGATACACACTGCAAGGCATCAGAGGATAGCCCACGTTTTTTCCCCCTAAGCCCTAAAGGAGCATTAGCCTATTCAAAGCGCAACATTGTTACCTTGTTTTGTCGGAAGGGAAGTCAAACACAGAGCCAGTTGGTGTTATCACGCATTTCTCTTTTAATTGCGAAATCGGGATCACCGTTAATTTTTGGAGAAAGACTTGTTCTTCCTGTCAATGAAGAGGTCCAGTGCTGCAGAGCAAGATCCAGCATCGGTGTTGAGGGCCATGCCACTCAGCAATGTGGCACGGAGGATTAATGAGATGGCATCGGATACTGAGGAACAGTTGTGTAAATGTCTGCGTCAGTATCCATTCAGCATACAGCTGGATGAAACGACTACTGCAGACAACAACGCTATGCTGATGTGACAGACATAGGCCCTACGAGGGGAAACGATTCTTTAATTTGAGTTTTATTGCGCGTACAGTGCATAACTCCTTGTTAATTGAGCGCACCTATCCCGTTTACTCCTGCTGCTGTACGTGTCTGTCGCTGCTGCTTATCTCTACGTTGTATTGATATTAAAAAAAAAAGAAAAGAGGAAAAAAATCCCTTGCCTGCTGTCACACGGACCAGTTTTCCTTTCCCTAACTTAAATCCGAAAAACTAGTTAACAGGGACTTTGACTACAGTCGGTTTTGCCTCCAGGGTAGGCCTTGGTTTTCAGCGTCACAATAAAACTATTCATGTCGGAAAAGCGGAATGTTTCAAAAATAGCAACATGCCCCTACTCCGACAATGGGAAAAAAAATTGTCGGAATAATGATAAAAATGATAATGTCGCTACTCCGACAATTGGACGCTAATGTCTGACTAATGACATGTCTGAATAGTGACATGTAACCTAGTTCAGGAGAGCTAGTGGGCTAGTTAAGTAGCACTAGCGCCAACCTACCTAACAGTATGATTCTAACAAAACGAAATTAAAAACGAACAAGAAAATTGTAATAAACCAAAATGGAAATAAGTGTGATTGTGATTTATATACAGTGTAAGAAATGAACAAGTATTTTCGCTGAGGAAATGCTAACAAATTGGTCACTGTTTGTCTTACGACTTTGCATGCAACATCCGCGATGGGACTGAGCTCCAGCAGCCAAATGACAGTCTATGTGTCAAAAACGCCAGCCAATCAAAACTGGATTCAGAGGTTCACCAATCAACACGGGGACTGCTTGAAGTCTGGACCAACAAAATTAATGTAAGAACAGTCTTTTTAAAAAGCGCTGTGTACACTTACAATGTGCTCATGTATTCCTATTATACTACCAATTAAGTGTGGAGTTTCTTCTTCTTTTTTATGTTTTAAAATAGCGTTATCATCAAGCTTTGACTATGCCCCTATTACAAGCACTGTTAGTCTTCTTGACCAAACCGGTAAATATACTGACGTTCAAAATGCAACAGGCTAGCGCAGTTTTGCTCCTCAGCAGGCATAGCAACTTGGTATGATGTTTTAACATGCTGATTTTCATTTTACACAGGAGTTTTTCTTTAAAACGCTTGCGAACGCAACATGCCAGAAGCTGTTAAGTCACTTACTTGAATTGTTGACTGTCTTTGCAGTGACTGTGTTCAAAACACTGCAGGGATGGTGGAACACTGACAGGATAACAGAGAACTTGAGGACGAGGAAGAGCAATTTCTATTGCAAGCAAGTCTTGTAGGGACTTTCTTTCAATACGTCCCCATATGGGAGTATGTATGTCTGTAGTGTCCCTGCTCCGGGAAACTTAATCAGACACATGCACCTCCCTGTATGTATAAAGGGTGGCTTGCTTACTCAGTGTCCCTTTACACCTCTATTAGCTTATGTCCTCCTTTTCTGTAAGTCGCTTTGGATAAAAGCGTCTGCCAAATGCAATGTAATGTAATGTAATTTTTGCAACCGGAAACTACCACACGGTGTGTGTGGGTGCATGTGCATCAAACATACAGGATCAATCCAAAGTAAGATGTCTCATGGCACAAATCTTGTGGTTCTTTATAAGTGTCATTTTAATATTGCTCGACAAATCATGAAAGCAACTAAAAACATATCCTCCATTCATTTATTTGAAGCAGTATATGCAGTCATTACTTAAACTTCATTTGTCCTCCGGGTGTCATGATGGCTTGTGCATGCGTGGTGCAGTCAAGGCTAGAGGGAATAAGAACTAGATTAGGGAAACTTCACAAAGCTATGTCTTACTATTAGTTTGACTATAAACCGCACAAGACTACATGTATTAAAATATAGAGGTGCTCAATTTATATATAAAAACTTCACAGAGCTATACATCAGTGTCAGTTAAGTTGTACAAATCTGTTAAAATAACCCACACAAGACTACAGGTACTGAAAATATAGAGGTGCTCAAAAAATATAGTGGTGCTAGATTTTATTTATTTATAATATACATTTTTTTGCTGTTTAGGTACGCGTCTTGCACAAGTGACTGCAACCTCTCACTTACATGTAGGGATCCTGGCTTTCCTGGAGGGCCCTGCAAGGCATAGATTTCACATAAGCGTAACAAATAATACATTATTTAAACAGGACACAACATTATTACATCTGTTAAAGATGGCCTTTGTGACTTAGATGTACCTGGGTGGGTGTGGGTGTGAAGTGTGTATCTGTGTGTGTGCATGTCTGTGTTTGAGTTTGTGTGTGTGCATGTGTGCATCACTGCATATGTATGTGTGTGTGTGTCTGTGTGTGTGTGTGTGTGTGTGTGTGTGTGTGTGTGTGTGTGTGTGTGTGAGAGAGAGAGAGAGAGAGAAAGAGACATTACCTGGGGACCAGCTTTGCCAGGAAGACCATTGGGCCCCCGTTGGCCAGGTAGGCCTTTAGAACCTGCTGCACCCATTGGACCAGGGGGGCCAGGGAGACCATGACGACCAGGTAAACCAGGTGGGCCTTGTGGGCCCGGACGACCAGGCGAACCAGGTGGACCGCGCCATCCAGGTGGCCCAGGCGAGCCACGCCCACACCTACACTTACAGTTACACGCCTACAGCGGGAAAGACGGTGGGACATCAGCTGATGACACACTGAACAATGCAGTTTTTTTATTGGTAATACTTTATTTTACGGTTCCTATTTTAGTGTTTCTACATGCAACAACAAATGATGTTATGTGCTTAAAATGTACATACCCAACACTAATCCCTACCCCTACCCCTGTACATTATATTACATATAGCTACACATTTTGCCACACCCACACCTACACTTACAGTTACACGGCTACAGCGGGAAAGACGGTTGGCCATCAGCCGATGACACACTGAACAATGCAGTTTTATTGGCAACACTTTATTTTACAGTTCCTATTTTAGTGTTTCTACATGTACTGTAACAACATATCATATCATGTGCTTACACTGTACATACCCAACACTAACCCTTACCCCTACCCTATGGTACAGTGTATGTACATTATGCTACATATAGTTACACATTTTGTTAAGCTGTACCCAATTCGTGTAACAGGAACAGTAAAATAAAATGTTTTATTCTATTCTAGGAGTGGGAATGAAGAGAGGGGAAGAATATATACTTGGACTGTATAATAATAAGATGTAATACTTTACATGAATAGTCTGTCAACATAGACTTTACAGATTGTTTATTAAATGCATCTTCTGCCTTTTAATTTGTTAACTGAGCATCACCTTAACTTCTAACCTCACCTTAGCCAAAAATCTAACCTCAACCCCAAAATTGTAAGCTTCACATTTCCTTATAATTACAATGTCAGTAACAGAGTTTTGATCATAATTTAATTGATAATCTGTACATAGTTTAGGGGGAACCATTGAAGTAATGCGTGTCCAAATAAAATGAATACCTCTACTCACCTTTGCAGCTCCGTCCAAACCTACACAATCAGAAAATTACATATTTTTTTGTGAAATGGTTTGGACAATACCTTTAAAGCTCACTTTAAAATGTAGTTTGCATGTTTTTTGTAAGTATATACCACAAATAAGTCCCATACCAAGCAAATTTAAATCACATATAAAATGTACACAAGTCTCCTACTGTACATGCCTTAATCTTGTGTATTTTAATCTGCATTCTGTTCACAGATATCTATGTCCACTAAATAAATCCAAATGTTGAGTTAAAACAAGTATTTCATGAAAAGCCAAAATAAGGATTTTAAGATATAAATACCTAATATTTAGCCTTACACATTTTTTTCTCACTCACCATCCAGATGCATAAGCAGCAGTACTGCAACCAGCACCGTCACTCGGATCAAGCCAGACATTGTCACCGCTCACAATGCTGCTGCTCTCTGTTCAGACCTGTTTGGACCTCAGTCTTTTACTTCTTTGACTTCTCCAACCACCCAAGGAACACCACAACACAGTTTACATCACACCCAGTTTAGAGTACAATTAGATGTCTGTTACTTTGGAAGGAAGTGGACCAATGTTGAACAAATCTTCTTGGGAAATCAAGCAAAGCCTTGCAGCAGATATTACTGATGAAATTATAGCAACGGTTGAAGGTCAATTTCAGTTAAAGATTGATTGACTGAACCTGTTTTGTACATGGCCTTAAAGTAGCGTCAGCCAATTCCCTAATCCTGCAGGTTAGTGCTGCGGAAGATGCACGTGTTTACTTTTGAGGAGGTCAGGTAGTTGTGTTTTTTCTTAAGAGAAGGAAAGGTTGCAGGGCCTGTTTTTTTTCTATTCGTTGGTTCCTGTCCTTATCTACCCCTTTCTGTTGCTGTTTTGTTACCTTTTTTGTAATAAAAACACTGTTTGGTTATATTTTCATCTCCTGGTTTTCCTTATGTTGCGATCCCATATTTCTTTCCCTATTTTTTCTCACGGGGTCGTAACAGAACCACACACAGAAACATGAAGTACGTGATTAGTAACTGACAGGGGTGGAAAGTAACAAATTACATTTACTCAAGTTACTGTAATTGAGTAGTTTTTATGAGTACTTTGTCATTTTCAAAGTAGCTTTTGAAATGGGTAATTTTACTTTCACTTGAGTACACTTTAAGCCAAGTATTTCACTTCGCTACATTGGAAGCCACCCACCTTACTGAGTAAAGTAATATTGATAGGGGAAAAAAATATGATGCGGTGGGAAAAAATCTGCTGGAACTGAAAAGAAATTCCATTGTTTCACACAATCTGGATCAAGGCATTCTTTACTTTTATTGTAGTGTTGCGAGTTAGACCATATGACCAAACAGAGTGCACATTACAGTATACCTCTCAACAGAGGTGTGTGTAATGCAAACTATGCCCATCTGTAGTACCAGCCCAACAAATTGTGACCAACAAGGGTTAAGAAAAGGCAAAGAAACTTGGCATGATTGCAGCTAGGCATTGCTAATACGAACTGAGGTGTTCCCCTTTTCTGCTGGGGTCCTCGAAGGCTGGCTGAGCTTGAAACACTTCCTGTGCAATAGTTCAACTGTCTCCACTGACTGTTTTGCTTTTTCCTCGATTGCACAGTCCCAAATTTGCAAACAGGGCCCATGTAGTCACAACACACACATGTGCGCGCACACACACACACAGACATTTAGAACCACACACACACTCAAGGACTTGAAACCCTGAAGTGTTTTGCCAAAATTTAACACTTCAGTCAAAACTATGCAATTAGCAGGAAGTGCACCACTCCAGTTTATGGCATTAATCCAAAAGAGTTTTAACATTACAACTATTTTTTAATGACAAAAACGGTAAGCTACATAAAAGTACTATCCACCACCACACAACACCCAGGTATTTGGGACAACAGTATTTTATATGGCAAAGAATCGGAACAAAAAATGTTTGATTTTGTGTCCAGAGGTTTAACGATGCATGTTTAGTGGGTTTTTTTTTTTACTCTTTTTTTCCCCCATGCGAGCCATGGCCTAAAGGGCAGGGGCTTGGCCTTCTAACTGCAGGGTTGCAGGTTGACACATTACTGCTGATTTCTGCCCAACAAAGCCAAAAAGCAGCAACTGCATATTTTGTCAAAACTGCAGTTTAGACTGGAAATTGACTTTATAGCACCTCCATTGTCTTGCGACATCTCTTGCTTCTTCCAATTAAAAAAAGTACATGATTACATTGTTTTATAGAACTTTTTTGAGTCTGTCTTTTTGCATGATACCCTGCACTTTCCCTTACTTCATTTCACTTTACTTTACATATCCCTACTATCCTCTGGCTCCTGTTTTTACAATCATTTATCTTATACTTATTTATTATTTTTTATAACTTTCTTTTAGTTACTTATTAACTTATTCTAACAGTCAAAAGGGATCAGATGTGCCTAAATTACTTTTGTTTAATCTAATCTAACGTTTTACATTGCATTACATTTCTCTTACGTCAACATTTTTCCATGTTCGTTTTTTAGAAATAGACCATCCCTCATTTGTCCTTTGCTCTTCTTTCTGTGTTTCCTGCATTCAGCACACAGAAATGCCTGTCTGCATGTAATATGATACATAATGTATCTCCCCTTGGCTTTCCTTGCCTTGCCCATTCCAATATCGACAGACTGGTGAAGTGGCCCCTGGCACAAGTGTCCCCGAAGAACAAACTGTAGCATTGCATAACTCAGCAATACTGGCAAGACCACCGTACACTCTGTTTTAGTTTGAAACTAAAACTTTTTTACTTTTTAAACCACTGTGATGTATGCAAAATTGTCAGAGCACAGATCTTATGGAAGTATTTTTTTATTATTATTATTTTATAATTTATTAACATTGTCAAATTGTGTAAAACAATTAAGAGAACATCCTTCATTTCCCTTCAAGGAGAAAGTTGGACCAGCAGTTGGTTCAGCAGTAGTAACTTGATGTGTGCTTGGAGCATCATGGTGTCCTGTGCATGGGTATGGGAGGCATGGTCAAGACTGGAGGGAGTAAGAAAAACAGCAGCACTTTATAATAATAACTACTTCCTAATAAACATTTATTTTGCATTTGTTAAGGCTTAGTTAACTAACACTTTGGCCATCATTTGGTAAGCATTGCTTTTACAGTATTTCTCATGAGTACAATATTTATAAACATCTACTGTACATCTTCATTTACAGATGTTAAAGCAAACAGAGAAGGTGACAGACAGACAGACAGGCAGGCAGGCAGACAGACAGACAGACAGGCAGGCAGGCAGACAGGCAGACAGACAGACAGGCAGAGAGACAGACAGACAGACAGACAGACAGACAGACAGACAGGCAGACAGACAGACAGACATACAGGCAGACAGACAGGTAGAAAGGCAGCAGGCTGAGGAAGCTATGGTCAGGACTAGAGGGAGTGAGAAAACCTATTAGGAAAGAAGCTTAACTATTAAGGAATGTACAGTAGTTAAATTAATTTTAGTATCAGCTAAAAAAATTAAAAATAAAAAG
>CM059281.1:19928466-19935966 GCA_030347295.1 Setipinna tenuifilis | reverse complement strand
TTTTTCCATGAACCTGACTGACATTTTTTGCAATATACAAATCTCAAGGCAATCCACATCCCTTACATCTAACACATGTTTTTATTATTTTAATTTGTATTCAGAAACTGTTTTTTTTTTGAGAATTCCCACTCAGGATTCTCTAAATGAAACGGTCAAAATAAGCAACGACAAGCAAGCTAAGCTAGCAGGAGAGAAGGAAGGAAGGAGGGAAAGAAGGAAAGCCAGTGGCTGTGGTGTGTTAAGTCCTTGATTCCTTGTCAAGGCCCCTTTTTAATTTGTATTCAGAAACTGTTTTTTTTTGAGAATTCCCACTCAGGATTCTCTAAATGAAACGGTCAAAATAAGCAACGACAAGCAAGCTAAGCTAGCAGGAGAGAAGGAAGGAAAGAAGGGAAGAAGGAAAGCCAGTGGCTGTGGTGAGTGTGTTGATTCCTTGATTCCTTGTCAAGGCCCCTTTTTTTCTGCTCACTGAGCGCTGGGAAGGAGGAGTAGCGTGGGAGCAGCAGCCATTACTAATATGGTTTGCACTGGCTGTGAATTCACTCAGCCAGGTGGCATGGAGCGTGCTAAAATGGAGAGTGTGTGTGTTTGTGTGTGTGTGTGTGTGTGTGTGTGTGTGCACGTGTGCATGTGTGTCTGTGTGTGTGTGTGTGTGTGTGTGTGTATGTGCACGTGTGTGTGTGTGTGTGCACGTGCGCATGTCTGTGTGTGTGTGTGCATGCATGTGGAAGAAAGATTGTGGTATAAGTGTGACAGTAAGCTACTGGTGAATGAAATGATGGCAGAACCAGGAGCTGCTACTGTGATTGTTATTGTTGACGGTGCTAATGTTGATAGTTTCTAGAAGGTTTTGTCTGCCTGCCTGTCTGTCTGTGTGTCTGTTTGTCTGCCTGCCCACCTGTCTGTCTGCCTGTCTGTCTGTCTGCCTGTTTGCTTGCTTGTCTGTCTCTGTCTGTCTGCCTGTCTGCCTGCTTGCCTGTCTGTCTGTCTGTCTGTTTGTCTGTCTGCCTGCCTGCTTGTCTGTCTCTCTGCCTGTCTGTCTGCCTGCCTGCTTGTCTATCTCTCTGTGTTTTGTCCAGGCTTGCCAAGATGTCTTGATGAGCCGACATGAACACCAAATAATGTTGAAACCGGGAAATGGTGTATTTAGCAAATGTCAGGGGTGCAGCTGAATGGTTGCAGATGGCAGACCGCCAAGAGTAGAGTGAAGTAGGGAAATGGTAGTAGTGTGTGTTTGTAAAAGGGTGTTTATTTGGGTAGTAAAAGTGTATGTGTGTGTGTGTTTGTGTGTGTGTTTGTGGTGTGTGTGTGGCGTGTGTGTGTGTGTTGTGTGGTGTGGTGTGGTGTGTGTGTGTACGCGTGTGTGGTGTGTGTGTGTGTGTTGTGTGTGTGTGTGTGCGTGTGTGTGGTGTGTGTGTGTGTGTGTGTGTGGTGTGGTGTAAGTATGCCAGCACTTCTGTCAGCAGGGCCGTAGTAGTAAAAATAAAATGTGTGTGTGTGTGTGTGTGTGCTGATGAGAGCATGTGTGTATGTGTGTGTGTGTGTGTGTGTGTGTGTGTGTGTGTGTGTGGGGGTGTGTGCGTGCTGATGAGAGCATGTGTGTGTGTGTGTGTGTGTGTGTGTGTGTGTGTGTGGTGTGGTGTCAGCAGAGTCGTAGTAGTAAAAATAAAACGTGGGCAAACTCAACACCGTTGAAAAAGTGGTAAAGTGGTAAAAGGCGAACTACACATATCCTTAACCTTAGCAATCAAGTCGAACAAATGCTGTTTTGTGGTTTTAAAAAGGCACATTAATGGCTTTTACATGCATTTACCCTGCACTGGCAGTTAAGATTCAAGAGCTTTATTGTCATTTTCTAGTTGCCTGTTTGGTGAGATTAAAAAGAGCAAGGCCATTAAGGTGTAGTGGTAAAGTGACAGGTGAAGAAGCATAGAAATGTGTCCTAAAATAGCAGGTTAATTGGCAATTTTAATCTCACTCACTCATTCACTCATTCATTTATTCATTCATTTATTTATTCATTCATTCATTCATTCATTCATTTGCTTGTTTGTTTGTTCGTTTGTTTGTTCATTCATTCATTCATTCATTCATTCATTCATTCATCCATTCATTTGTTTTTCTCCTTCTAAACTTATTACAGCACATAAAGCTTGTATTTGCAGTCTGTCAAATCCAATGTGTGCATGTATAGCAGGTCTTCAGTCATATCATCTGGGGTACGTGAGGAAAACAGCAGGAGGATGTGTGTGTGTGTGTGTGTGTGTGTGTGTGTGTGTGTGTGTGTGTGTGTGTGTGTGTGTGTGTGTGTCTGAGGGGAGGGGGATTTGGTCATAGGGGCAGCTTGCAGCTTCACACACAGATGAGCGCTGGATTAGAGAGAGTCCAAAGAGAGAAAGAGAGAGAGAGAGAGAGAGAGAGAAAGAGACAGGGTGTGTGCATGACAGAGACAGTGAGAGAGGCAGAGAGAGGGGGGAGAAAAAGAGAAAAAGAGAGGGAGGGAGAGAGGAAAAGAGAGTGAGACAGAGAAAGAGAGAGAAAGAACACTTTTTTAGTCTTTACCATGCTCTACACTTTGCCTGGTTTAAATTTAATTTAATTTGGGCAGATAAAAAACATCACCTCCACCATGCTTATAAATATCTTGATAGTTTACTGGCGAAAGAGGAAGAGACATATAAAAAAGACACATACATACAGTAGATAGGCAGAAAGAGGAGGAGGGGGGGGGGGGGAGAACAGAGAGTGAGGTGGATTGTAGAGAGAAAGATGCTTAAGCTATACTGACTTTTTGTGTCTGACACATTTACTGTATGTAAGAGATGCCAAAATGTGAAAATGTACCCCTTTTTATGGTTCTGCGTTGAAGAATTGAGAGAAGGAGTGGGTAGGATGAGAGAGATGTAATGGTCTTTCATTTTAATACCATTGTGTTACTTTACATGATTACACAAATAAAACATACAAAAAAGAAAAAAAACAAGCAGCCAAATGTACAACTTCCACCATGACATAACCTAACAAAAGATAGGTACAGTGAGATAGAGACAGACAGACAGACAGACAGACAGACAGACAGACAGAGACAGAGAGAGAGTGGGTGTGAGAGAAGAGGCAGACAGACAGACAAACAGAGAGAGAGAAAGAGAGAAAGATTACATGTGTATGAAAGAGAGAAAGTGAGAGAGAGTGTTTGTGTGTGACAGAGAGAGAGAGAGAAAGAGGGAGAGAGAGAGAGAGAGAGAGAGAGAGAGAGAGAGAGAGAGAGAGAGAGAGAAAGAGAGATGGGAAGACAGCGAGGGAGCTTTATAAGTGTGTGATCCCATTTAGGCTGTTGTGGTAGTGGGGCTTTGGCCGCGGCTCCCTGAAGGATTGGATTAGACATTAGGGGACTGTTCCTCCCAGCAGGGCATCTACACACACACACATACACACACATACATACACACACATACATGTACATACACGCACACACACACACACACAGACACACACACAGACACACACACACAGACACAAACACACCACACACGCACACACACACACACACACAGACCCCTGGCCCAAACACACTGTGTGCCCCGTTATCAACACACTCACACGCATACACACACCTGGAGAAATGCCTCTGACTTTTCATGGTGTATAGTCTTTTTCTGAGAGTCTGTGTGCAGAAAAAAAAACAGTGTCAGTTTGTTCAGAGACTTGGGCAATCATTAATCATCTAATCTTATAAAATGAGATTATATCATCAAGCAGCTTATATCATTTCTAAAATTGTTTTATAGCTTTCTGTTTTTCAATTTTACTCTGTATGCCAATTCCTATTTTACAGCCATGAAATTGGTATCTTTGAACTATGTACATGCTTTTTTCTAAGAGAGTAAAATGTGTTTTATAGGCCAATCATAACGTTTTTATAAATACATCAGTTGTAAGGGCGTTTGGAAGGTCAACAGTAATTAAACTGAAGAAATGGAGAAAGAGAGAGCGAGAGGATTGATTAAAGAATAGAGGGGGCGTGGGACAGGAGCAGAGAGAGAAATTAAAGTGTACATTAATTCCGGTGTGACAGTGGGGGTCGTTAATGGACTCGGGATGGATGAAAGAAAAAGTGATAAAACGAGACATTAATCAAGGCGTTTCTAATGAGGAAAAAAAAAATGTCGCAAAGCTAGATTAATCTTCATGTTCACCTTCGCGCCTACAGGTGTGACATTGTACCTTGAATGCGCATCTCCTCTCATCTCCGAAAATAAAATGTACTTAAAAATGTATAAAATGTACTGCAAATTCATGGCCAGGGCAAAACAAGTTTAGACTAATAATCACCAATTTCACTGCATGTCGTACTCTACCCTGTATGTCTATTCATGATGTGACAATAAACCATCGTTGTGTATCCTTGTAAGTTGTCTTAATGTGTACAAGGGTCGAGCTCAGGCCATCTTACGCAATCAGAGGCGTCTCCTAGCAACCAAGCGCCGGTGTAATTAGCTTGTGGTGTAGGCGGATTCTCCCTCCTCTTCCTTTCCTTCAATTAAGCGCAACACACTAAATAACTCTTACTCGACTTGTGAGCTGGTACACCAGCTTCCTCAAAGCACCTTTCTAAGAGATTCAGTAAAGGGAATTGACAGAAGCTTTGGCTGATATGGTTGTCATGAGGGAATATTGTAGGGAACACAGAAAGCTTTAGGCATTGGTTGAGACATTTAGCCAAATCCTTTCTCTCACTTATCGATTTTATTCTGCTCTCTCTCCCCCCTCTTCCTCTATCTCTCTCGAGAAGGTGCATCTTGTTTTTGCCTTTCCTCCACTTCCACTACCAGCTCAGGCGAAGCGAGACGGCTATAGGCTGTAGGCTACCGCGCCCTGCCTGGTATTTTCCTTGTTTACTCATCTCAATAAAGGCGGTGATGAGCCGAGCCGCGCCACGCGGTGGCGGAGCGCGGTGGTGAGCGGAGCGGACGTGTTTGGAATGGTTTGGGCGCTGTCAGGGTGCAGAATGAGTGGGGAGTAAGGGGGAGGGAGTGTTGGTGATAGCGTTCATGAATCAGACGCGCTACTCATGTGGAGTATTTCTCTTTTTCTTTTTCCCTTCCCATCTTCTCTGTTGTCTGCTAAAGGAGGAGTGGTCGCTTCCAGAAAGGTTACCAAGAGAGAGGGATAGAAAGAGAGAGAGAGAGAGAGGCAGAGAGAGGGGGGGATGAAAGGGGGCGTTTCCCGGCGATTATTTTAATATTTTCTTCCTCCCCAATTCACGTTTTCGATTTATGTCAATTACTCGTCAGCGAGGGACAATGGCACAACGACGACCAACCCGGTGAGTTGATTTTAACCGCCCTATGGCCAAACCTAAAACACAGCCTATTTATTTTGTGGAATAATATTAGTGTTTTTTTTAAAACAACCATGGCTAAAGATGACAAAACTACCACCTCAAAGTGAGACACTGTGAGCCAATGATGGTAATTATAATGCTTATCTGTTTTCTCCGTCGGTTCAAACCTCTAAGGATGCACATGGTTTATCGACAACTCGACACTTATGTATTCGAGAGAAAAGCATAAACTAACACGTTGAAACGTTTTCAAGAGCTTTCTGTGTAGTTAACCAACAAAGACAGTCGCCGGTGTGGGCGAGGTAGCGATGTAGTCTTGCGTTGGAGCCGTAGTATTTATTCACAGCGCTACCGCCCATAATATAATTACATCAAAATATTTAATGTCTTCTAAGCCCACGGGCAGCGCTGTTCTGTTTCACTGTAATGTCTCGGCAGGTTGTCAAGATTCGCTTTTTTTTTGTTTCTCAAGTAATATGGTGGTTTCTCATAATAATAAATTCACAAGTAGTAGCTATCGTAAAAAAGGGCGAAAAAGAGTTTAATTCTCAGTCGTCTCGATTTGTCAGCGGGTTCTTGAATACACTGATAGACCGAGCCGTGAAGTATAGCCTAACAAAGACCTCTTACCGTGTAACCAAAACGTGGTATTCAGGGAAGAGGAGGGAAAAAAGAAAAACAGGTGGATGTTTATTTAAACCAAGCGCCACGTCGGCCTTGCATCAGCTCCGAGCTGACTCGCCTTGCCTCCTACTTCCCTTATCTCCTGTTTATGAAGGCACTGTGTGTGTGTGTGTGTGTGTGTGTGTGTGTGTGTGTGTGTGTGTGTGTGTGTTCTGTCAAAGAGGAAGTTTTGCCACAGGTCAGTCTATTCCCTGAGTCCAAGTACACCATAACAATTCAAGCATAAACCCGCAAGGCATTTACTCATATACATGTTCTCCACAAATGTCAAAGTGTGTGTGTGTGTGTGTGTGAAGATTTCATTACCCCTCATTCAACCAGTGGTGGTGGTGGTGCTCTGAACACACTATCCTTTGTCTCTGCACTGCTTTGTATACAGATTGGTATCAAATACATATTTTAGCTATCAGCTACGCTCTCTCTCTCTCTGTCTCCCTCCCTCGTTTGTGTGTGTGTGTGTCTGTGTCTGTGTCTGTGTGTGTGTTTACACTGGTGTGTGTGGGAGTTTTTATGTGTATTTTAGCATGGCTTTGAACATCCCCCCATGGATGGACAATTCTGCAAATAGAGTTAAGTACACCAAACCAAAGCAAACCACAAAACATTTGAATGACTGTTAGTGTCGTTATATGTTTGTGCTTTACACATATTATATTTTGACAGACCATTATAACTGCCTAATGAGGTAATAATATGTAACTATCACACAGCATCTAATATGCAGGTCTTGTGCAAGCTAGTAGGGATATAAAGCAGCTATGAAACAAACCTGGTGTTTGTCTTCGTGTAAATGTCCTCCCCTTAGCATACAGTAGAAACCCATTTCTGGACCGAGTCAGCAAAGACACACACACAGACACCCGGTGACTATGGACCTCCAGAACCAGTGCTGTTTTTGGTTAATACAGATGCATTACTGTACATTAAATTACATTAGCAGATGCTTTATGCTTTATTCAAAACGACTTACAATAAAGCAGTGCTTGTTAAACTGCAGTACGAGTACCCCTATGGGTACCTGGATCAACTCTAGGGGGTACACAAAATAAATCTTTGAAGGAGTTCTCAGCTTCTACTAGCATAAAGATTAAGTATACATACAGTATATACTATATGTGGAAAAATATCTCACATTCAAGCTATCCCCAACACAACCCAATTGGGATTATTATGTACCATATAATTTGCACACTTATTATGTGTTGATGCCCATAGCAAGCTGGGGATACTTGGTAGGACAGTGTGTCTCATGGGGTACAAAGCAGTTAAAAGTTTGGGAACCACTGCAGTAGAAGATACAAAAAAATCAAGCTTACTGTTGCAGAGGAGAACAGAATAAGCAAGAGCGTAATAAAGGAAATGCAGACAAGTGTGTCCTGTCTGTCAGTTATGGATTATGTACATACAATAATAAACCAAAAAAATGAAAGAAAGAAAACTCTCCAGGATTACCCTGAAATGCACATTGC
>CM059281.1:19905966-19918466 GCA_030347295.1 Setipinna tenuifilis | reverse complement strand
TCATGCCTGGCAGACTTTGCATGTTGCCAGCTGTGCTTTCCATCAGTGAAATTAGAGGCCCAGGGTATGTGAGAGAGAAACACACATGCACACATACACACATACACACACACACGCGCGCACACTCACACACACAGGTTCTCTTTTATGCAAAATATCGATACTTGTCCATTTTTTCGTACCCTGTTTGAAATGTTATGCATTAGCAATGCATTTATGTTTGGGTAATAAGAGAAAGAGAAGGAGGTAGAGAGAGAGAGAGAGACAGAGAGAGAGAGACACAAAGATGATTGGCATAACATGAAAGACTAGATGAGGAATATAAATGGAAGGAACAAACAACAGACAGCAAGAGAGTGTGAGAAAGAAGGAGAGTGGCAGAGAGAGAGAGAGAGAAAGAGAGAGAAAGCAGATGAGGAATGAGACTAAAAAGAGAAGTCATATCTAGAGAGAAAGAGAGAGAGAGAGAGAAAGAGAGAGTGAGAGAGTCAGAAAGAGATGGGGTGAGAACATGGACTGAGAGAGAGGGAGGGAGAGAGAGAGAGAGAGAAAGAGAGAGAGAGAGAGAGAGCTGTCACATCTGTCTGATAATTGGCGAGACCGTTAGGGGGTGGCCCTAACACATTGACATCTATTTGATAATTGGCCCTGTGCACAAAAGTGTTTCCCCCTCTTCCCGACACACACACACACACACACACACACACACACACACACACACACACACACACACACACACACACAAACACAAACACAGAGTCTCTCTCTCACACAAACGCACACACACACACACACACACACACACACACACACACACACACAGTCTCTCACACAAACACACACACACACACACACACACAGAGTCTCTCTCTCACACACACACACACACACACACAGAGTCTCTCTCACACACACACACACTCTCCCAGAGCTGTGTCGCCACAGCAGGTGCTGAAGGGAGTGTGGGACTCATCAACACTGATCAGGATAATGAGAAGCAAACGGCGAGAACCAATGAGCATGAGAGCCAATTAACACAAGAACCAATGAGCATGAGAACCAATTAACACAAGAGCCAATAAGCATCAGAAGCAATTAATTTAAGAACCGGCGAGCATGAGAAACAATCAGCCGCAGGACTAATGAGGAACCGAAGGCTGGTGAGAACCAGCAAACTCAGGAACGGCTGAAAACAGCACAACCTCATGAACCAGTGGGCCTACTGTATGGCCATCTGACCAAGTCTGTGTGTGTGTGTGTGTGTGTGTGTGTGTGTGTGTGTATGTGCCCTGCCTAAACTTAATGTGTGTGTGTGTGTTTGTGTGTGTGTGTTTGTGTGTGTGTGTGGCCAAGTCTTAATGTGTGTGTTGGTGCGCACGTGCGTGTTTGTGTGTGTGTGTGTGTGTGTGTGTGTGTGTGTGTGTCTGTCTGTCTGTGTGTGAGAGAGCAGTAATAGTAGTAGTGGTAGCAACAACAACAATAATAGTAGCAGTAGTAGAAACAGTAGTGCTAATAGTAGTACTACTAGTGGTAGTAGCAGCAACAACAACTATAGTAGTAGTAGAAGCAGGAGTGGTACTACTTGAAGAGTCAAGTAGAATGCGTGTTTGGGTTCATGAGGATGCACAGCAGTGAGTACTGTAAGCATTTAGTTGTCCAGCTGTATTTTTCTCTTATCCTCTATGTGGGACAGCTGGTGGTCTAATGGTAGGGTTAGTTGGTCTATTATCATATTATAATACATCCATGATTCATACAACAGTACAGTACACCGGCACAGACACAAAACGACATCGGACAGACCCATCAATGTTTCCACTTAGAATGTTAAAACCAGAGGCTCACAGGTTTGATGCCCACACCAGTAGGGGAAGAAGATGTGGGTGGGTGAGTATGCTTACTAAGTGAATGACCAGCACTCTCCTGCACCCTTATTCTTGACTGAAGTGCCCCTAAACAAGGCATCTAATCTCACATTGCTTCAGGGGGACTGTCCCTGTACCTAATACACCATAAGGCATAAGACATTCTGGAGTGGAGTGTCAGACAAATGCAGTGTAATCTAATGTGCTCCATCAGAGGTGTTTTGTCAGTCTAACTGGACTGTGTGCTCCCAAGATGAAACCACTGTACTGTGCTGTTTGTTACAAACGGCAAGTTTGCTGTTGCACAGGCTAAGGCTAATATGTGCCCACCCACTTGTCAATCAGGCTCGCCCAATCAGAAGGCCCTATACGTTTGATTGACTGCTTTAGTAATAAAAATAACCTATGTGTTTTGGCCTAAGCCCAACTCATTTCTTTTCTGGGCCCTCCCATTTTTCTGATTTCTGGCTCCGCCCCTGGCCACAGGTATGGACTCGGGTCTAACTTTGTGGTTGGTTAAAAACCTTCTTGTACCTGGACACACCAAGTCCATAAAGGAGAAAGACCTTTCTGTGTTGGGCTGGCCAGGAAGACAGGTTGGTTTTAAGAAGTTGACAGAAGGGTAGAAAGATGATGAGGAAGACGAGGAAGAGGGGGGGGGGGAGGAGGAGGAGGAAGATGATGAGAAAAAGAGAGCATCAGGTGCAAAAAAAAGAGACGAATGCACTTGAGGAACACTGACTGTCTGCTGTTGTCCTTGGTGGTGTTTTACGATGTGGTGTGTGTGGTGTGTGAATGTCACTGCAAAGATGAGTCATTGGACCTGCTGCCGCACTCCACTCTTGTGTTTTGTGAAGTTCTGCAGCTGTCTAACTCAGTAACGGCCAGTTTAGACCAAGAGCCATAACGATAACCATTACCATTACCACTACTACAACTACAAAGGTATGAGGTATTCAGTGTGTTTATAGCTGTGTATTTATATATACAGATGCAGCTAAAATATGTGACCTCTTGTGTTTTGTGAAGTTCTGCAGCTGTCTAAGTCAGTAATGGGCAGTTTAGACCAAGAGCCATAACGATAACCATTACCACTACAACTACAACTATAAAGGTATGTAGGAGCCAGTATGTGTTTATAGCTATCCAGATGCTGCTAAAATATGTGACCTTTAATTCAGGTGTTGCGACAGCTAATCTACCCTAATCCTACACATAATAAATGTGCATAAACTACACACACACACACACACACACACACACACACACACACACACACACACACACACACAAATTCTTCATCTTATTGTTACGATCAGCCTCCCATCCTCAGCTCACCCATCCCCAGTTCACACACACACACACACACACACACACACACACACACACACACACACCTGGCAGATTGCCTGAGCTGCAGTCGTTTCACAGGGGTGTATCACTGGGACGCCTCCACAAACACCATGAATAATAGAAGCTATGAGGGGCCTCTGGGGCTTGAGCGTGTGTGTGTGTGTGTGTGTGTGTGTGTGTGCGAGCATGTTTGTGTGTGTGTGTGTGTTAGTACAGTAATGTGAAGGCAATTATGTGTCATCTTGTCTGTATTTGTGTGGTATGCATATAAGTCTGACTGCTTGTGTGTGTGTGGCACATGTGTGGTACATGTGGTACGTGTGTGGAGTACATGTGTGGTACTTGTGTGTGTGTGGTACACTTGTGTCTGTGTGTGTTTGTGTGTGTGTGTGTGTGTGTATGTGGTACACGCCTGTGTGTGTGTGTGTGTGATTATGTGTGTGAGAGAGAGAGGGGGGGGTAGAGGGAGGGGTGGTGTCATGGCAGTCTGCCACTAACGCTGATGTAATCCCCTCAGTGCAAGGCCTCGTGGGATTCCTCTCTGGAGGACCTCCTCACAGGAGAAAGGGATGGAGAGAGGAGAGGAAGAGAGAGGAGGGGAGAGGAGGAGAGAGGAGAGGAGGGATGAATAGATGGATGGATAAAAATAATGAAGACAGGGAGAAGAGGGAGGAGAGGAAGGCGGGGCGACAACTCTGAGGACCTCCTCACAGGAGAAAGGGATGGAGAGAGGAGAGGAGAGAAAGAGAGAGGAGAGGAGGGATGAATAGATGGATAGATAGAAATAATGAAGACAAGGAGAACAAGGATGAGAGGAAGGAGGGGGGGCAACGACTCTGAGGACCTCCTCACAGGAGAAAGCAGGGTTCCTACACATTTTCAAATGTAAAATTCCAGACTTTTTCCATACTCAAATTCTCAGATTTCGGAGACATCAGCGCACCACCAAATACTAATGTATTTAAATGAATTAAACACATACAGTTATTGTGGCATACCACCAAAATCTATAACATATTTAGCTGGGCCTAGAACGTGTGTCAGTGTCCTATTTTATGTCATAACCAGTGGCGGCCGGTGGGAAAAATGTTTGGTGGGGCACGAAGGTAGACATCATGAGCATATGTACTACCCCTGGCGGGGGGTATGGGGGTCCTCCCCCAGAAAATTTTGGATTTCTTAGATGCAACTTCCTGCATTCTAGTGCATTTTGGGGTAGCCTGTTTCACATAGCAAATGCAAAATCCATTCTGATTCAGCTTACATTGTCAGTTGCATGACCTTAATAAATACTTGTAAAATGACAGTTGCAAAGTGCTAATGAAATGTAGTCTTACAATAAAAGTACACAGCGCTACAGTGCTGCGTCCGCAGCGCAAAATAAAAGGGCCAATTAAAATCTTTTATTTGTAATGCTCTCAAACTTTTTTCACATGCTTCTATAGACTCAAGCTTTGTCGGCACCCCGGAGTGGGAGGGCTTTCGCTCACCGTACCAAATAACAAACAATCATCTCACGTTAAAGTCAATACACTCTCACTGGTGGTTAAGGTGGAACGGTACGGTTTCTTGTTATTGTTAATATGATGAATTTTTTTAATCCCTCACACGTTGGGAGGGCCGCGCCCGTGCGCCCTTAATAAAAGGGCCGCCGCTGCGTCTCACTTCAGATTTCTTTTAAAATTACCAGATGAGTGTGGAGCATATTTATTAAATGTAACTTTACAAAACCAACAGGAATATTTTTCTGAACTGTATGGAACTTTGTGGTGATAGGGACTTTACATTGCGCTTATGTCGTTTTCTCTAATCGACTGAACTAGCAAATCTATCTGGCTAATTTTCATGTCAGAACAGTGATTACTCGTAGGCCTAATAATGAATTCTCAGTGCCTAACTTTTGACACTTGCTCATCTCGCTGCTGTACGCTACGTCACAATCGCAAGTTTCAGACTACAAAACGCTGCTCCGCTCCCTCCGCAGGCATTTCAGCACATTTCTTAGGCAAAATTCGATGAATGTCTGAAAGTTGAGCTGCATTTTACCATGTAGTGGCAAACGTCTGGAAACAAAAATATTTCTCCATACTCTAATTTCAATTTTCCATACTTTTTCAGACCTGGAAAACGCTAAAATTAAATTCCATACTTTTCCATACTTTTCCATACTGCGTAGGAACCCTGAGAAAGGGATGGAGAGAGGAGAGGAGAAGAGGAGAGAGAAGAGGAGAGGAGGGATGAATAGAGGGATGGATATAAAATAATGAAGACAAGGAGGACAGGGAGGAGAGGAAAAGGGGGGAGGGCAATTCTGAGGACCTCCTTACAGGAGAAAGGGATGGAGAGGAGAAGAGGAGAGAGAAGAGGAGAGAGGAGAGGAGGGTTTAATAGATGGATAGACAGAAATAATAAAGACAAGGAGGAGAGGAGGGGGGCAACGACTCCAAGGACCTCCTTACAGGAGAAAGGGATGGAGAGGAGAGGAGAACAGGAGAGAAAGAGAGAGGAGAGGAGGGATGAATAGATGGATGGATAGAAACAATAAAAACAAGGAGGACAGGGAGGAGGAGGGGGGAGGCAACCTGCTCACGGGAGAAAGGCGGGGGGAGAAAGAGGAGAAAGAGATGGTGAGAAAGACTGAGACGGAGGAGGGATGAAGAGGAAGACCGATACACATAATGAAAACAAGGAAGGAGGGAGGAGAGAAAGGAGGGGTGAGTAAAAGACTGAAAGAGAGAGGAGGAGCAGAAGCTGGTGTGGCTGGTGGAGTGAATTTAACTCATTAGACCAGGGAGGGATGGGGGGGTCGAGGGGGGCCAATGAAATGTGACAAATGTGGATATACACCAGGACTGAATAGATGGAAAGCACGACAAAAGAAAGTCGCCCTAGACTCACACTGAAGAAGGGCGTTAGCCTGGAAATGCCCATTAATACGATTAGAAAAGTTTGACGAACTGTTGACCGCTTGCTTTATTCACTAACTTTATTTCAATGAACATGCCCGTCACAAAGGGAAAGAGTAAGGGGAAGCTGACATGTAACAGGCATTATATATATGTATATATAGTACAACATATAAACAGCAAAATAAGGAATGTCATTTCATTGAACATGCACATCTCTCTCATTTATTAATGCTTACATAAGAGCAACACAGGCTCACAGAGAGAGAGAGAGAGAGAGAGAGAGAGAGAGAGAGACAGACAGACAGACAGACAGAATGACAGACAGAATGACAGACAGTGAGTGAGGCAAGAGAACAAACAGAGGGGGAAAGGAGGAGAGGAAAGAGTAAGAGAGTGAGGGGAAAATGGAGAGAGAGATAGAGAAAAAGACAGACAGAGAGAGAAAATGAAGGGAGCAAGAGAGAAAGGGATGAAGAGAGGGAGGAGGAGGACGCCAGGAGGCCAGGACTGAGAAGGGGGGACCAGAGAGAGCAGGAGGAGGATGAGGAGGATGGAGTGAGGGATGAATGGATGAAGGGATGAAGAGAGATGAAGGAGGGCCCAGGAAGAGCTGGGCCGCCACTCAGTCTCCTCCTCTTTCTCCAGGGACAGTGTGTGTGTGTGTGTGCATGTGTGTGTGTGTGCGTGTATGTGAGTGTGTGTGTAAGTGTGTGTGTGTGTGCATGTGTGTGAGTGAGTGTGTGTGTGTGTATGTGTGTGTGTGTGTGTGCATGTGTGTGAGTGAGTGTATGTGTGTGTGAGTGTGTGCGTGTGTAAGCGCGTGTGTAAGTGAATGCGTGCTTGTGTGTGTGTGTGTGTGCATGTGTGTGTGTGTGCGTGTGTGTGTGTGTGTGTGTGCATGTGTGTGTCTGTGTGTGTGTATGTGTGTGAGGAGGGCAGTGGCTCTGGAGTTTGGCAGCCTGCCTTCGTCTAAAAGAAGATGGGGGGGTGGGGGGGGTAGGAAGAGAGAGACACAGAAAGTAAAACCGACCGAGAGAAAGTGTGTGTGTGTGTGTGTATGTGTGTCAGAGACAGTGAGAGAGAGAGGGAGCAGGAGGCCAGGCTCTCTCCTAATGCACCTTAATACCCAGAATCCTTTGGGAGCCTACCGAGGAGAGGCCTGGAGAAAGAACACTCTTCTCCTTACCTCCTTTCACTCTTCTGCTCTTTCTGCCTTGCTCTGTCTCTGCCTCTCTCTCTCTCTCTCTCTGCCTCTCTCTCTCTCTCTCTCTCTCTCTCTCTCTCTCTCTCTCTCTCTCTCTCTCTCTCTCTCTGTCTCTCTCTTTCTCTCCCCAGCTATCCATCATCCATCACTCTGTTTCTGTCTGTCTCTGTTTCCATCTCAGTTCAGTTAGATGAAGAGTTGGTTTATTAACATGATAACAGCTGGTGTTGTTTGTCTATCTATCTATCTATCTATCTATCTATCTATCTATCTATCTATCTATCTATCTATCTATCTATCTATCTATCTATCTATCTGTCTGTCTGTCTGTCTGTCTGTCTGTCTGTCTATCTATCTATCTATCTATCTATCTATCTATCTATCTATCTATCTATCTATCTATCTGTCTGTCTGTCTGTCTGTCTGTCTGTCTGTCTGTCTGTCTGTTGCAATGATCAATCAATGAGTTATTCCTGTTTTGTTTCCTGTTCTTCTGCTCTTACTGTGTGGAGTGTTAAAGGCACCTCCCTTTCTCCCCTTCTCCCACCTCTCTGTTTTGTCTTTGGGGACATGATAATAACAGACCAGCGTATGTAGAGTAGTAGTAGAGCAGATGGATAAAAAAGTCAAGTCAAGTCAAATTTATTTGTATAGCGCATTTCATACACAAAGGCAGTTCAATGTGCTTAACAAAAATAAAAGCAAAAGACAATATAAAAGCATAAAAGATAAAATAAGAAACAATAACTTCAGTTAAAGTTAAAAAATAACTTCAGACTTCTCGGTTTGCAGAAACACATGTTTTCTCTCTCTTTGTCTTTCTTTCTCTCTCTCTCTCTCTCAATGAGCACATATTCTCTTCTCTTGATGTCCTCAGGTTTGCCTCTCTCTCTCGCTCTCTCTGCCTGTCTGTTTCTCTCTCTCTCTCCCTCTCTCTCTTTCCTGCTCTCATGCCACAGCCAGTTTCTCCTCCAGTTCCTCCCGTCTCCACACCTCTTTTTTCCTTTCTTCTCTCTCCTCCTCTTAAGCCCATTGTGTTTGTCTTTGTCCATCAGCTATTAGGCTAAACACTTCCTAAATTCACCCTATTACTGTAGGCTGTGTCTCCCCTATGCAGATCTCCCCTCGCTCTCCCTCTTTTCTCTCTCTTCCTTATTGTCCTTTCATTTGCTTCCCTTTGCGCTTCCAGTGCTCTCATCTCTCTACTGCTCATCTCTCTACTGCTCATCTCTCTACTGCGGCCCTTTTTTACCTCCACCAGTACCACTCCTGCTTCTACTGCTACTATTGTTGTTGCTGTTACTACTACTATTACTACTACTGCTATTACTACTACAATTACTACTACTGTTACTATTACAACTGCTGCTGCAGTTCTCTCATCACTCTACTGCCAATCTCTCGACCACTACTGTTTCTACTACTGCTACTATTATTGTTGTTGCTGCTACTACTACTATTACTGCTGCTGCTGTTGCTATTGCCTCTGTTGTAATTGCTGCTTCTACTGCTACTACTACTACTGCTACTACTACTACTACTACTACTACTACTACTACTGCTACTACTACTACTACTACTGCCACTACTGTTGCTACTGCTCCTGCTGTTGCTACTACTACTACTACTACTACTATCACTGCTACTACTACTACTACTATTAATACTACTACTACTACTACTTCTATAACTACCACTACTATGGCTGATGTTGCTACTAGTAGTAGTACCAGTACATTAGTACCACTACAGCTACTAAAATTACTACTACACTACTATAAGTAGGACCGCTATTTCTACTACTCTGTTACTTACTCCTTTGATTAACACTGCTGATTAGGTGGTGAAATTAATTGATTTTTTAATCAAAAACCTCATTTTGAAACTAATGCAATTATCTAATCACAATGGCTGCAGTTAATAGCACAGCTCAGCTCACAACACCGTCCTGATTAAGCTCATTACATCCATGAACGACTTGTGCTTGTGTATTCATGTCATGCTCCTTGTGTGACACAGTAAAGCTCAACTGACTTCTGTTCCTGGTGCTACTGAACCAAGGCATGCCCGGTACTCAGAAGTAGTCAGTAACTTGTGAAATACTGACCTGAGGTAAAAATGTGTGAAATACTGAACTGAGACGTCCTTTTCAAATCTTAAAATTAAATCAAATAAATACAATAAAATCAAAATATCTGTCGAAGACATTGTAGTGTGGTGTCAAATTGTGCAGCCTACATTGCTAATGTACTGTAGCCATGCTAATATTGTTAATGCTACTGTTAGCATCACTTCCACCATCATTATTTCTCTTCCTTCTCTATTTACTACTTCTACAGTAACTACTACGCACTGTATCATAGTAGTTATATGATCATTTGGTAAGCAGTGCTTTGAATGGTAGATTCTTACTGTGTCAGTCATTGCTGTTTTTGAGATGAGATGAAAAAAGTGAAAAAAGTGTGAGAGTGTCTCGTCCCCTGTAGAGTGCTGACAGTGGTGGGCTTCTTCTCTGCCACAGTAGAAATTTCACATCAGTCCTGTGACTTCCTCTGTGCTCTCTCTCTCCCTCTCTCTCTTGCTGTGTATAGATGTGTGTGTGTGTGTGCGCACTGTATAAACCATGAATGTGCGCTTGTGTGTGTGTGTGTGTGTGTTTGTGCATACATTTGTATTTGTGTGTGTGTGTGTGTGTGTGTGCATCTATGAATCTGTGTGTATACATTTATATTTATGTCTGTGTGTGTCTATGAATCTGTGTGTATACATTCATATTTATGTGTGTGTGTGTGTGTGTGTGTGTGTGTGTGTGTGTGTGTGTGTGTGTGTGTGTGTGTGTGTGTGTGTGTGTGTGTGTGTGTGTTTGGTAATGTCTCCGCTTAAAGTGAATGTCACAGGGGTAGAGAGAGCAGAATATTTGTGGCAGGCAGGGATCAGGGCTACACTGGAGTACTGTAGGTGCTGTATAGTATAGTATAGTATAGTGTAGTATAGTATAGTATAGTATAGTATAGTATAGTATAGTATAGTATAGTATAGTATAGTATAGTGTAGTGTACCCTTTTTTACTGCATCTTACATAAAACCACATCCTTAGACTCATGCAGCTCTTTACACCGTCTCTCATGTATTGCTGAGCTTGGTATTACAGTAAGCAGGTACTGTATATGTGTACAAATATTTAAATTCTTGAACAACATTAAATTATATGAAATGCATTTTTATCATTTCCAGACAGTTGCTTTCTTTGTGTTGAATGTTATGACACCCATTACTAGTGTGTGTTCATAGCAAATTCATCTTTTTTGTAGGATATCTGGACAGCTACATAATAGCTGTCCAAATATCATATCTGTCCACAAATATGTTTTTTATCATTTGTAAACTGTAACTTTGTGTACAACTTTTAGTCATGTGTTTGTATCTTGTGCGTAGAGGCATTTTTTTGTGTTCTGGGTCACTGTTTCACTGTTTGAAAGTGTGGTGGAAATGTCTAAGTCGAGACTTGCGTTTTCATGATTTCCCATTCGCATTCTCTCCACAGGCCCACCTGAGACCATCTCTACACCATCTCCACGAGGATATCGCTGTCCCTGAAACCTCTCCATGCGGAGGAGAGAGACAGGGAAAACGCAGAGAGAGAGAGAGAGAGAGAGAGAGAGAGAGAGAGAGAGAGAGAGAGAGAGAGAGAGAGAGGGATAAAGAGTGACAGAGAGAGTGACACAGAAAGAGGGAGAGAGAGACAGTGAGTGAGGCAGGACAACAAAAAGAGGAAACAATGAGGGGAGAGAAAGATAGTAAGAGAGGGAGAGAGGGAGACAGGTTGAGAAAATGGAGGGAACAAGAGAGAGGGAGAAGGAGAAAAAACAGAGGGAGCAAGAGAGAGAGATAGAGAGAAAGCAAAAAAAAGAAATGGCTTTGGCAACACTACATACAGTCATGCTAATAAAGCACCCTTTGAATTTAAATTTGAGTGCAGGAGACAAAAACAGTGAGAGAAAGAGAGAGAGAGAGAGACAGAGATAGAGAAAGACAGGAAGAGTGAGAGACTAAGAGAGAGAGAGACAGAGTGAGAGAAAGATAGAAAGAGAGAGAGAGAGAGAGGGATAAAGAGTGACAGAGAGAGTGACACAGAGAGAGGGAGAGAGAGACAGTGAGTGAGGCAGGACAACAAAAAGAGGAAACAATGAGGGGAGAGAAAGATAGTAAGAGAGGGAGAGAGGGAGACAGGATGAGAAAATGGAGGGAACAAGAGAGAGGGAGAAGGAGAAAAAACAGAGGGAGCAAGAGATAGAGAGAATGCAAAAAAGAAATGGCTTTGGCAACACTGTACGTACAGTCATGCTAATAAAGCACCCTTTGAATTTAAATTTGAGTGTAGGAGACAAAAACAGTGAGAGAAAGAGAGAGAGTGAGAGATTGAGAGAGAGAGAGAGAGAGACAGAGATAGAGAAAGACAGAAAGAGTGAGAGACTAAGAGAGAGAGACAGAGTGAGAGAAAGATAGAAAGAGAGAGAGTGAGAGAATAAGAGAGAGTGAGAGAGAGGGGGAGAGAGAGAGGGAGAGAGAGAGAGAAAATAAGAGAGATTAAGAGAGACAGTGAGAAAGAGAGTGTGTGAGAGAGAGAGAAAAGGAGAGAGAGGGAAAGAGAGAGAGGGAGAGAGACAGAGACAGGGGACATGAAGACGATGCTGTTCCACCTTCCCCAGCGTAGCATCCCAGTGCAGTGCGTCTCTCTTGGCTACGGGTATTCTTGGGTTGATAATACGGATGCCGATGTTATTGCTTGAGAATACGCGTGGCTGAGGGGGAACCATTCTCTTCACGCTCCTCGCACTCCTTCATGCTCGCTCCAGGAACTACAGGAACCAATCAAGTAACCCCCCAACACCACAACACCACCATCACATTGGAACTGTCTGTCTGCTTATCTGTCTGTCTGTTTGTCTGTCTGTATGTTTGCCTGTCTGTCTGTCTGTCTGTCTGGCTGGCTGTCTGTATGTTTGTTCGTTTGTTTTTTCATTCCCAAAGTTTCTTAATGCTAAGATCTGTAGGGGTAAGACACGTGGGTACACAATTTGTCATTCTTAGATTTTTGGCAGAATAGGAACTCATGAAATGTATTGTAATTAGTACATTCATTGACTAATAATACCAAATAACATTCAG
>CM059281.1:19890966-19900966 GCA_030347295.1 Setipinna tenuifilis | reverse complement strand
CTTATCAACCCTGACTGTCAAGAATACATTAACTTTACACATCTAATGCCAGCACTCTCATAATCCAGGAGGTAACAATTACACAGCAACATATGTGTAAGTCTATGAATTTATATGGCAGTCTAAAATGTCTATATATGAACTTATTTTCCACATCCATGACTTTTGTGTGATATAGTGTGCTTATCATCACACTACCCTAGTAGCAAGTATTGTTTAATGTCGTACTCTCATGTACAGTACAGGCCAAAAGCTTGGACACACCTTCTCATTCAATGCATTTTATTTATTTTCATCACTATTTACATTGTAGACTCTCACTGAAGGCATCAAAACTGTGAATGAATACATATGGAATAATTCCACATGTGTTCAGAATCTACAATGTAAATAGTCATGACAGTAAAGAAAATGCATTGAATGAGAAGGTGTGTGCAAACTTTCGGCCTGTAGTGTACATAGGTATCAATAACTCAGTAGCTGTCAAGTATACTTTACCTGTTACTCTACACATCCAATACCAGCAGTCCCATCATGCAGCAGGTACGATTTACACAGCAACATACATGTTAATATGGTCTTAATAAATATGATTTTATTTTTATAAGTCTCTGAATTTATATGTTATATTATAAGTATAGTGTTATTATCCTCAAATTAGCCTAGAGATAAGTATCATTTGATGGTGTAGGCTACAGTATCCTCGTGTAGGTTAGTATCAGTAGCTCATACATGTAAATATGATCTTATTAAATATAATTTTATTTTTATAAGTCTATGAATGTATATGTTATATTATAAGTATAGTGCTATTATCCTCACATTAGCCTAGAGGTAAGTATTATTTGATGGTGTACAGTATCCTCATGTGCGTCGGTATCAGCAGCTCATGCCTTCGCAAGGGTTAAACAGCCATCTGTCTGTTTTCCTCCTCCTTCCCTGCCTTTAATAGTTGCTCCTCATTGACTCACCGTCGGTTAGCTGCAGGGGCTAGCACACACACGCAGTAATCACCGGTCCCGTCAGTCACGGCAGGGCTAATAACCCCCACAAACACACGGGCATTAATTACCAGCGCGCCGATTCCCCTCTGACAAGCGCTGCACAGGCTGCGTTCAGGTTAAGACTTATTCCTCCGAACGAACCGAACGCCCCGCTCACTCGTTGAAAAAGCCATTTTGGTTTTTGTTTTTTGTTTTTTTAAAAACGCGCCTCGCCTGCTTAAGAATCCATCCATCAACCTAGAGAACCGCAAGGATGATGTCAGCAGTTTGTCTCGCGTGCGCAAGAAGCAGAAGCCTTCCATCAGGTTTCTGTCGAGTCAAACCGCTCTCCTCACTCAGACTTCAAAGATCATATATGTTTGCTTTTAAAATTCCCGTTTGTTAAAAGAAAACATTACGAGTTTTGTGTTTATTTAGTAGTGCAGGCCTGCAATAACAATATGGTATAAAAAAGACTTTTTAAAAATTTGGTGGTGGATAAAATTAAAATATGTAATGTTTTGATCAGTAAAATGAATTGACAGAGCTGGTTTTTAGGTAATGTGTTCTGACGTCAAATCCCCCTAGTGGAAACCTATGCTGTTTTCCTTTTTCTTCTGAAAAAAAGATAGTGTATATTGCAGGTTACCACCACTTTCGATTAATGTGTACACGTGTGTGTGTGTGTGTGTGAGAGAGAGAGAGAAAGAAAGAGATAGAGAGACAGACAGACAGACAGAGACACAGAGAAAGAAAGACTGAACAGTTAAATAAATGACAGACTTAAAGTATGCCAAAGAAGAAAGCTGGCACTGACTTTGTGTTGCAGTTGCATCACTCCAGTTCTGTTGCCTTGCTGAGTGTCAGCATTTACGACTGAATACCTGGATACTGTCGGGGGCCAGATATGTGTGCCAGCTTTGAACTCTCCTTTCAAGGGTGAAGGCACCGATTTCTACACGGCGAATTTGTGACTCTGCACCATGTCAAGAAGATGTTTGTGTAAATGCTGCTGATTTGAAATGTAAACTTCATTTGGTGAACTGCAGATTGAGTGGCCCTGGTGGAGCAGCTTTCACTCCAGGAACCTGACAGAAGAGAGAGAGAGAGAGAAAGAGAGAGAGAGAGAGAGAGAGAGAGCAAGTGACGGGATGAGAACAGCACTGAAATAGGGAGAGAGGGAGAGGCAGAGTTGGTTTGACAAAAGGAGGGAGGGAAAGATAGAAAAAGCAAAAGAGAGTTGGCATGACAACATAAGAGAGTGGCAATGAGACAAAAGAAGAGATAGCTAGAGAGAGAAAGAGAGAGAGTTGATGAGACAAAAGGAGAGAGAGAGATAGAATAAGAGGGAGAAAAAGAGAAAGAAAGAGTTGGTTAGATAAAAGAAGAAAGAGAGCAACAGATAGTGAGACAAAAGAAGCGATAGCATTAGAGAGAGAGAAAGAGCGAGAGAGCGATAGACAGAGATAGAGAGAGACAGAGGTGGTGAGACAAAACAAAAGAGGGAGAGAGAGAGAGAGAGAGGGAGAGAGAGAGAGAGAAAGAACGAGTTGGTAAGATAAAAGAAGAACAAGAGCAACAGATAGTGAGACAAAAGAAGAGATAGCATGAGAGTGAGAGAACGAGCGAGAGAGAGATAGAGAGAGATAGAGAGAGAGATGGTGAAACAAAAGGAGAGAGAGGGAGAGAAAAGAGAGAGAGAGAGAGAAGGAATCAGAGAGATAATGAGGAAAAAGTTGTGGTTTCTCTAACACCACTTAGGCAAGAATGCTTCTCCACCACAGGGCCCTTGGGTAACTCCTGACTGGTCTCGACATGGCACACAGGCCCCTCTGAAGCTCCACAGCTCCACAGAGGAGTGCAGGCAGGCACGGCACCTCATCACAGGGCACACACACACACACACACACATGCACGCACACACACACACACACCCATGCACACACACACACACACACACACACACACACACACACACACTCACATACACACATACACACATGCATACACTCTCTCTTTCTCACACATACACAGGTATACACACACACAGGCAGGCAGGCACTGCACCTTATGACAGGGCATACACACACACACCCATGCACACCACACACACACATGCATGCACGCACACACGCATACACACACACTCACACTATCTCTGTTTCTCCCTCTCTCTCTCACACATACACAGGTATACACACACAGGCAGGCAGGCAGGCACTGCACCTCATCACAGGGCATAGCAGTGCTGTTTACAACACACACACATACACACACACATACACACACACACACACACACTGTTGAGGCCTATGGCCTATGGAGAGGATCTGGCATTTTGGAATGTGTGAAGCCAAAATGTGTGTGTGTGTGTGTGTGTGTGTGTGTGTGTGTGTGTGTGTGTGTGTGTGTGTGTGTGTGTGAGAGAGAGAGAGAAAGAGAGACAGAGAGAGCGAGAGAGAGACAAAGGCAGACAGAAAGACAGACAGGCAGGCAGGCAGGCAGACAGACAGACAGACAGGCAGGCAGGCAGACAGCGAGGACAGACAGACAGACAAAGACCAAGAGAGAAAAAAAGACTGAACAGGTAAATATAAAAGAAATATAAAAGGCCAGACTTAAAATGTAAAGAGAAACAAAGTGAACGACTACCATATATTTGTCAGTATGTGACAACACAGAAAATGTTGAGCCTGCTGAGTTGAGTTGCAACTTATAGTATTTCTCCCACCTGATGGATGTTGTAAACTTTATCTGTGCTCTGGGATTATTTTGTTTCCACCCTGTTCCTGTGTTGATCTTGTTTGATGTGTCTCCCTAAAAAAAAACTGTAAAATTTGAGTCAGTGCTATAAGATGTGTTGGGACTGCAGCTAGACCTTTATTTTTAGCATCAAACAAGTATCATGAGATTCCCCAGGCATCCCACTCTCTGACCCACAGAGAGAAACAAAGTTAGCACAAAAAGGGTTCTTGGAGAGTGCAGAGCCTTTCTGACTATCACGTTATGTTAGTGAATAAACAAACGTTAGGCCTTTGCACTGTGTGTAGGTTTGTGTGTGTGTGTGTGTGTGTGTGTGGGTGAGTGTGCGTGTGCATTTCTGTGTGTGTGTGTGTTTGTGTGTGTGTGTGTGTCTGTGTGTGCGCGTGTGCATGTGTGCGCTTGTGTGTGTGTGTGTGTGTGTGTGTGCACGTGCGTGTGCGTGTGTGTGTGCCATTCCATAAGAGATTCCATACACTCCACCTTCTACCTTCCCTTTCTTTTTTAGCTTTTGCAAAATCTGGCTTACTAACACAAACACACACAAACAAACAAACAAACAATCAATCAAAGACATTTCACGAAACCCATAGCCTGATTGGCATAGGGAGGTAATCAGTGCTCTCTAAAAGAGAGCGTAGGTGGACTCTGGGGGGGTGGGGAGTTGTTTGTTTGTTTGTGTGTGTGTGTGTTTTCTGATTTCTATTTTTCTGTGTGTTTGTGTGTGTGTGTGTGTGTGTGTGTGTGTGTGTGTGTGTGTGTGTGTGTGCATGTATGTGTGTGTGTGTGTGTGTATACACATGTGTGCAACAAACTTTTTACAATTGCCAGCACATTACACCTTTACACATTCTAATATTACAATAGGCAAATGCATGCTAATCCATACACAACAGAGGGCAAATATACTATACCTAATATATTATACCTTGAATATTCTACAGGGACAAGAACATCCTATATTCTAAGTAACACACTTTTAAATAAAGATTTTGTGTGTGAAAAGCAAGGCACCTCAAGGCAAGCAAAATCAAGGCTTTGAAATGGTTCATGGAATGAAAACGAAAACCAGACACTTTACACATGTTTATGTTTTGAACATAAATGAAAAATGGAACAGAAACGTTCATGTTAAATAATTGTAACTGGCCATAGTGTATATGTACTTACAAGGACCCCATGAGGTTAATATCCTGTCATTTACATTGTGTGGAGAGAGTTTGTGAATACAAGCACCATGCATTTGAAAGGGCTATAAAGTCTCACAGTCTCGATTATAGATATAAGAGGAAAATATTATAAAATATTGTAGTCTTCCAATCTTAAAAAGCTTTGTTTTAGACATGAATGGCAGCTTTGGACTGTCATATCTTC
The DNA here is from genome assembly GCA_030347295.1 of Setipinna tenuifilis. NCBI lineage: Eukaryota > Metazoa > Chordata > Actinopteri > Clupeiformes > Engraulidae > Setipinna > Setipinna tenuifilis. The sequence continues at coordinate 19,895,849 of CM059281.1, read as the reverse complement.
AATTATTTAAACTGACAACGTCTAGGCAAGGATCGTTTCGAACCCAAGATGAAGAACATTGTAGACTTCTACCACTTAAACAACAGTCTGTAGTGTAACATTTCTTATGTTCCCAAAGGCAGTTGCTGAATCTGTAAAAAAAGAGAAAAACTGAAAGGAAATCTGCTTTTTCTCAATAAATGACACTGCAGAAATTATTCTTGGCTTAATTGTTCTTGTCTGAAATCATTCTGGTGAAAAGCCCTGAGTAAAATCACAACATGCTGTTGTGTTTTAAGTGGGAAAGAGTAAGTATAGTACATCTAAACCGTAAACAGACATTCACAAATGAGCCTCTCTCTGCTGATGTGAATGCCCCCTCTTTGGTCAACATCTGTCAGTACAGAGACAACAACACAGCACAGCTTCAGGGTGGGTTTTCACAAAGTTTAGACCATTGTCAAATGAGTAAAACAAGACACATTGAGTTGTTTGTTTTGTTTTGTTGTTTTAATTTAATTTGGTTTTATTTTATTTTATTTCGTTGAGTGTTATTTTATTGTTGTTATTGTGGTTCCGTTATTGTAACAGCATTTCTGTTGTGATTTTTCAGACCAGAGAGGGCCTGTGGATTGTCCATCAGTACCTCATTTTCACAGACGGGGTGTAACTGCATGTTGACTGGTTCTTCATCTGGTCTTGGTGTGTGGGCAAATGAAGGCTGCTGTCAATATATTGGGAAACTCATTCTGGCAGTCTATCCCGTTTTAACCTTGTAGAAAAAGTCCATCAATATTTTCCCATTGCTAAAGTGAGAGAAGAAACTAGAGGATGCACATACTGGTGTGATGTGGTGTGATGAAGACTGTGTTGAGTTGAAAGCTAGACAGAAGAATGACTCTGAGATAAACTGCAGATTTGTTACTAAGCCTAGCTTTGCTAAGTCACACAAAGTAAGAGATACATTACATTACATTTAGCTAGTGCTATCATCCAGAGGAGGTTCCCTTGAACCAAACCTCCCACTACCACAGTACTTTTAAAGTTTCTCACTGCCATAGCACTACCATAGCAGGCTTAGAGCAGTGCAAGGTAGCCTTTGAGGTGCTACTTCTGTAGCACCAACAGTGGTAGTGGCTAACAAGTTAGCAACTACATATGCGTTCGAGAAACACACCCTAGAGTGAGTTACAGTGAACTAGGTACAGGGACAGTCCCTCTGGAGCAATGTGGGGGTTAGATGCCTTGCTCAAGGGCACTTCAGCCATGTTGTAAAAACACCACCAATCTTTTCCCATAGCTAAAGTGAGTGAAGAAGCCAGATTATCCCCAATGCTGTTGTGATGCAATGCAAGGGCAGAAAACTGGGAGGACTTGGACAAGACATCAGGAGCCTCAGCCTCAGCCTGGACTCCTGGACTCAGCAGTGTTTGGGTCTGTGTGCCATGCTTACGTTTAAGTTCACGAGCTGAACCCTGCAGTGGTCATGAACGTTTATTTTAGTTTATTTTCATATGGCCAACATGGCCGCTGACAAACATATGGTTGGTGAGCAGTGATTGTGGTTGTGACAGCAGCGCTGTTGACACAAACCAGCGCAGATTTGTAGGTCTCAGTCAGACTAGAGAGAATGTTTTTGGGAGGGCCTGGGTCAGACAGTGCTGTGTTAAGTGGGAAGCTAGGCAGAGGGAATGATTCTGAAATAAAGTACATTAAACATTTCTTGCTTAGGCTAGCTTTGCTAAGTTTTAGTAAAGCAGGTACTTCTGTAGTAGGCAACAAAGCTAGTCAGGTTAAGTTATGCTAAATAAGGAAAGTAATTCAAAGGTAAGGTAAAGGTAAAGTAAGTGATTTTAAGTTACAGTATGAGGATATTTAGAGGAAGCTTTGAAGTGTTACCATCTACACTTGGACACTAGACACTGGGTGGTGTGGAAGTTCAGAGGCTAAAGAGGGTCAAACAAAGGGGAAACAAAGTCCAGATTTAGGGCTATGATTAGCCATTTTGGACTCTAACTTAGACCACACAAGAATAGATGAGATGAGATCAGTTTTTTTTTTTCAGAAGTAGAAAGGTACACTCATTGAGGAACCAGAACTCAGGGTTCTGGTCAAAGCAAGTGTACCGTTTCCCAAAAATGAGAACACCCGTTGCATTTCAGCAAAAAAAAGTATTTGTTTTTGCATTTAAACAAAAATATCTGTGTGTTGAGTTATTTTTTTAGAGGACAGACAATCTACACTGTTACACAAGCTGTACACTGACTACTCTAAAACGTATCCAAGTTTCATTTCAATAGTATTGTCCTTTGAAAAGATGTAATAATTTTTTTTGCTGAAATGTGAAGGGTGTACTTACTTTTGGGAGATACTATACATTAAACTGTATAGCTGTTTCTACACAGCTGTACATGCTTCCAAACAACTTTTAATAAGGGCTTCTAAACCAGTGTCACATTTTTTCACCACTTGCACGCATCAGATAAGCTATATTTGTTTTTTCTGTAGCAGCCTGGCCTTAGATCTGACGTGGTAACCTTTTTGTTTTGTTCTGTTTTTTTTATGCAAAGTTCAGTGACCCACCCTGAACAGCTCTGCGACCCACGTTTGGATCCCGACCCACCAGTTAAGAAACCGTGCTTCAGAGCTTTCACCAACACTGGGCTTACAATAGGATCTGTTTCGCTATGTTTGTTTTCTTGAGAGCACGTTCTCGTGTGTGGACATCTTTCTCAAGTTTTAAAATGTTATCAGCATCTAAACATGAGGACGATGAGGACAACTTACTTAGGCACATGCATCTCTCTGTATGTATGAAGGTAGTCTGCTTACTCTGTGTTCCTCTACACCTCCGTCAGCTTATGTCCTCCTTTTTGTAAGTCGCTTTGGAAAAAAGCATCTGCTAAGTGTAATGTAATGTAATGTAATGCAGTATATATTTAGGTTCTCCACACACTGGGAGGGATTACGATCCGGCTCCGGATTGGGCTGGAGTGGAGATCTACAGGAGGGAGAGAGAGAGAGAGAGAGAGAGAGAGAGAGAGAGAGAGAGAGAGAGAGAGAGCTCCGACTGGGAGTAAGAGGAGCCATAATGAGGGTCACACACCCAGAGCCAGGGAGCAAATGAGAGGGGACGGGAGAGGCTAATGGAGCTTAAAGAGAGGGAGGGAGGGAGAGAGAGATGGAGGGAGGCAGAGAGAGAGAGAAAGAGGGAGGGAGGGAGGGAGGGAAAGAGAATCACAGAGACAGAGAGTGAGACTTAGAGAGGAAGAGAGAAAAGTAGATAACAGGTGGAAGAAGAGATAGAGAGAGGGGGAAGAAGGCAGAGTAAAGGAGAGGGTGAGAGGAGAGAAAGAATGTAAAGAAAAGGAGAGGGTGAGAGGAGAGAAAGACAGAGAGATAGAGAGAGGGAGAGAGAGAGAAGGAGAGAGAGAGGGATGGAGAGAGAGAGAGGTGAGGGAGAGCAGATGCTAGCTCGGTTGGATTACACAGTGGGTGAGGAAACACCACAGACACATATGCTGTGCACATACACATAGTCTGCTTTGTACACACACACACACACACACACACACACTCACACACACACACACACACACACATACACATAGTCTGCTATGTACACACACACACACACACACACACACACACACACATACATACACACACATGCACGTAAACACACACACACACACACACACATACACACCCACACACACACACTCTCATACATGCACGCACACACACACTCACCAACATATTGCACACACATTTTTACAGTGCGTTACACTAAAGACACATACAGTATGAACTAAAGCTTGCATGTACAGTATGTGTGTGAGAGAGGCTATGCAAAACAGTCTACTGGACAATGCATAGTATATATGCTTACACACACAGAGACACACACACACACACACACACACACACAAACAAAGAAAGAGAGAGAGAGGGAGAGAGAGAAAGAGGGGGAGAGAGACATGCACAGACAGACGAAGAGACAGACGAAGAGAGAGAGAGAAAGAGAGAGACAGAAAGAAAGAGAGACAGAGAGAGAGGGAGGGAGAGAGAGACAGACAGACAGACAGAAGAAAGAAAATAAAAGAACAGGAGATCTTTTATTCTATTTGTGTGGCAAAATGAACTTTTTCCAAAACACATATTCAGTAATGTGTGTCTTCCCGCCGTGGGCATCAACTTGTTTTCCTTTCAGAGCAGCTCTGCCCCAGGAACACAGAAGATCACTCCTCTCTAACCACAGACTACACAAGCAGGGAGGGAGAGGGAGGGAGGGAGGGAGAGACAGATGGGGAAAAGAGGGAGCGAGAGAGAGAGAGAGAGAGAAAGAGGGGGAAATAGGGAAAGAGACAGAGCAATAGAGGGGGGTAGAGAAGATCACTCCTCTCTAACCACAGACTACACAAGCAGGGAGGGAGAGAGGGAGAGAGAGAGGGGGAGAGGGAGAGAGAGAGGGAGAGAGGGAGAGAGGGAGAGAGGGAGAATGAGAGACAGAGAGAGGGCTGAGACAGACAGGGAGGGAGAATGGGGGGTGAGACAGAGAGAGAGAGAGAGAGGAAGGGACTGAGAGAGAGAGATGGGGAGAAAGGGGGGGTGAGAGAGAGAGACAGAGGGAGAGAGGGGGGGTGAGAGAGAGAGAGAAAGAGAGAGAGGGGGAGAGATGATGAGAGAGAGAAATAGGGAGAGGGGGGGTGAGACAGAGAGAGAGAGAGAGAGAGGAAGGGGGGTAAGAGAGAGAGAAAGAGAGAGAGAGAGATGGGGAAAGAAAGAGAGAGAAAGACAGCAAGAGAGAGAGGGTGAGAGACAGGGAAAGAGGGAGAGAGACAGAGAGAGAAAGATGGGGAAAGAGGGAGAGAGAGCGAGAGAAAGACAGGGAAAGAGGAAGA
>CM059281.1:19885966-19888466 GCA_030347295.1 Setipinna tenuifilis | reverse complement strand
TCTGCCGACTACTGAGAGGAGGTAATCAGCCAATCACAACTTCCGACATCTGTCCAGCCCGCCCGCATCCGTGTTCATCACATCCTTAAGCAGATTCTGGCCTTCTCCCCTTTCCCTCACCCTCGACCACACACATTTACACTCGCACACACAAACACACACACACACACACACACACACACACACGCATGCACACATTTACACTCACACACATACACACACATGCATGCGTGCACACACACACACACATTACAAACACTTTTCTACACATCTACACAGACACATGCATGCATGCATGCACACACATGCACATGCACATGCACTTGCTCACACACACAAACACAAACACATGCACACACACACACACACTTACTGTCTCTCACTCTTTACTCCTCTCGGTCAAACACACAGACACACACACAGACACACACACACAGAAACATGCTGTCTGTCTCTCTTAACCCCCCCCCCACACACACACACAGAAACACATACACACTTGCTCTCTCTCTCTCTGTCTGTCTCTCTCAAACACACACACAGAAACACATACACACTTGCTGTCTCACTCTCTCTCTCCCTCCCCTACCATCTAATGGTCCTATCCCTACAGCAGAGCTGAGCTGAGGGGCGAGAGAAGCATGAGTGTCTATAGAGGACTCGTTTGTCCTCCATTACTGCAGCTGAGCTGTTTTTCATTAGCTGTGTGGACTTCCTGACCATGGCCCAGACCGGCATGCTAATCCAGCATTGATTTCACACTCATCACGCTCCTGGTGACTCTGGTGGGGAGACTTTGCATATATGTGTTTGAGATGTATGTAGCACACGTGTGTGTGTGTGTGTGTGTGTGTGTGTGTGTGTGTGTGTGTGTGTGTGTGTGTGTATGTGTGTGTGTGTGTGTGTGTGTGTGTGTGTGTGTTTGTGTGTGTGTGTGTGTATGTGTGTTTGTGTGTGTGTTTGTGTACGCGCATCTGTGTGTGTGTGTGTGTGTGTGTGTGTGTGCGCGCATCTGTGTGTGTGTGTGTGTGTGTGTATGTGTGTGTGAGAGATGGAGATAAAGAAAGAGACAGAGACAGACATACTATAGAGAGAGAGAGAGAGATGTAGAGGGAAAGAGAACATGTGAGAGAGAGAGGAAGAAAAAAGAAAGAGAAAGAAATAAAAAGAAAGAACAAAGACAGCAATGAGAGCGAGAGATAGAGTGAGAGACAAAGAAAGAGCGAGAGAGACAGACAGAGACATACATCAGTGTCTATATGATCAACTTTGAGGGCTCCAATCTTGTTGCTGTTGGCCAGCTAAGCGGCACTAATACTGAACATATTAGCATTGCTAAACTCCACCATCCATTACTACACTCAGGTAGCAGTGCACAGACAAGGCTTTGTTTCACTATTTAGCATATATTATTTGGCTCTTTTATGCCTTTATTTTTATTGGCCAGTGAGGATTGGAACGTTCACAGAAAGTAAGCGAGAGAGATAGATGGGGCAGGGTTGTGAAATGACCACAGGCGGGATTCGAACCACTTGCATTTATGGTATGGGTGAAATGATAGTTAGGTTACACTTTATTTTACTTTACCTGTTACATCGATTAGATACAGTGTGACAAAGTGTGTAACAATATGTAACATTTTGTACTTTTGACCGTTAAATAAAGCGTTACCAAAGACATTAATTACCAGCATGCTTATTGAAAGAGTATTTTACACTACTATACAAGTACAGTATATCACAGAAGATATGTGGCAGTTGATGAAATTACAAGTTATTACAGGCCTATGTGTGTGCATGTGTGTGTGTGTGTGTGTGTGTGTGTGTGTGTGTGTGTGTGTGTGTGTGTGTGTGTGTGTGTGTGTTCTTTCTTTCATGATACAATCTCATTTCACACTGCAGGGGTCCCCAGCACTTCCTATGTGGTGGGGTGGCATGCCATACTTGCTTTCCTATGTGTGCAGCTGAACATCTGTTCTGTCTACATGTGTGTGTGTGTGTGTGTGTGTGTGTGTGTGTGTGTGTGTGTGTGTGTGAGAGAGAGAGAGAGAGAGAGAGAGAGAGAGAGAGAGAGAGAGAGAGAGAGAGATGGAGAGAAAAGAGATGGATTTACACTTTCATATATTTTCTCTCAGGCTGTGTGGATCAGAAGGTATCACTGTGATGTCTTGCCACGATCACAGCATGCCCCAAAAATAATCTTGCTGTGTTGAGATTAGATGATCACACATGTTGAGATTAGATGATCACACGTGGGTTTTTTATTTTATTTAGCGTCTCATGTCTTTGGTGTCACCAAAGACACATTTGGTCACAAAGCTGTGTGTCTTATGGTACCGGAGTTACTATCTAACCTGAAGGTACTGGGGATACTGTGTGACCTATTGGTTAAGTCTGCAGCCATAGAAAGTCAATAACGGAAGACACCACCTGAGAGCAAATGTCTGTCTCGTCCACCTGAGAGTAAATGTCTGTCCCATCCATCAATCCATCCATCTGCC
>CM059281.1:19878466-19880966 GCA_030347295.1 Setipinna tenuifilis | reverse complement strand
AATCCATCATGCATACAAATATTAACTGTTGAGAAAGTGGGGTAAATTGCACAGTCCACGATGTTGGTAAAAGTTTGTGAACTCAACAGCCTATCTATCTATCTATCTATCTATCTATCTATCTATCTATCTATCTATCTATCTATCTATCTATCTATCTATCTATCTATCTGTCTATCTGTCTGTCTGTCTGTCTGTCTGTCTGTCTGTCTGTCTGTCTGTCTATGATGTGGAATTTAACTGTATTACTGACTTTTGCCTATAATAAACACTTTGAGTTTGAATCATTGTGTATGTATGAGCTTCTGTGTACATTGTACCTCTATTTTCCTCATTCCATCAGTAAACATTTTGTGGTGAGAGTCAGTCAACATGTCACATGGTAATTTAACTTTATTTATTTATTTGTTTGTTTGTTTGTTTGTTTGTTTGTTTTAAGGAGTGTAATTTAAGGTGAAAACTGTTGTTTCCCTCTGGTCCAGCGCCCAGGCTTTTTAACATTCTGTGTATGTGTGTTGCCTTGGCTGTACATGGTGACCTGTACATTGCACCTCTGATGTCCTCATTCCTTCAGAAATCTTTCTGTGGTGGGAGTGAGACAACATCTGTTTGATGCCTAGCTGCCCCTGTGTTTCCTTACTGTGTACACCGGTCTACTGTGAGCTTCATGAGCAGAGAGTGCTCTGTTATTCATAGGCTGTATATAAGAGAACTGGACAAACCCTGTGCAGCGTCACACACAGACTTTTTTCACACACAGGATGAAGGCTAAATGGAAGGTTCTGGGGGCTGCCATCTTGGTCATTTTTAATTCTATGAATGTCAGTTTATATAATCTGGAGATTAAACTAATGGATTTTTTTAAAAACAAATGACCCCACTCAGAGTTATCATGGACCTGAAAACTACTGAAACAGCGAAACCGTTTGTTTTTTTTTTTAAACCAGGCTGTAAATATGTTTAGTTTTGCCATTTCCACAGACTTTCCATTATGGGAGTCTAGTCCGCTTCTGCAGCCACAGCCAGCCCCCGATGGACGTGTGAGGTACTGCAGCTTTAGAACGGTGCAGAACATTGCCGCTTGGTGTTCTTACAACTAGGCCTGTAAGACCCCCCACCACACACACACACACACACACACACACACACACACACACACACACACTTTGATGCCCCTGCTTACAATAATCCAGGGTCTTACAATCAGCTTCTATTTTTTTGTCATCCGTCTAGAGTGCATACTTCCATTTTTTACTCTCTCTTGCTTTTTTTCTGTCTCTTTGTTCTCATATCAGTGTCGGCAGTCTCGATGTTGTCGCTGTACAAATAGGGTTTCTTTTTTTTTTTTTCTTGGCTATCACACATTTTTTTACTCTCTTTGATCAACAGTCACTGACTACCCATCTCTGATAAAGATTCACACAAGCACACAATAGAGAGAAAGAGAGAGAGACAGAAAAAGAGGGGGAGAGGGGGGGGTGAGAGAGAGACAGACAAGGAGAGAGAGAGACAGACACACAGACAGACAGACAGAGAGACAGCCAGGGAGAGACAGACAGAGAGAGAAAGAGAGAGAGAGAGACCTCTGCTTTCCCTCATACATTGAAACTCCCAATACACTCAAGGTCTCCCATTCACTCTTTTCTCAATCTTTTTTGAGTATTATACATGTAGACATGATGCTTTCCCCTTTCCTAGATCTTGATGTCTCTCTTACACAGAAACACACAACACAAACACACAAACAAAGAGCGAAAAGAGAGAGAGAGAAAGAAAGAGAGAAAGAGAGAGACATAGAGAAAGAGAGACAGAGAGAGAGAGAGAGGCAGACAGAGAGACAGAGACAGACAGACAGAGAGAGACCGAGAGAGACAAAGAGGGACAGGCAGACAGGGAGAGGCTGACACAGAGAGAGAGAGAGGGAGAGAGAGACAGACTGACAGACAGACAGACAGACAGAGAGACAGACAGACAAAGAGAGTTCTGCTTTCTCTCATACATTGAAACTCTCTCTGTGACTGTGCCCTGATTTCTAGACGTGGTGCTCCATCAAGGCTGATGAAATGATGAGTGTTGACAGAAGAATGTGCAGTTTAAGGCTAGTTCATTGGCTTGAACATATACGATAAAACACTTACATGCCCTGCAAAAATGTAGGCAGACACTACCAAAACACATCCGCTCTGTCTGTCAGTCTGGTTAAATGAATTTTACAGTCACAGAAAACACTTCTGTTTTTTTTTTTTTTTGTAGTCCCAACGAAAGACATCTGGGTAGTTTCAATTGGGGTTAGCAAATTGTTGGCCTTAAATAAATCCTTCTTGAAACATCATTATTTCTGTTTTTCTGTTTTTACTTGAATGTGTCTTTTGTTGGATGATGAATTATTCAGCTTTTTGGTAATTGCTCCTGGACAGCTCTGAAAAGTTTGTCTGACATCTGAAACAACTGACCCCTTTGTTAAGACCCACCCAAGAATGTCAACTGACCAATCCTAACC
>CM059281.1:19870966-19873466 GCA_030347295.1 Setipinna tenuifilis | reverse complement strand
CCCTCTGGAAAACAAACAGAGCAGAAAAATGATCTAGGAACGCATCTAGGAACAACTAGCCACCTTTGATTAATCTGAAGCACATATATTTCTGCAGTTTGCAGTAGTTTTTCTATGAAGCAGTCAAGTTTAGAGTGCAGTATTAGTTTTGCTTCCAAACAAACGTTTAAACTCATCTCGCAGTGTAGGCCCAATTCAAATTAATTTCACACTGGATTTTTACTTTAAGTTAGTACTTTCATTAAAAAAGTATGTGATATAAAATGTTTTGTAAGGTGGATCGTACAAAACTACTGGATTTATTCCATGTCTCGACACCTGAGGTACCTGTAATTCATCTAAAGCCAATATGGATATATAGTCTTTTTTAATTAAATACTTAAAGGTTAGTGCTTTAAGAGAAAGTGTTTGAGAAATATATAATGTTTTTATGTCATGTATCTTACTGACAACTTAATTATACACTATATCTACTCTCAAGGCACCTACTCCTTTGCTGTCCCGAGAGAACTCTTCTCAAAGGCCAGAAATTTAAAAGAAATATTCCACATTAGGAAACAACTATCGACCTGTAATCTGGAGCACAAAAGTACTTAAGTTACTAGCTTTCAGAGGAAGTTATTATTAGATGTAAAGTATTTTCTCAGGTGAATCCAAGTGACAACCTCATTTCCTCCGTATCTACTGTACACACGAGACACATCTTCTCTTGCTCTCCCGAGAGGAGTCTCAGGTGTGCTCTGTACGATGTGTGTAATATAAAGAGCACACCTGTGACTTCAGGTCCACATGGACCTCACCTATTTGGGGAAAAAATAGCGCTTTCCTGAAACACACACACACACAAACACACACACACACACACACACACACACACACACACACACACACACACACACAGGTTATCTTCCACACAGGGTAGAAGCACAGATGGTGTGTGACTGGTGACAGTTGCTACTGTTCTCTCACCCTACATACATGTGTGATGTATGTACACACATGGACACACACACACACACACACACACACACACACACACCTACATGCATGCCAGATATACAGATTGTAGTAATTATTTCTATAATCTGTCTAAAATAAAACACACACACATATGCTGTGATATGTTTTTTCTCACCTATCATTTAAATGATTTTCTCACCTAACATTAAAATACATTAAACATGTAAAAAAACAATCAAATACCACAGAAATTACACTACATAAGTTGCTGAATTGTCTAGTGCTGCACTGCTATTTTTAATGTAGGTGCTATTAGATATTGATGTTACATTATGCTGTATATGGCTGTTTTCTAGGGTGGGGCTTTGCAATAAAATAGTAAGTTGTTTTAAAGTAGTGGAGCAGATAAATAAGTAACGAAATATTTTTTAGTTAGTCTTTATCACGCAGAGACACACATTGGTAACGTTCATGTTAACTAAATTCTTATTTAAAGTGCTTATAAACGCTCTTATATTGGCGTATAGACTATTGGCCTTATATGGCGCCAACGTTCTTTAAGTTCTTGTATTTTTGTATTATTGAATTTTGTTCTTGTATTATTTTATTCTGCGTGTTACAGTTGAAACCTCAGTGAGAAGGAGTGGCTGGTTGCTGTTTTTTTTTTTCCCACGCACACTAACCTTGCTATACCTTGTGAGTGCTTAGATATTATTACCGCGGGCAGAGGTCGCCCCAGTTCGGTCTTACTGTTGGATGTAGCGGAAGCGTGAGAACCTCCGGCCAGGAAAGAGGACGGGGAGACGGGGAGTCGCACGCCAACAAACGCTCTCAGTCACGGAGTCGGCGACTCTACTCACAGGGCATCAATTAGGCGGAGCTCTGCGTTATCGGTACAGCATGCCTCTTATAACGGCGGCTCCCATCAAACGCTGTCCAAAACGAGTCCCCAGGTCAACGGACGGCACGCCACACGGAGACACTAATGCACTTAGCGTAATGCTTTGGTTGCCTATAAGCGCGGCACGAAAGCTCGGAGTTCACGATGCACTTTACAAGACCTCTGTCTCTCATTTGAGCTCCCGAAAGTACCCCTCTGTTTCCACGAACTCAAATAGCCAAGAGACTCTTTGATGTCAGCAGTTTGAAGATGGAAAGAGGTTAGACTGAGAGAAACACTGGCAGACAGATTCATTTTTTGTGTAGGCAGAAAGACATAAAACATCTTTTTTATTAAAGCAAAAAATACTGTGATCAATACAGAAATGCAGCGCAATGTTTTACCTTTTTTGAGTCATAAGTAGTTCCTGAAAACATGTACTAACGTGTCTGGGAAAGTTCTCATTCATCCAGGTCATGGTAGTTAAAAGCGCTTGGATGAAAGTTGAAAGGTTTTCAAGCTTCCAAAGAACTCCAGTTGCTTACAACTTAGCTCTTTTGAATACTATCAACGCGTTTTCCCATAAAACTGCATGCAGTCTAATGGATTTCCCCATCTGTAATATTAGCTCTGTCATTGTTTCTGCTATTGGCCGTTCCT
>CM059281.1:19853466-19860966 GCA_030347295.1 Setipinna tenuifilis | reverse complement strand
TTTCTTTTTTGCCTCGTCCTCCTCGTCTTCTGTAAATGTCTTTACACTGTCTTTACACTTCACTTACATCTTTCTTTCTGTCAGTTTATCTTTGTGTACCTCCCTTGTTGCTTTTATTGTCTTATTGTTATCAACTGTAGTCGTATTGTTTTTTTGCTTTTTTCTGCCTTATTCTCTTATTTCTTCACATATATTTACAGTCTTTCGTTCCCATCTTTCTTTTTTTCTGTCAGTGTCTCTTTCTTACTGCTCTGTCTCTCAGTCTCTTCTCTTTTCTACATTCCTTCACTCTTCATTCTCTTCCTTACCATGCTGTTAGCGCCCTCCTATCTGTTTGCCTTTTTACACACACATTGTATTTTTCTCTGCACTCTGTCTTGTTTTTACCCCAAGTTTTCTCAAACTTATTTCTCTCTCTTTCTCTAACTCTCTCTCTCTGTCTGTCTTGCTCTCTTTGTCTCTCTCGCTCTTGTTGATTTAAGTCTAAAGGTCGTATTCTCACATTTTTCATTTTTCCACCACATTACATCGATGGGTGGGTATGGTGCGCCATTTTTTTCCCTTCTTCTAGTTCTTTTTTTTTAAAGAATTCACGCAATGCACCCAAGTTTCCTTTTCAGATCATACTGCAGATCCATAAAGCCTTTCGGTTTAGTCGACTCCTTTGAGTAGTCCCCACCTCACCCCCCCACGCCCCCCCCACCCCCTGACCCCCCCACTGGGACAAAGAGTCCATTGAGGGACCCAAAGAAATCTTTAGAGAAAAGCTTTCATCATTGACAGTAGCGGAGGGGGGGAACAAAAAATGATTGACAGGGGCGGGCTTTAAACGTATTGACTCCCGTCCGTCCACACAAGGAGAAGCTTGTGCTGCGCCGGACAATGGGCCCCCTCCAGTGAATGGACACGACGACGACTTAACCCGTTTTAGTTTCGTCGTGGTGGCTTAACTCTCGAGAGTCGAGTCGGCGTAGGGCGTGTAGAGAGGGGGGAGCAGGGGCAGTCAGCAGCAGAGTGGCACACAGGACATCAGATTACAGGCTGAACTATTAACCCCGACCCTCTCTGATCTCTGGTAAGTGAGAGGGCCAAAGTCGAGCACAAAAGCTAAAAGCCCCCCCGTGGGGACAGTGGGGGGGGTGGGGGTGGGGGGGCACAAGTTTGGGGAAATCCATTACGTGACACGCAGGGCACTAATTTACATGACGGACAAGGTGCAGAGTCATCCGACGAGTAAAGTGTTTTGTGTGCCACTCCCAAACTACTGTAGTGTACGGAGTGTGTTGAGTTTTTAGTCTTGAGCGAATGGACCCACCCAACTTTGTGCCTAGCAGCTACACTGTGGTGTTACAGTACACTATAGCAAATAAGTTTGTACTTAGCTTTGGTTGCAATTTTTAACTAACAAATTTATTTATGTATTTATTTGTTGATTTATTTGTTTGTTTGTTAATTTATTTATTATTATTTTATTGGACTTCCCTCTTCCCCTATCCTATCATTATTTGGGCCCTTGAGCAGCCAAAGGCTTGTCAGTCAGTTTGAAGTTAAGCTGTAAGCTAATCACTGTATGTCTGAGAGTCAGGGAGAAGGTGTTTAAGGTTAGAAGCAAGTTCTAGAACAGAGAGGCGGACATCCCGTTTTCAAAAAGTAACCGTCCTGCCACATATTTGTTCCAGCCAATTCACTGAACCATCTGGTGCCTGGGTATAGATGAGATAATTAGTGAAATCACCTGTGTTGAGAGTACAGGCAGAAGGAATACATTGGCGGCAGGACTTTTACTTTCTTGATCCGCTTTGTCCGACTCTGGATTCTGGCGTGGTGTAGAGGGCTGGACATGCCCCCCCTCCCGTTTCTGTGTCCCTGTAACTGTATATTTCCCTTAATGACGACGGAGAGGTAAAAAGTCCTGCCGCATATTTGTTCCAGCCAATTTACTGAACCAGCCAATCCCAATTACCATAACTCTTAGAAGAGCTAATTAGTGAAATCGCCTGTGTTAGGAGTACAGGCAGCAGGAAGATATGGCCATAGTCATTTTTTTTTTACTTTCTCAATCTGGTTTGTCCGTCTCTGAATGATGATAATTAATGCTAACATTGTTAGTCTAATTAAGGCTCTCAGTGCCCATTTGGGGATGTGCATGTTATCTACAAGTGAATGCAAAGCATGGCAATTGTCCTTGTGTATGCACTGCTGCTAAGACAGTGTGTGTGTGTTTATGTGTGTGTGTGTTTGTGTGTGTGTGTGTGTATGTGTGTGTGCATGTGTGTATGTGTACCTGCGTATGTGTGTGTGTGCATGTATGTGTGTGTGCGTGTGTATCTACGTATGTGTGTGTGTGTGTCTTCGTGTGTGTGTGTGTGAGTGTAGTATATAAACCAGGGGAGCTTTACGTAAAGCAGTGCGAAAGAGAACAGTGTTTGGCTCCCACAGTCTATGGTTGGTGCAAAAGAGTTATGTAGCAATGGTATTGGGGCACGTGTGAAAATGATTGGTAAAAACTGTAAGAGGGGGTTCTATTTCTTATTTAGTATTAATCTCACACGTGGCACACTGACTGTCTGATATTAATAAGTAGCACCAAGACTCCATGCTGATGTTCGGATAATTAACACATTATTCATTTCTGCTGTACGGGCTGGAAATGGCATTCCATCCAACTACAATGGCAAAGGAGTGTGTGTGTGTGTGTGTGTGTGTGTGTTTGTGTGTGTGTGTGTGCACATGTGTGTTTGTGTGTGTGTGTTTCACATCTGCACATCCTAGCACAATAAGTAGGGAGGATTAATATTTTCTAATAATCAAAGATGACATGATGAATGACAATGGAGAGCAAGTGGGGAAGGGAGTTGTTTGTGTGTGTGTGTATGTGTATGTGTGTTTGCATGTGTGTGTATGTGCGTGTATGTGTGTGTGTGTATCTGCATATATGTGTGTGCATGTATGTGTGTATGTATCTGCGTATGTGTGTGTGTGTGTGTATGTGTGTATGTGTGTGTGTCTTCGTGTGTGTGTGTGAGTGTTGGGGGTGGGTCGTCAGGGGTGTAGGGAGAAAGATGAATGCCACTGTATGCGGGGGGAGAAAAAAAAAACCTCATTCTACCAGGAGGCCGTTATTATGGTTTTGACAGCTCGTCAATACGGTGACCTTTGAACTTTGATAGACCTCGGGGGCACGACATCGCTCCCCCTGGCCGCATTACCCTGCGGCGATTACATCGCAGGTACCGGAGGTGTTGCTGCAGAGGTGTCAGTCCACTTCTCCGCCGTACCACCCCCCCCCATCCCTGCTGAGGAAGCAGATTCCTGACTGTGGACACATTTTAACTGGTCGTCATTTTTTTTTTTATCCAGTGATTTATTCGCTGTGTTTGTGTTTCTCATTATTTCATAGCACAGGGCTTAAAGAGACAGATGGTAAACAAATACAAACATTAACAAAATAGCTAGTTTATTTATTTACTTTACTTTTTAATTATCCCATATTATGTTGTTTAAGGTGTTCCATAGCATAGGTCTCAAAGAACATAACAGAAATAAAGCAGATAGTTAAGAAAATAACTAGTTCTTTTAGATTTCTTTTTTTAGTTTTTAATTTTCTCCTATTATGTTGTTTAAGGTGCTTCTTATAATATATTGCTGTTCTGCAGAAAACGTGCTATATAAACAAAGATCAATGTCATTGGTTTTATTATGAAAGAACTGCATATTATTTTCAAAGGGAACTGCACTGGTGTACTTTGTACCATATTCAAGTGCACACAGTGTCTTAATTTAGTAAATTAATAAACAGATCTATTAATATAATGTTGTCTAGCAGTGTAAGCACTGAATGTCTCCAGTCTGCTAATGGGTTTTTTAAAATGGCCGCTCCTTAATGTATCGCTAAATGACAGATGACAGTGGTGCCAGCTAACTGTGCTAATCGTTGACCCTACACGCCTTTAAATCTTCTCCGTGTTCGAAATATTTAACCAGCAAATGATATGTCGGATATGATAACCAAACCATCACGCAGGATGGCGTCAAATAAAGATCATTATTAATATAGATCAGGGTAATGGAAAAGTCTAGGCCCTGGCAAACGATCACTGCATCATTGACCGCGTGACGATTGTGCTGCTAGTCACGTATTCATCAAAATGTGCTTATCCATTAGAGGGGCAGTTAAATATTAATAAATCCTCAGATATGCATTATACTCGGATAAAAAAAAAGAATTACACCACCCCCTCTCTTAATCTCTCCCACTCTCATTCACTTTGTTATACAGACACACACACACACACACACACACACACACACACACACACACGCATGCACACACACACACACGCATGCACGCACACACGCACACACGCACACACACATTACATTCTTTCTCAGACAAATAAGCATATACTTTCTAAGAGACAGGCACAATCATTCACTAATACACACCCACCCTACCACACACACACATACACACACACACACACACAAGAACGTTTTCTCTTACATACATAAGTATATAGTCTCTTAGACACAGGCACTATCATTCACTAACACACACACATCCACACAAACACACACGCATACACACACGCGCACACACACATACACACACACATTCTGTCTTACACATATAAGCTTTTATTCTCGCATATGCAGGCACAATTATTCACTGACACACACACAGCCAACTACTAACACACACACACACACACCCAGTCACACACCACACACTCAGTCACACACCCACACACACACACACACCCACTCACTCACACACCACACACTCAGTCACACACACACACACACACACACACCCACCCACACACACACTCACTCACACACACACACACACACACACCCAAACTCATTTCTCTTGCTCCCATTATAAAACAAATATACATTGAGGGAGCTGGTGTGGACCATGACGGTTGCCGTATTGATCAGACCTGATAAATTCCTCAGCGTGTCATTGGCCCGGCTATCATTAAATCAGCGATTGATTGATTGATCCTGGGACTCACCCTTTTTTTTCTGATCACTGAAAAATGGACCTTGAACTCACGTCCCCCTTTTTTTGTCTGTCTGTCGCATATGTCCGAAAACAAAATGAGCTTTCGATAATGTCCATTCCATTTCTTTTTCCCCTCGTCTAAATGAAAATGAGAATTTAATTAGGCATGATAATGAGGGGGTGTCGACCGACGTATATTCCTCACACCCTCTACCAATCCCCACCCCCTTTGGAGAGAGGTCATTTTTAATGTGTTAGCATGTTGAGTTGTCAACGGAAAATGGGGAGTGATAATCGTAAGGAAGATGCTGTTGGGAGTTTGACTGTCGTTCGATTTTCACTGTAATCCTCTCAGCACGACCTCGCGTGAAAAATGGATGTCGCTTCAACACGGTGTTGTTGGCAGAGGAGGGGCGGGAAAATCTAGCTTTTGAGAGAAAAGAGCCAACAACATATTTGTTAAAAAAAAATTTTTAACAAGCACAACACTTTAGTTCTGTGACTTACTAATTTTCCCCCTGCTCCCCACCCTACCCCACCCCACCCCCCCTCTGAGAAAGGGCATTGTTAATGCGTTAGCCTGTTGAGTTGTTATCGGAAAATCGGCAGCGATTGTCAAGACAATAGTGCTGACTCAGCTGGACGTTTGACCGTCTACTTTTAATCGTTCTGGCATGATAGTAGGTCTAAGTATGCTGGATAGTGTGTAAGGGTGTGAAGAGTACAGTGTGTAGTGTACTTACCACAAGAAATACAAAAAGCTAAAAAAAAAAAAAAACTACAGAGAACTGAATGGCATGCTTACATGCCCAGCAATGACTTATAAAAGTATCTGTTACCTGTATCTTAAAATATGTTTTATAATTAGCTAGCTCGACTCCATTTTTTGACAGCAAGAACTACATGCTTTAGCTTCAAAGCAGCTCTGGTTAGACGTGTGTGTGTGTGTGTGTGTGTGTGTGTGTGTGTGTGTGTGTGTGTGTGTGTGTGTGTGTGTTGGGGTGTGGTGTGGTGGGGGTAGGTTGCTTGGCTTGTATTGTGACAAACGACCCTCTGGGAAATGTTGAGCTCTTGAATATTTTACGCTAAATGTTACATCCCACAATCCCCTGGGACAGGCCACTCCCTGGCGATATAACTGACACGAGTCACTCACAAATTGGGAGTGCCATATATGATTTATTTCTGTCTTATATATATATATATATGTGTGTGTGTGTGTGTGTGTGTGTGTGTGTGTGTGTGTGTGCAGCCTCTTAGTGGTCACCATACCACCAGTGGAATGACTGAAAAGTGGAATGAAAAAAAAAAAAAGTTAATTACAACATTACAACATTACTACAACATTACATTACAGAGAGTCTTTAGTAACACATTACAACTTGGTCATTGCAACTCTGGTAACAACAAACTGATAACAGGGAGTGTCTCTTAAGGGGTTAAAGGTCATATATCATCACTATGTGCTATACAGGACATCTTGTGTGAAAGTTTCAGACAATAGAGAATTATTTGAATTAAAATATGAGCACAGATAACACATTTACACTGACACAGAGTAAAGTAATGAAATATACTATACGTCTGATATTAAAGCCTTCTACTGTGTGCAATGAAAAGAGGATGCCGTAAGTTGACTCCATGTGTGGGTAATGTGTGTGTCAAGGCAAGGCCAGTCAAGCCAAGTTTATTTGTATAGAGCATTTCATACAGAGAGGCACTTGTGTGCTTAGTAACATAAACACAAGTAAATGATAATATGTAAAAGCATAAAAGGTAAAATAAGTGCTAGCGGATTAAAGGATTAAAGTTAAATGCGTATAAAGTAAACAAAAGACATATTTCCATTAAAAAACAGCATAGTAAGCATAGTCAGACACACGCTAGTGTCTCCATCAGACATGTGGTCTCATGTGGTCTCATGTGGTCCATGTGCAATGCAGTCTGTGTGTGGGCAGCAGTGAATGACACAATTTGCAGCTCAAAACAATTTAGCTGTCAACACGTGCTCTTGGAAACGCTCATTAAAGCAGAGAGGAGATGAGAAGGACTTAGGGTAGAGCTGTGTATTAGAAATGATGATAGTGAATCGTGGATGTGTGTGAGTGTGTATTTGTGTGTGTTTGTGTGTGTGTATTTGTTTGTGTGTGTATGTATTTGTGTGTGTGTGTGTGTGTGTAGGAGAGAGAGAGAGAGAGAGAAAGAGAGAGAGAGAGAGATTAAACTTTCAATGTGTGTGTGTGTGTGTAGGAGAGAGAGACAGAGAGAGAGAGAGAGAGAGTTTAAACTTTCAGTTTGCAACTTTGTATTCACACATCTTGGCCATCTGCTAAATCACATCTCTACATCAGTGCCACAACATGATTCCCACAAAATGACAGATAAACTTAGGATTAAAAAGCTAAACAAATTGTCAAAAAAATGTGCCCCTGGTGTTTGTGAATGCAGCTCTATCTGTGCTCCTTGTGGGGCAGTCCTTAAAAAAAAGT
>CM059281.1:19843466-19845966 GCA_030347295.1 Setipinna tenuifilis | reverse complement strand
GAGTGGAGTGAGTTACTGCTCCCGCCCAGCCTGGCCCCTCTCTGAGGTGTGGGCACCCACATTCATTCTGGGGGGGGGGGGTTGTCAGGGGGTGGGGGGGAAACCATACGGAGACAGAAGCACTTAATGTACTCTAGCTCTGATCTGCAGCCAGTAGAAAAGCACCATTACGGCTTTAAGCTGAGGGCCTCTGGCAGCCTCAGTGTCAAATGGGTGTTGGTTTTTTGCACTGCAAGGCTGTTGCTGCTTGGCTCGTGTCTGTACAAAAATGGAAAACAGTCAGTACACTAAGTACCCGTACTCACTCGCTCACTCGCTTACTTACTCACTCACACACTCAGTCACTCAGTCACTCACACTCAATGTACCACATGCGTTAAATCTTCATTTTTTGTGATTTTAGAACTTTTTAAAAGTTGGTTATGTATGTATGAAATGATTATGGTTCTGTATAATTATTATGAAATGTAATCACGTGAAAACAGAAAAAGAAAAAGCGATTAAAAAGAGAGAGAGAGAGTACATTAGATATACAAAACACTGTGAAATAACTTGGGGAAAAAACTCCTTGTTTAAGGAGCTCTCTACCTTAAAAAACATCTGACCCAGTGGCAATCAGCTCAGCCCATCAGCCTTCATTAGAGTGGGTGAGGTCATCAAAGAGCCCCAGGGCTCGTTAGGGGCGGGGCTGCAGTGCTCACTTCCTGTGTAAACAAACCAGCAGGGACACAAACAGGAAATGAACAACCAGGAAATGGTGGCAGGGGTTCAGCATTTCCTCCACAAACAGATGTAGATTCTAACAAGGAAATTGAAACGAAGTAAACAGTATTTATTTCATAACTACTTCAAGCAGAAACACATTCTCTATCAATCCTCTAACTGAGAGCACAGCTCATCTAACACATTATACTGTTTTCCATAACAGAGAATGAAAGAGAGAGAGAGTGAGAGAGAGATAGTTTGTTTTCCATTTCTGTACCTGACGAGACTCCCCATTGGCTTGATAAGCTGCAAACACCACATTTATCAGCCTCAAGATAATTAGGCATCGTTATAATCAGGTGTGCTTTGGGCAGAGATAGACAGAAGATTTGCATAATGGGGGAGGGGGGGCAGCTCAAAAAACAGAACAGAGAACTTCTCTACTGAGACTACAAGGGCCTATTGTATTGTATTGTATTGCATTTCATTGAATTCTATTCTACTCTATTTTATTCCATTCTATTCTATTTTATTCGATTCTATTTTATTCTATTCTATTCTAAGGTGTGATTCAATGCTTGCTTCTGTTTGGATCTTCTTCTGTCAGTGATATTTAGTCGGTTGGGTTTTGAGCGCTATTATCTCTCACTGATTACCGGAGATAAAGCATGCGTCTGTTTTCCTCCTTAGATCACACACAGATCATTAGATATTAGCTGTGCCCGCAATTAAGTGTTTACTTTTATTTTTAATTTTCACATCATTTCAAAATGATAGTAGTTGAAAAAGATGTTTTTTTTTTTTCTATTTGATGTTCCAATTCCAAAGTTTATGTAGTTTTTTTATTTTTTTTCATTGAGGTTTTTTTCAAAGGGGGGAAGGGGTCCTCAGTCTGAAAAACTTTGATAAACACTGGTTTAGTGAGTGTGTGCACGTGTGTGTGTGTGTGTATGTGTGTGTGTTTGTGTGTGTCTGTGTATGTGTGTGCGTGTGTGTGTGATTGTGCATGCATGCATGCGTGTGTTTGTGTGTATGTCTGTGTGTGTATATATGTGTGTGAGTTTGAGAAGCACTGGTGTAAGGGAGACAGAGAGGGCCTGAGGTAGCCTTGCTTCCACCTCCACCCAGACCCATGGCCTGCTCTACTCCACACCCCAGACATGTGGAGGGTCTCCACATTACTGTGTCATGCTTGAGTGCATTAATGCAGAAGACATTAAGAGAAAGAGAGAGGGAGCGTGAGAGAGAGAGGTACGGAGGGACAGAAAGGGAGGAAAAGAGGAAGAGAGAGAGAGAGAGAGAGAGGTGGAAGGAGGGAGGGAGGGAGGGAGCGAGAGGTAGGGATGAACAGAGAGAGAGGGAAAGAGAGGGAGAGAGAGAGGGGGAGAGGTAG
This sequence comes from Setipinna tenuifilis, assembly GCA_030347295.1. NCBI lineage: Eukaryota > Metazoa > Chordata > Actinopteri > Clupeiformes > Engraulidae > Setipinna > Setipinna tenuifilis. The sequence goes on along the minus strand of CM059281.1, from coordinate 19,843,868 downwards.
GGAGGAACAGAGAGAGAGGGAAAGAGAGGAAGAGAGAGAGGGAGGGAGAGAGAAAGAGAGAGGGAGGAAGAAAGAGAGAGAGCTAAAGAGTGTGAGTCATTTCTTCTGTACCGCGGGACAAAACTTCTGTGTGTCTGTATTAAGCCCTTTTAAGCCAAGTAGCCATCACTGCTTCTTTCTGAGCATCTGTGTGTGTGTGTGTGTGTGTCCGTGTGTGTGTGCGTGTCTGTGTGTGTGAGTGTATGTGTGTGTGTGTGTCCGTGTGTGTGTGTGTGTGTGAGCGTGAGTGTGAGTGTGAGCCACCATAAGTGAGTACATGTGTGTGAGTACTGTGTATGTGTATGTGTATGTCTGTGTTTTAAAAAAGAAGGATGATACAACCTCTTGAAAACTGCCCTTTAA
>CM059281.1:19825966-19828466 GCA_030347295.1 Setipinna tenuifilis | reverse complement strand
TTTTGGGACCATTTTAGAGCGAGACCATAATCAGTTCGACAAGTAACCATACGTCAGACACTTAAACTAAACACATCTTGTTTTTTACATTACATTACATTACACTTAGCAGACGCTTTTATCCAACACTTTTATCTCAATTTATTATTATTATTATTATTAGTAGTAGTAGTAGTAGTATTACCTATTATTATTAACTATTATTATTATTGTTGTTATTATTATTGTTGTTGTTATTGTTATTATTATTAATAATAATTAATAATTAATTAAAATTTCTGCTTTCAGGAGTCTGATGCCGCGTACGCTGGAGGGCCAGATCACCATGGAGAAGACGCCCAGCTACTTCGTCACTCGCGAGGCCCCCCGCCGCGTCCACGCCATGAACCGCCACACGCGCCTCATCGTGGTGGTCCGCGACCCCGTGACCCGCGCCGTGTCCGACTACGCCCAGACGCTCAGCAAGACGCCGGGGCTGCCCTCCTTCCAGGCCCTGGCCTTTAAGAACACCACCATCACATCATCTTCGTCATCATCATCATCATCATCACTGTCGTCACCGGTCACTTCATCGGCGGCGGCGGCGGCGACAACATTTGGGCTGGTGGACACTTCGTGGAGTGCCGTGCGGATCGGCGTCTACGCCAAGCACCTGGAGGCGTGGCTCCGCTACTTCCCGCTGCGCCGTTTCCTGTTCGTGAGCGGCGAGCGATTGGTGAGCGACCCCGCGGGCGAGATGGAGCGCGTGCAGGACTTCCTGGGCCTGAAGCGGGTGGTGGGGGCCAAGCACTTCTACTTCAACCAGACCAAAGGCTTCCCCTGCCTCAAGAAGCCCGAGGGCAGCAGCCGGCCGCGCTGCCTGGGCAAGTCTAAAGGTCGCGCCCACCCTCCCATCCCACAGGGGGCGCTGCAGAGGCTCAGGGAGTTCTACCGGCCGTTTAATCTGAAGTTTTACCAGATGACCGGCCAGGACTTTGGCTGGGACTGACTGACTGAGGAAGACTGTTGTTCAATATGGAAAAAAAAAAAACATCACCAGGGGGGCGGGGTGGGGGAGGGGTTTAAAAGCCTTGTAAATGGTCCAGAGTACCTTTAACCTCAAGTTTTACCAGGACTTTGGCTGGGACTGACTGAGAAAGACAAGGGTGGGTTGGGGGGGTGAATAAGGAAGGGAGGTGGGGTGTCTATGCCATGTGACATTCCACCACCACCCTCCTAAAACAGTTTTATACTGAATACCGGGGGAAAAAACCATCACCAGGGGAGTATATAAAAGGCTTGTAAGTGGTATGGGGAACTTTCATCCTCAAGTTCTACCAGAAGACCAGAGAGGACTTTGGCTGGGACTGAGAGGATGGGGGATGGGGGTGGGGGGTGGTGGGTAGAAGAAGAAAGGTAGGGCCATGTCTAGGCCATGGGTCACCCACTCCTACCCTGAAACCCTTTTTGGGAAACCAGAAAGACATCACCAGGGACAGCAAGAGACAGACCTAAAGTAGGGAGGGGGGGGTATTTAGGATTGTGGTGTCATGACCTTTGACCCCCCCCAAAAAAAAAACAAAAAAAAAACAAGGTTTTGAGAACAGAAAAACATTGGTAACAGTGGTAAACAGTGGTATTAAAAATTGTGGTTAAAAAGGACCTTGTAATGCTTGGAGAGGCTACCCATGTTCTGGACTTTGAGGTTAGGGGCAGCAAGACCACTGGATTAGAGTGGAAGAATACTGAATGGGTGTGTGTGTCATTGTGTGTGTGTGTGTGCGTGTGTGTGTGTGTGTGTGTGTGTGTGTGTGTGTGTGTGTGTGTGTGTGTGTGTGTGTGTGTGTGGATCAGACTGGAAGTATGCTGAACGTGTGTGTGTGTGTGTGTGTGTGTGTGTGTGTGTGTGTGTGTGTGTGTGTGTGTGTGTGTGTGTGTGTGTGGGAGGGGGGGTTAGTCTGAAGGAACAGTGGCTGTCCCTGGCTCGACATTTACCCCATTCCCAAAACAAAGCTTTTCAAAAATCAAAAGCCCATCTTCTCCTCAAAGACAACTAACTCTTGGTGTGGTTTCTGAATGAAATTATGGAGCTTTTGGAGAGAACTAGGGCTGAACTTAATAACCAAATATGGGGAAAGAAAAGAAAAGAGAGAGCAAGAACTACAGAGCTGCTGGAGAGCTTCTGCTCCCTCACATGACACACAAACAGGAAAAAAATGTCTTCATCTTCGTCTTCATCTTCATGGAGGCCAGATCAACATGGAGAAGACGGCCGAGCTACTTTGGTACGTGCAAGGCCCCCCCAATGCCGCGCCCACGCCATAAACTGTCACACATGCCTCATCGTGGGGGTGCGTGACCCCATGACCTCTGTGACCCCCATGACACCCCTGTGACCCTCATGAACTGAGTGACTCTCCATCTTGTCATATCACGAGAAGACTAGAAAGAGAGAGAGAGAGGCACACACAGTGGACACAACGAGTGATCATTTTACTTTCATTGGTGAGATTCGGCTGAA
>CM059281.1:19818466-19820966 GCA_030347295.1 Setipinna tenuifilis | reverse complement strand
ACATACCCACACACACCCATCCTTTTTCCCACTGTCCCAAGCTACAGTTTCACACTGAGGTGTCAACACAACTGTACAAAGGCCCCTTCCCTCTTCCCAATCCCCCTCCCCATCCCCAGATCCCTGTCATGGGATCACACACAAACACACACACACACACACACACACACACACACACACACACACACACACACACACACACACTTGTCCCTAGTTTCAGTTCGGCACTGTCGTGGGTGATACAAATCTGTCTCCCCATCTCTGGTCACGCATAACACGACTCCCTGTACAGCAACACAACCCTCCCCAGCCCCCCTCCCCATTCCCAGTGTCCTGTCATGACCCCCTCATACACACACACACGCACACACACACACACACACACAGACACACACACCCATCCTCTTTCCCCCTGTCCCAAGCTACAGCTCCAGACACAGGCTTAAACACAACCATCCAAAGCCCCCTTCCCTCTTCCCAACCCCAGTTCCCTGTCATAGTGCCCCCCCACCACAGCCCCCCCCTCGCTTCAGTTTGCCACCGTCGCGGGTGATACAAGTTAGTCTCTGCATCTTTGGTCGACGAAGAGCGAAACAGTGTCCCCACGGGGAACAGCTGCTAATAGGAAGCAGGGGACAGCGAGACTGGCTGCGTCCAATCAGGGGACAGTGAGACTTGCTGCATCCAATCAGGGGACAGTAAGACTGGCTGTGTCCAATCAGGGGACAACAAGACTTGGCTGCATCCAATCAGGGGACAGTAAGACTGGCTGCGTCCAATCAAGGGACAGCGAGACTAGCTGCCTCCAGTCAGGCCAAAACAATAGACAACAACAGCAGTAAACAGACGCATGGAAATGTTTTGTTGTCGCTGTAATCAATAATCAAAAGAAAGGAAAGCCCAGCGGCTATAGCATGTGGAGGCAAGCTGTGTGTGTGTGTGTGTGTGTGTGTGTGTGTGTGTGTGTGTGTGTGTGTCTGCTCGGGGAGGGGAGGTGGGGGAGGGGGGTTGTTTTCCCTGTCCCTGACCTGATGTGTTGTCAAGCTACAGACAGACAGACAGACAGTGAGACAGACACAGTGACAGACAGACAGTGTGACTCACAGGGTCAAGACAATTATTTCGTTTTTTTTTTTTTCTGTTTTCGGGCCTCTCAGTTGTCTTCACCCGTGTTGATATAATGTTTTTTTGTTTTGTTTGTTTGTTTGTTTTTGAGAAGGGGTTCGTCTAAAAGTGGATTTCCGAACGCTATGAGATCTTTTTTTTTTTTTTTGGTAAGACTTTATTTCAACTGTATTTGTAACCTTGTGTGCGAGTGTGTGTGTGTGCGTGTGCACGTGTGTGCGTGTGTGCACACTCGTGTGTGTGTGTGTGTGTGTGTGTGTGCATGTGTGTGTGTGTGTTTGTGTGTGTGTGTGTATGTGTGTGTGTGCTGGTGCCACAAAGACCTGGCAGTTGATCTGTGCCACTATAAGCTGTGTGTACTAATACTTGAAAAACGCAAAACACCACATCGTTTTCGCTTCTGTTTCTTTTCTTTCTTTTATATCTTATTTCTTACGTTAGTTCCTGTTTTTAAATGTCTGCAGCATAGTCACTTATGAGTTTGACGTTTGAAATCATGAAATGTCTCCATAGACAGAGAGTGTATTGCGTGTATTGGCAGTGGCAGTGTAGAAAGCGACTCGACTTTAAAAAAGAGAACATAAAGAAAGCAGGAGGAGGAAATGGAGAAGTTGTAGCTCCCAACAGATTACTTTTTAGCCAACGTGACGTTTCCAGTTCAATAACGTCCAACTGCCAAATGACTAATTTTATGGGACTCGTAAAAAAGAGCCGTAAATCTCTGTACTTTTATTTTATCTTACTTACTTTTTTACAGCTTTTATTTTATTTTCATACTACTTCCTTCGAGAACCAGAACCCCTTTCTCAGAGTAAGGAGTAGGAAACCCCAGCTACACAGAGAGTCCTGTATCGGTTTCACCTGTCCTTACATAACACAGGCTAACACCGATTAGCTCATCTACCTAGCTGTAGCATTGTGCTAATTACAGGATCCCTAATTAAGCTGGCTGCAGTGTGACCTACAATGAAATGAAGTGTAGACTCAGTCATCCTGGGGCAATGTGGGGTTGCCTTGCTCAAGACACACCCTTAGCCACAGATAAAGATGCAGGACAGTGCAATGCTAACCCCACATTTTTTTTCTTACCGGTATAGGATTCAAACTTGAAACCCTCCAATCTCAAGATCAACTCCTTAATCATTAGGTTAGAGCTGTCATTGTAAACGCTGTGTGTGTGTGTGTGTGTGTGTGTGTGTGTGTGTGTGTGTGTGTGTATGTGTGGTACTGGTTTCACTCTCTGGAGGCAGATTTCCCACCTATGACCATTGGTGTGTGTGTGTGTGTGTAAGAAAGAGAGACTTTTGTTAGCCTGGTAAACTTCACTTTCACTGTTTTGTACAGAGGGTCTGGCACAGGTTGTATTGAAATGGCT